>OZ002742.1:56038393-56383278 GCA_963924295.1 Dioctria rufipes
CAAATATGCAAAGCTGATTTCATATTTGAATTATATTTTGTTAGTTTAACAATAATAATGGATATTTAATTTATTTTTGTAAAGAGGGTGAGAATATTTATTGTTGTTTTTTATTTATAATAAAAGTTAATTTTGTTGTTACTGAAATTATTTTTCACTTAATTTCCTTAAAACAAAGTGTGGTATTTTTGTCCCCACTACGTCCACTTACGTCCTAGGCCCCTAGGATAAAACTAACTGTTTAGCCACACCTGCAAGAAAAAAAAGTGTATTAAAATCAGTATGCATCAGGGTGAAAGATAGACACCAACCTGTACCTGGGAAAAGCGCCAGGTCTCACGATCATACATTGAAATCTGTAAGTAGGAAAACAGGATATCAATAAATGCACATTAATTGATCAATTGATCAATAATTTAGTTAGCAACACAATTATTTTTTTTTTCTTTAACATAATATGTCCATGTAATCATGTTGCTCTGAGCAGCTCACGCAGGAATCGTGAATTTAAATATACCTGTGGATAGCTGCCGTGAAGCGAATGATCACCTGGAGAACAAACACATAAAAGTAATTTACAAATTTTCCACTTACTGGAAGTTTACTAAAGTGATACCTTATTGAAATACTAATAGTAGCAAAATAGTGGCAAATTTAATGCAAAAAGAAACTATGTATTCCTGTGATACATAACCAATAAATTTTGAATTTATGATAAATTGAACAAGTTATGGCAATAATTACACAGGAAACACAATAACACAACACTAAATCCATTTTAGAACCGCACTCACCTGAAATCACACCTGAATTCCCATGAAATCGCGACGTAAACAAACCCGCGGAATGAACCATAAGAAAACCGCGAAAATGATATCCTTCAATGTCTGTCAACATGTGACATATGTAATTGGGGTAGTTTTTTTCGAGAAATACAGTGGTGGTCATGAAAACGGACGAAAACATCCCTATCGAAGGATATTGGACAAAATATAATTTATCAAATGTCAAATGAGTGGGAAAGAGAAAAAGGGAAGGAAAGAGACTAGTACCAATCAAATTCCACAGTGGGAAAAGATCATAACTACTACCAGAGTCAGTCTGATCAACTGATATTAAACAATAGATTTATGCAATATTAGCATTAAGGAAAAATTAATTTCAAATCGGCAAATAAAACAGCCGAGATAGCTTCATGCAAATGGCATTCTAGATTTGCGAGATTTAATCTGTAAGATGTTGAATTTAACAAAATTCTACAAAAAGTTACTTGTGGAATGTACGTCCAAAATGGCCGATCGGGTTATAAAAGAGTGCTGCTTTGAAGGATCGTTCTCTTTTAGTTTTCGATCGTGGTAGCAGTAACAAGTGCAAGAAGTGAAGTCAGCCATTTTGTTCTTAGTCACAAATCATTGAAACATCATATTGAATTACTGCATACCTCAAGGAGGGCATTGTAATTCTACATGTGATAGCAGCATAGAGCTAACAGATTACTAGAAATTTTTGCTCCTTTTAATCAAACAGACGTTCAGTCAGTATTGAATTGCTTCATACTTTATAGGGGGATTGCAATTCTACATACGACTGCATCATAAATTCGACAAGATTTTCAACAGCAGCCATTGTCCCCTTTTCCTTCCATTTTTTTTTCAGATATATATAAGGTGCAAGTGAAAATAAAGTAATTCCATTTTTTTATTAATTAATCTCTAGTTGTAGTGACATTTTGTAAAAATTAGTTTGTGGTAGTCGTAGTTAGTTGTTGAACACTATACATTTATTTTTGAATTCAAGTGACAAAATAAGAATATTTAAAAACAGTTTTTGTAACCAGTTTTCTTTAGTGCAATAAGTAAAGTGAAATTGTTCCCTTTTATTTGACGCAATAAAAACAAAGGGGAAGTAATCGCTCGAATTTTTTTTTGTTTGTCGTTGACCTTAATACCGCTACACAACCACACCGTTTGAATATCCAAGCACATCCAATTAATCTTATTATAGTTTGGCGTGCTGTAACATTTGTTCCATCGATGTGTATTCGGAAAACTCTTATAGTTCTTTAACAGCTTTATTTGGGAAACTGAAAACTACGTGCATTTTTGTAACAGATGGAATCAACTTTGTGAATGTATAATTTATTTAATCCCATCTTTATTAGGTACTCGAGAGTTGAGCCAAATGTGAAAAATGTTACTTTTTCAAAATTTCTTCAAGAAAATCCGGATTTCTTCTTTAAGCCAACAAACTGACATTACCTCGGTACTTGTCTTTTAATTCTATTGTAAAGCTATGAAAGAATAATATCTTTCAACTTAACTTGTAGTCACTCCAAACAGATAATGTTACATGCCTTAACCATGCATTGTAGAGCCATGACCACAGACAAGAAAATTAACAGAAATCAGAACGATAAACGAAAAGTGTTTTTGAAATCATACAAAGAAAACAAACAAAACTTTAAGTCACTATATGTCAATTCCTGTAATTGACATATAATGATTTATGCTTACAAATTCACAAATTTCGTTGATTCCGATAAGCAACATAGACATTTGTGGTGTTCTGAAAATTTCAAAATGGTGGGTAATTGGTGTAGCGATAAAAAGATATCATTGGTTGTCATTCATTTCTTTTAATCATCAAACTCATTAACTTTAACAAATTTACTAATTTTACGCTTAAAATTAAATTTAGCACAATTCAAAAATTTCAATTTCCTTAATGAAGTAAACTAAACAAAAATCTACTCAAATATTCTTAATAACTGACACACATATGCAATTTTTAATTCATTCTTTATTCATGTAATTATTTAAAAAAAATCACTCTTAACTTAAATTAATTTCAATAATTATTTCTAGCTATGTTTTATCGTTTAGACATGTCTTGCTAAAGATACCATATAGGCATATTTTTAGCAAAATGTCACCACAATAAATTATAATTTAATACACCTAATAAATGCTGAAAGGAAAAATTTATTAGTTAAATTTCAATTTGTTTGGTTAATCTATGACCAGTAATTGTACCCTTATGGCATGCGATTACTTTCGTCCCTTAACCTCAAATTGTTTAGAAAATGAATAAAATAATTACCTTTTGATGATTGTTAGCAATAAATTCTTTATCGAACACCAATTTATTGAATCCCTTTGTCGATTCGTACAATACACCAATTACTATGGCTACAAAATTTAAAGCCAGAATTTTCACTCAAATTCTTCTGTAGAACTGATGAAAAAATTTTATGACAAAAAACTCTAAGTTCAAAAATGACTGAAGCACTATTAATCCCAAAAAACACTTGCATATAAAGTAAATTATGACCAACTTGGCATATGTTAACTAAATGACAACTCGAAAGAAAAAGAGATCGAATGAAGGAATGACACGCCTTTTATAGACAAATTTGTTTCAATTTCACTATCCATAATGTGAAATTATCAAAATGTTGCCCTTTTGTATATAAATTAAGACCTTTGATTATTATTGGTATATGCCAAAATGGATTTTACATTTTTTGGCATGTTTACCATAAAGATTTAATCTTAATTTTCTTGATTTTCATTAATTTTTACGAATTTCTGGTCTACTTTATCGACGCGCCATTTTTAGTTCATTCCAAATAATTCCTCTCATGACTTTTGCTGTTTTGTCTTGTTCGCACGGTACTTCTCTTTCGCACTCGTTAGTGTGAATAGTAAATATAAAAATCGCGAATTACGCGAATCCCGCGAAAAATACCGCGAAATGAACGCGGCCATTAGAATCGCGCGAAGATTCTACCCCGGTTTAACATGTCAAATGTCATGGGAACATGAAGTTTCGCCGTGTTTATAAATCGAGAAACGTCAAACGCGCGCGATTTGTTTTTGTTAATTTTGTTAATTTAAAAGTGTTTTGTGTAGTGTTTTGTGGATAGTTCATCTCTGGAGCTCATATTACGCAGGTAATTATAAAAATTTGGTGGATTATTGTAAGTTTTTTTCTAAGTTTTATAATTGGTGGACACCTGTACAGGTGAGATTGTTTTGGGTGGTTTTCTCACCTGAAATGTCCACTAATTACTCTTGTGTTGCATGCTTGCTTAGTTTGTGTGCTTTAATATGTTTTGCATGTTAATAAAAACACCTTGGATGTGTGATTACTTCGTTTTTATTGTTTTGTTTTTAATGATTATCTTAATAGTTCAAATTTTCTGTATTTCACTTATCTATCTTCATTTCCCTTTTCTCGTTTTAGATCATCGAGGGATCTTTGCACCTGTGGCATACTCCAGGTGCCGGTAACATGCATTGCATAATTTGATTTTTAATTTGATAAATTCCCCCTTTTTCTTTTCAGGTTCGTCGAACATTCTCCCCCCTGTTGAACAGCCATGTTCAACCGCTGATTAATTGTATTGATGCCTCGTTTGTGGTACTTGAAGAATTTTAATGTTCCGTCCGCAAGCACTCTCAACGTGACTTGATAGCGATCTGGTAAATTAATTACCTTTTGTCTATTTCGTCTTTGTTGGATTTGTGCAAAATCTATTCTCTGAATAACCTTTCTTGGCAGAAAGATGTCTACGTTCTCTCGGGTGACGAATTTCTGGAACGAATTTTCTGCCCTCATCTTTACTTCGTTCATGTTGGAGGAGACCTTGAGGTTCTGTAGGTTTGTTACTTTGGCTCCGTTTATAATTGCAGGTTCGCTCATCACTGGGGCTGTTTGTGGAGTTGCTGCTTCCAGTAGACCAGCTGGCCGAACAGTTGTTGCTGCTGTTGACGTGGATGGGGCAGGATTCGCCTCTACAGCTTGTTTAGGCTCTGCTGTCGCTTCCATGATGTCGGAGAGCAGTTTGTTTAACTCATTTGAGTTTGATCCGGAATTGACAGGACTACTAGGCAGCGAAAAATTAAAGTTGAGGTCATCATAGATATCCAAAATGTCCTGATCCACCTGGTTATCGATAGCTGTCGTTGAAGTACTTGGATTTTCTGTCTTCTTTTTAGGTTGCCCAGTTAAAACATCGCAGCCTTCTTCCACGTACCAGCTAGGGTCGAGGACACTGTCCTGCAGTGGCCAATCAAAATCGACGTCCTCATAGAGGTCTAGGATGTCCGTATTGTCGTTATATTCTGACATCTGTAAAATAAATGAATTAGTACTATGTCTTTTATTATTATGGGACAACACAACAATTAACGGATGTGCTAGGACAACACATGTTTGTTAATTAACACTTAATCACTTGGTAAACGACAAATTTTGGTTACCGGTCTAGTGAATGTACTTCTTTGAGTTCTTATTTTGACTACTCGTACTAGACCATCAGAACCTGGATACACTTCTTCGATAATTCCTAAAGGCCACAGTGTTGGTGATGTATTCTCGCCTTTCAGCAATACTACGTCTCCTTTCTGAAGGTTAGGTTCTGTATTACACCATTTAGGTCTATTTTGCAGCTGGTTCAAATAATCCTTGGACCAATAGTTCCAGAATTGCTGAATCATTTGCTGGACATGTTTCCATCTGCTGGAATAACTTGCTTCTTCAGTTGTGTAGTTTGGTTCTGGTACAGCGTGTAATGATTGTCCAATGATAAAATGTCCAGGAGTTAGAACTAATTGGTCGTTTGGATCATTTCTGATTTGACATAATGGCCTTGAATTAAGGCAGGCTTCTACTTGTGCTAACAGCGTAGCATATTCTTCAAAGGTGAGGGTTGAGTTCCCAATCGATCTACGCAGATGGTATTTTGTGGATTTCACACCAGCTTCCCACAATCCTCCGAAATGAGGGGCCGCAGGTGGGTTCATATGCCAATTGATTGATTTTGATGTTAAGTATTCAGCTGCTTCTGGCCATGCTTCTTTGATGGCCTTTTGAAGTTCCCTTTCTAGGATGGATTTGCCTCCAATAAAATTGGTGCCACAGTCCGAATAGATGTCATTGCATAGGCCTCTTCTACTTATAAATCTTTTTAATGAGGCAATGAAGGCTTCGGATGTCAGACTGGACACTAATTCCAAGTGTATTGCCTTTGTTACCATGCAAATAAACAGACAAAAATATGCCTTTTGTAATTTTGCATTTCTTAAGTTTGATGCCTTAATTGTGATTGGTCCCGCATAGTCAATTCCAACTTTGGAGAATGGTCTAGAGATGTTAACTCTTGCTGCTGGCAGATTACCCATTAGCTGTGACGTCGTTGCCTGTCGTTGTCTGAAGCATTTGACGCACTTATGTAATCTAGTTGAAATGCAGCGTCTTCCGTCTAGAATCCAAACTGAATTTCGACTAGCGTTAAGAACCACAGCTGTACTTCCATGCAACATTTCTAAGTGTAGCTTGTCGATTAAGATTAATGTTACATGATGATCTCGTGGCAATAGTATTGGATGTTTCCTGCTATATGGTAACAACGCATTTTCTAATCTACCTCCGACTCTCATCAATCCATCATTATCCAACATTGGGTTTAGTCTGAGAAGTTTGCTGCCCTTAGATAAAGGTTTTTTTTGTAATAAGTTTTCATATTCTTCTGGGAATGCTGTCAATTGAACCAACTTAAATATGGTTTTTTCGGCTTGCTTACACTCATTGCTACTGAGAAACTGAACCCTTTTGGTTTTGGGATTTTTACAATTGTAGCAAAATCGTTGTATTGTTGCTAAGACACGTACTAAACGTGTGAATGACGAGTATCTTAGCAGGATGTTGTCTTCTATATTTACTAATAAACTAGTTGTTGACAGAGGTTTTTGCTCAAGTATTGTTGTCTCTATCGTTGGATTGTGCTTTGGCCATTTTTCTTGCGCTTGTATGAGCCATGTTGGGCCATGCCACCATAATTTGTTATCTACCAAGAGAGTAGATGAAATTCCTCGTGACGCTATATCTGCTGGATTTTGATTTGATGAGATATGTCGCCAATGATTGTATTTCAATGAGTCTTGGATTTCTACTACTCTATTGGCGACATAAATTTTCCATTTAGATGGATGTTCTTTAATCCAATGCATGACAATCATGGAGTCCGTCCAAGCTACTATTGGAATTTCTTGTAAATGCATGCCTTGCACTACAACTTTAATTAGCTTTGTCAGTAATAGGGCACCGTTCAGCTCTAGCCGTGGTATTGTTGTTGGTTTAATAGGAGCCACCTTAGTTTTTGCAGTTAGTAAGTGTGACACTATTTCACCATTTTTCTGCTCCACTCGCAAATACACTGCTGCAGCATATGCCTTTGATGAAGCGTCGCAGAATCCATGAATCTGCATACGTGCTCCTGTAGTATACTGTACCCATCTTGGGATGCGAATTTGTTCTAGTATTTGTAGATTAGCCACAAAGGTTCTCCATTGCTGACTAATTGTTTCTGGGACAAAGTCATCCCATGATGAGCCTGTTATCCATAAATTCTGCATTAGGATTTTGGCTTCTACCACAACCGGAGCCAACCAGCCTAGTGGATCGTATAACGATGCAATTCCTGACAGAATACTTCGTTTCGTTAGAATTGTAGGTTCAGACAGAGGTTTAATTCTAAAGGTGAAGTAATCCTGCGTAGGAAGCCATATAATTCCTAGCGTTTTTATTGACTCAGTTTCTGAAAATGTAAATGAATTTTTTAGCTCTCTGTGTTCTGGAAGGAGATCATGTAGCAGCCTATTGTCATTGCTAGACCATTTACGTAGATTGAAACCTGCAGATTTCAACATTTGAATAAGTTCATGTTGTAACATCTTTGCATGATTCAAGTTATCAGCTCCAGCTAACAAATCATCCACGTAGAAGTTTTGATATACTGCTTCTGCTGCTAGAGGCCACTTGTGACGTTCATCTTCAGCTAGTTGTTGGAGTGTCCTGATAGCTAAGTATGGAGCAGACGTGGTACCAAAGGTCACTGTCTTCAGTTTGTAATCTGTTAACATGCCTGTTTTTGGGTGTCGCCATACAATTCTTTGATACTTTTGATGATCCGGATGTACTTGAATCATGCGATACATTTTTTCAATATCTGCATTCATTACAATTTTATATTTTCTCCAATTTAATAGTGTTGTAAACAACGTAGGCTGAAGAGTTGGTCCATTTAACAGAAACTTGTTAAGCGACATTCCATTCGTCGTTTTTGCAGAGGCATCAAATACAACGCGTAGTTTAGTTGTGGTGCTATCTTTAAACACAGCATGATGTGGAATGTAGTAATGCTGCTCTTGGTCCTTTGGTAAATCTACTTCTTCCATGTGCTTTAATTCAATATATTCATCTAGACATTTTTCATAATCAGATTGAAATTCAGAGTTTTTTGAGAATTGCCTTTGTAGGCTGTCAAAACGCCTGACTGCCTGCTGTCTAGAGTTACCTAAAATTGGTATCGTGTTATCTATAAAAGGTAGTTTCACTTGATACCTTCCTGTGTCTAACCTACTGCATGTACTTTCATATATGGTTTGACATAGTTGTTCGTCCTTTGTTAGGATGCGATTTGTGGAAACTTCCTCTGTTTCCCAGAATTGTCTGAGCTGTTTATCTAGCTCTTTAGTCGTAGCCATGAATGTTTTAACATGGTTTTCATTCGTTATCTTCTCTGCAGTCCCGAGGAGTATCCAACCGAAAATTGTCCTTATTGCTGTTGGACTAGTGTCTGTGCCTTGTACAACTCCTTCTTGTATAATCTTAGCGTATACCTTGGCACCTAGTAGAGCGTCTATTCTGCCAGGCTTCCAATAGGTGGGATCTGCTAATTCTAGTTTCTCTAAATGTTGATAATTTCCCTTGGCAACTGATTTGGTTGGCAAATTATCTGTTATGTTGTTAATCACTAAAAAGGTTTCTTCAATTTTTGTCTTGTTTGGACCACAGGATTGTAACCATAGCTTGGTTTGTTTATCCAGGTTGCTCATTGAACTTTTATTTAGTCCTGTAACCATTACCGCTGTCGATCTGCAGTTGGCCTGTAATTTATGGCATGCAGCCTGGGTAATAAACGAGCACTCGGACCCTGAGTCGACAAGACATCGAAGTGTATGTGATTTCCCTGATTCAGCTTTCACTTTAACTAACGCTGTTGATAATAAGGCATATGATCTCTCCCTATTCATATAAGTTTGAGTCACTTGTGATGTGTCAGTATTAGTACTAATTACTAGTCTTGTTTGCCTGGCCTCATTATCAGTGTTGTTATGTAGATTGATTGCCTCTACATTCCTGGGATGCAAATTGCTTGCTTTTACATCCTCGTGCAGTGTGGTATGATGTCTTTTCTTGCATTTGAGACACCTATACCTACTTGAACATTCTGTGACTGAATGCTTTTTAGAAAGACAATTGTAGCAATGTTTATTTGTAGCAACGAATTTCTTTCTGCTTTGTATATCCATTCTTAGGAATTTTGTACATTTTTGTAAGAAATGATCTCCATTACATGCAGAACATTTTGTGGAGTTAACTACATGATATGTCTTGGTTGTAGTTGGTTTGTTGATACCTTTGGCTTGACTTGGTTTGTGCACCAGTGTATCTGAAATTGCCTCTAGTACTTTCAATCGAGTGTCTAAAAAGGAGTTAAACTCTTGATATTTAGGAAGCTCCTGTGATGCTCCCTGATGCTCTTCCCATAACCTTAATGTTATAAAAGGTAGTTTTTGTACTATTAGATATATAAGTAGCACATCCCATTTTGATGTGTCCACTTGAAGGCCCCTTAATTGCTGCATGCACTCTTCTGTAGTATCAATCAGAGATTTTAAGCCATTAGCTGTCTCTGTAGTTAATTTTGGTTGATTTGTTAACAGCTTCAATTGATGATTCACTAAGATCTTTTTATTTTCATACCTCGCCTTTAATTTGTTCCATGCGGGTAGGTAATCTTCGTTCGTAATTGGAGTATGCCGTAATAGCTTTTCTGCATCTCCGTGTAAAGACCCCTTTAAGTAGTATAATTTTTGAACATCTTTCAGATTTGTGTTATTGTGTACTACAGCTATATACAAATCATGGAAGGAGCGCCAGCTATCGTAATCGCCACCATATTTTGGTAATGTAATTTTTGGGAGAACATTCTGTTGTTGTTGTTGTTCCATACGTGTTTGCTGTGCTAATAATAATGTGGAATCTGTTAATTCTGTTGTGGGATGGATTGCATCATACAGTCCACCTATATATATACAGTAGTCTGTTTCTAGTTTACTAAATGTTTCATCTTGAATGTATTTTGGCGTGTTCTTTGGAGGGTTTTCAATAATGTGTTCATTGATCACCTGATCACTCTGTTCGTATTCCATCCACACTCGCCTGATTTCGGAAAGCTTCGCTTCAAAATAGCCCTTTGAGTGTGTTTCGAGTAATGTTCGTTTTCCATTCTCGATCGTTTTTTGCAGACGACTTCTCAATGCCTGTTCCTTATTTAATATTGCCTTTAATTCTGTCATTGTCAAATTTGTCTTAATATATTTGAGTATACTTAATTGTATTCTGATTAAACTTTAACCAAATGCAAATTACTTGTGCTAAATTTAGAATTAAGTTTCGTTAGAATTTAGAAATTAACTTGAAACTTATTCAAATTCTACTAAAACTGATTTTTGCAGCAAGTTAGTAGAATTTGACTTGATAAATATACGTGACTTGAAAAGTACTAGATTCACCTCTGAACAATGTGAAACTATTGGGACTTATATTTTGTGCCCAAAATGCGATATTTAGTGTAATGAACAAAATAAATGAATTGGATGAACGAATGAATGAGCCAATGAATTCCTGGATGGAACCACCAAATAATGTTTTTGAAATCATACAAAGAAAACAAACAAAACTTTAAGTCACTATATGTCAATTCCTGTAATTGACATATAATGATTTATGCTTACAAATTCACAAATTTCGTTGATTCCGATAAGCAACATAGACATTTGTGGTGTTCTGAAAATTTCAAAATGGTGGGTAATTGGTGTAGCGATAAAAAGATATCATTGGTTGTCATTCATTTCTTTTAATCATCAAACTCATTAACTTTAACAAATTTACTAATTTTACGCTTAAAATTAAATTTAGCACAATTCAAAAATTTCAATTTCCTTAATGAAGTAAACTAAACAAAAATCTACTCAAATATTCTTAATAACTGACACACATATGCAATTTTTAATTCATTCTTTATTCATGTAATTATTTAAAAAAAATCACTCTTAACTTAAATTAATTTCAATAATTATTTCTAGCTATGTTTTATCGTTTAGACATGTCTTGCTAAAGATACCATATAGGCATATTTTTAGCAAAATGTCACCACAATAAATTATAATTTAATACACCTAATAAATGCTGAAAGGAAAAATTTATTAGTTAAATTTCAATTTGTTTGGTTAATCTATGACCAGTAATTGTACCCTTATGGCATGCGATTACTTTCGTCCCTTAACCTCAAATTGTTTAGAAAATGAATAAAATAATTACCTTTTGATGATTGTTAGCAATAAATTCTTTATCGAACACCAATTTATTGAATCCCTTTGTCGATTCGTACAATACACCAATTACTATGGCTACAAAATTTAAAGCCAGAATTTTCACTCAAATTCTTCTGTAGAACTGATGAAAAAATTTTATGACAAAAAACTCTAAGTTCAAAAATGACTGAAGCACTATTAATCCCAAAAAACACTTGCATATAAAGTAAATTATGACCAACTTGGCATATGTTAACTAAATGACAACTCGAAAGAAAAAGAGATCGAATGAAGGAATGACACGCCTTTTATAGACAAATTTGTTTCAATTTCACTATCCATAATGTGAAATTATCAAAATGTTCCCCTTTTGTATATAAATTAAGACCTTTGATTATTATTGGTATATGCCAAAATGGATTTTACATTTTTTGGCATGTTTACCATAAAGATTTAATCTTAATTTTCTTGATTTTCATTAATTTTTACGAATTTCTGGTCTACTTTATCGACGCGCCATTTTTAGTTCATTCCAAATAATTCCTCTCATGACTTTTGCTGTTTTGTCTTGTTCGCACGGTACTTCTCTTTCGCACTCGTTAGTGTGAATAGTAAATATAAAAATCGCGAATTACGCGAATCCCGCGAAAAATACCGCGAAATGAACGCGGCCATTAGAATCGCGCGAAGATTCTACCCCGGTTTAACATGTCAAATGTCATGGGAACATGAAGTTTCGCCGTGTTTATAAATCGAGAAACGTCAAACGCGCGCGATTTGTTTTTTGTTAATTTTGTTAATTTAAAAGTGTTTTGTGTAGTGTTTTGTGGATAGTTCATCTCTGGAGCTCATATTACGCAGGTAATTATAAAAATTTGGTGGATTATTGTAAGTTTTTTTCTAAGTTTTATAATTGGTGGACACCTGTACAGGTGAGATTGTTTTGGGTGGTTTTCTCACCTGAAATGTCCACTAATTACTCTTGTGTTGCATGCTTGCTTAGTTTGTGTGCTTTAATATGTTTTGCATGTTAATAAAAACACCTTGGATGTGTGATTACTTCGTTTTTATTGTTTTGTTTTTAATGATTATCTTAATAGTTCAAATTTTCTGTATTTCACTTATCTATCTTCATTTCCCTTTTCTCGTTTTAGATCATCGAGGGATCTTTGCACCTGTGGCATACTCCAGGTGCCGGTAACATGCATTGCATAATTTGATTTTTAATTTGATAAATTCCCCCTTTTTCTTTTCAGGTTCGTCGAACATTCTCCCCCCTGTTGAACAGCCATGTTCAACCGCTGATTAATTGTATTGATGCCTCGTTTGTGGTACTTGAAGAATTTTAATGTTCCGTCCGCAAGCACTCTCAACGTGACTTGATAGCGATCTGGTAAATTAATTACCTTTTGTCTATTTCGTCTTTGTTGGATTTGTGCAAAATCTATTCTCTGAATAACCTTTCTTGGCAGAAAGATGTCTACGTTCTCTCGGGTGACGAATTTCTGGAACGAATTTTCTGCCCTCATCTTTACTTCGTTCATGTTGGAGGAGACCTTGAGGTTCTGTAGGTTTGTTACTTTGGCTCCGTTTATAATTGCAGGTTCGCTCATCACTGGGGCTGTTTGTGGAGTTGCTGCTTCCAGTAGACCAGCTGGCCGAACAGTTGTTGCTGCTGTTGACGTGGATGGGGCAGGATTCGCCTCTACAGCTTGTTTAGGCTCTGCTGTCGCTTCCATGATGTCGGAGAGCAGTTTGTTTAACTCATTTGAGTTTGATCCGGAATTGACAGGACTACTAGGCAGCGAAAAATTAAAGTTGAGGTCATCATAGATATCCAAAATGTCCTGATCCACCTGGTTATCGATAGCTGTCGTTGAAGTACTTGGATTTTCTGTCTTCTTTTTAGGTTGCCCAGTTAAAACATCGCAGCCTTCTTCCACGTACCAGCTAGGGTCGAGGACACTGTCCTGCAGTGGCCAATCAAAATCGACGTCCTCATAGAGGTCTAGGATGTCCGTATTGTCGTTATATTCTGACATCTGTAAAATAAATGAATTAGTACTATGTCTTTTATTATTATGGGACAACACAACAATTAACGGATGTGCTAGGACAACACATGTTTGTTAATTAACACTTAATCACTTGGTAAACGACAAATTTTGGTTACCGGTCTAGTGAATGTACTTCTTTGAGTTCTTATTTTGACTACTCGTACTAGACCATCAGAACCTGGATACACTTCTTCGATAATTCCTAAAGGCCACAGTGTTGGTGATGTATTCTCGCCTTTCAGCAATACTACGTCTCCTTTCTGAAGGTTAGGTTCTGTATTACACCATTTAGGTCTATTTTGCAGCTGGTTCAAATAATCCTTGGACCAATAGTTCCAGAATTGCTGAATCATTTGCTGGACATGTTTCCATCTGCTGGAATAACTTGCTTCTTCAGTTGTGTAGTTTGGTTCTGGTACAGCGTGTAATGATTGTCCAATGATAAAATGTCCAGGAGTTAGAACTAATTGGTCGTTTGGATCATTTCTGATTTGACATAATGGCCTTGAATTAAGGCAGGCTTCTACTTGTGCTAACAGCGTAGCATATTCTTCAAAGGTGAGGGTTGAGTTCCCAATCGATCTACGCAGATGGTATTTTGTGGATTTCACACCAGCTTCCCACAATCCTCCGAAATGAGGGGCCGCAGGTGGGTTCATATGCCAATTGATTGATTTTGATGTTAAGTATTCAGCTGCTTCTGGCCATGCTTCTTTGATGGCCTTTTGAAGTTCCCTTTCTAGGATGGATTTGCCTCCAATAAAATTGGTGCCACAGTCCGAATAGATGTCATTGCATAGGCCTCTTCTACTTATAAATCTTTTTAATGAGGCAATGAAGGCTTCGGATGTCAGACTGGACACTAATTCCAAGTGTATTGCCTTTGTTACCATGCAAATAAACAGACAAAAATATGCCTTTTGTAATTTTGCATTTCTTAAGTTTGATGCCTTAATTGTGATTGGTCCCGCATAGTCAATTCCAACTTTGGAGAATGGTCTAGAGATGTTAACTCTTGCTGCTGGCAGATTACCCATTAGCTGTGACGTCGTTGCCTGTCGTTGTCTGAAGCATTTGACGCACTTATGTAATCTAGTTGAAATGCAGCGTCTTCCGTCTAGAATCCAAACTGAATTTCGACTAGCGTTAAGAACCACAGCTGTACTTCCATGCAACATTTCTAAGTGTAGCTTGTCGATTAAGATTAATGTTACATGATGATCTCGTGGCAATAGTATTGGATGTTTCCTGCTATATGGTAACAACGCATTTTCTAATCTACCTCCGACTCTCATCAATCCATCATTATCCAACATTGGGTTTAGTCTGAGAAGTTTGCTGCCCTTAGATAAAGGTTTTTTTTGTAATAAGTTTTCATATTCTTCTGGGAATGCTGTCAATTGAACCAACTTAAATATGGTTTTTTCGGCTTGCTTACACTCATTGCTACTGAGAAACTGAACCCTTTTGGTTTTGGGATTTTTACAATTGTAGCAAAATCGTTGTATTGTTGCTAAGACACGTACTAAACGTGTGAATGACGAGTATCTTAGCAGGATGTTGTCTTCTATATTTACTAATAAACTAGTTGTTGACAGAGGTTTTTGCTCAAGTATTGTTGTCTCTATCGTTGGATTGTGCTTTGGCCATTTTTCTTGCGCTTGTATGAGCCATGTTGGGCCATGCCACCATAATTTGTTATCTACCAAGAGAGTAGATGAAATTCCTCGTGACGCTATATCTGCTGGATTTTGATTTGATGAGATATGTCGCCAATGATTGTATTTCAATGAGTCTTGGATTTCTACTACTCTATTGGCGACATAAATTTTCCATTTAGATGGATGTTCTTTAATCCAATGCATGACAATCATGGAGTCCGTCCAAGCTACTATTGGAATTTCTTGTAAATGCATGCCTTGCACTACAACTTTAATTAGCTTTGTCAGTAATAGGGCACCGTTCAGCTCTAGCCGTGGTATTGTTGTTGGTTTAATAGGAGCCACCTTAGTTTTTGCAGTTAGTAAGTGTGACACTATTTCACCATTTTTCTGCTCCACTCGCAAATACACTGCTGCAGCATATGCCTTTGATGAAGCGTCGCAGAATCCATGAATCTGCATACGTGCTCCTGTAGTATACTGTACCCATCTTGGGATGCGAATTTGTTCTAGTATTTGTAGATTAGCCACAAAGGTTCTCCATTGCTGACTAATTGTTTCTGGGACAAAGTCATCCCATGATGAGCCTGTTATCCATAAATTCTGCATTAGGATTTTGGCTTCTACCACAACCGGAGCCAACCAGCCTAGTGGATCGTATAACGATGCAATTCCTGACAGAATACTTCGTTTCGTTAGAATTGTAGGTTCAGACAGAGGTTTAATTCTAAAGGTGAAGTAATCCTGCGTAGGAAGCCATATAATTCCTAGCGTTTTTATTGACTCAGTTTCTGAAAATGTAAATGAATTTTTTAGCTCTCTGTGTTCTGGAAGGAGATCATGTAGCAGCCTATTGTCATTGCTAGACCATTTACGTAGATTGAAACCTGCAGATTTCAACATTTGAATAAGTTCATGTTGTAACATCTTTGCATGATTCAAGTTATCAGCTCCAGCTAACAAATCATCCACGTAGAAGTTTTGATATACTGCTTCTGCTGCTAGAGGCCACTTGTGACGTTCATCTTCAGCTAGTTGTTGGAGTGTCCTGATAGCTAAGTATGGAGCAGACGTGGTACCAAAGGTCACTGTCTTCAGTTTGTAATCTGTTAACATGCCTGTTTTTGGGTGTCGCCATACAATTCTTTGATACTCTTGATGATCCGGATGTACTTGAATCATGCGATACATTTTTTCAATATCTGCATTCATTACAATTTTATATTTTCTCCAATTTAATAGTGTTGTAAACAACGTAGGCTGAAGAGTTGGTCCATTTAACAGAAACTTGTTAAGCGACATTCCATTCGTCGTTTTTGCAGAGGCATCAAATACAACGCGTAGTTTAGTTGTGGTGCTATCTTTAAACACAGCATGATGTGGAATGTAGTAATGCTGCTCTTGGTCCTTTGGTAAATCTACTTCTTCCATGTGCTTTAATTCAATATATTCATCTAGACATTTTTCATAATCAGATTGAAATTCAGAGTTTTTTGAGAATTGCCTTTGTAGGCTGTCAAAACGCCTGACTGCCTGCTGTCTAGAGTTACCTAAAATTGGTATCGTGTTATCTATAAAAGGTAGTTTCACTTGATACCTTCCTGTGTCTAACCTACTGCATGTACTTTCATATATGGTTTGACATAGTTGTTCGTCCTTTGTTAGGATGCGATTTGTGGAAACTTCCTCTGTTTCCCAGAATTGTCTGAGCTGTTTATCTAGCTCTTTAGTCGTAGCCATGAATGTTTTAACATGGTTTTCATTCGTTATCTTCTCTGCAGTCCCGAGGAGTATCCAACCGAAAATTGTCCTTATTGCTGTTGGACTAGTGTCTGTGCCTTGTACAACTCCTTCTTGTATAATCTTAGCGTATACCTTGGCACCTAGTAGAGCGTCTATTCTGCCAGGCTTCCAATAGGTGGGATCTGCTAATTCTAGTTTCTCTAAATGTTGATAATTTCCCTTGGCAACTGATTTGGTTGGCAAATTATCTGTTATGTTGTTAATCACTAAAAAGGTTTCTTCAATTTTTGTCTTGTTTGGACCACAGGATTGTAACCATAGCTTGGTTTGTTTATCCAGGTTGCTCATTGAACTTTTATTTAGTCCTGTAACCATTACCGCTGTCGATCTGCAGTTGGCCTGTAATTTATGGCATGCAGCCTGGGTAATAAACGAGCACTCGGACCCTGAGTCGACAAGACATCGAAGTGTATGTGATTTCCCTGATTCAGCTTTCACTTTAACTAACGCTGTTGATAATAAGGCATATGATCTCTCCCTATTCATATAAGTTTGAGTCACTTGTGATGTGTCAGTATTAGTACTAATTACTAGTCTTGTTTGCCTGGCCTCATTATCAGTGTTGTTATGTAGATTGATTGCCTCTACATTCCTGGGATGCAAATTGCTTGCTTTTACATCCTCGTGCAGTGTGGTATGATGTCTTTTCTTGCATTTGAGACACCTATACCTACTTGAACATTCTGTGACTGAATGCTTTTTAGAAAGACAATTGTAGCAATGTTTATTTGTAGCAACGAATTTCTTTCTGCTTTGTATATCCATTCTTAGGAATTTTGTACATTTTTGTAAGAAATGATCTCCATTACATGCAGAACATTTTGTGGAGTTAACTACATGATATGTCTTGGTTGTAGTTGGTTTGTTGATACCTTTGGCTTGACTTGGTTTGTGCACCAGTGTATCTGAAATTGCCTCTAGTACTTTCAATCGAGTGTCTAAAAAGGAGTTAAACTCTTGATATTTAGGAAGCTCCTGTGATGCTCCCTGATGCTCTTCCCATAACCTTAATGTTATAAAAGGTAGTTTTTGTACTATTAGATATATAAGTAGCACATCCCATTTTGATGTGTCCACTTGAAGGCCCCTTAATTGCTGCATGCACTCTTCTGTAGTATCAATCAGAGATTTTAAGCCATTAGCTGTCTCTGTAGTTAATTTTGGTTGATTTGTTAACAGCTTCAATTGATGATTCACTAAGATCTTTTTATTTTCATACCTCGCCTTTAATTTGTTCCATGCGGGTAGGTAATCTTCGTTCGTAATTGGAGTATGCCGTAATAGCTTTTCTGCATCTCCGTGTAAAGACCCCTTTAAGTAGTATAATTTTTGAACATCTTTCAGATTTGTGTTATTGTGTACTACAGCTATATACAAATCATGGAAGGAGCGCCAGCTATCGTAATCGCCACCATATTTTGGTAATGTAATTTTTGGGAGAACATTCTGTTGTTGTTGTTGTTCCATACGTGTTTGCTGTGCTAATAATAATGTGGAATCTGTTAATTCTGTTGTGGGATGGATTGCATCATACAGTCCACCTATATATATACAGTAGTCTGTTTCTAGTTTACTAAATGTTTCATCTTGAATGTATTTTGGCGTGTTCTTTGGAGGGTTTTCAATAATGTGTTCATTGATCACCTGATCACTCTGTTCGTATTCCATCCACACTCGCCTGATTTCGGAAAGCTTCGCTTCAAAATAGCCCTTTGAGTGTGTTTCGAGTAATGTTCGTTTTCCATTCTCGATCGTTTTTTGCAGACGACTTCTCAATGCCTGTTCCTTATTTAATATTGCCTTTAATTCTGTCATTGTCAAATTTGTCTTAATATATTTGAGTATACTTAATTGTATTCTGATTAAACTTTAACCAAATGCAAATTACTTGTGCTAAATTTAGAATTAAGTTTCGTTAGAATTTAGAAATTAACTTGAAACTTATTCAAATTCTACTAAAACTGATTTTTGCAGCAAGTTAGTAGAATTTGACTTGATAAATATACGTGACTTGAAAAGTACTAGATTCACCTCTGAACAATGTGAAACTATTGGGACTTATATTTTGTGCCCAAAATGCGATATTTAGTGTAATGAACAAAATAAATGAATTGGATGAACGAATGAATGAGCCAATGAATTCCTGGATGGAACCACCAAATAATGTTTTTGAAATCATACAAAGAAAACAAACAAAACTTTAAGTCACTATATGTCAATTCCTGTAATTGACATATAATGATTTATGCTTACAAATTCACAAATTTCGTTGATTCCGATAAGCAACATAGACATTTGTGGTGTTCTGAAAATTTCAAAATGGTGGGTAATTGGTGTAGCGATAAAAAGATATCATTGGTTGTCATTCATTTCTTTTAATCATCAAACTCATTAACTTTAACAAATTTACTAATTTTACGCTTAAAATTAAATTTAGCACAATTCAAAAATTTCAATTTCCTTAATGAAGTAAACTAAACAAAAATCTACTCAAATATTCTTAATAACTGACACACATATGCAATTTTTAATTCATTCTTTATTCATGTAATTATTTAAAAAAAATCACTCTTAACTTAAATTAATTTCAATAATTATTTCTAGCTATGTTTTATCGTTTAGACATGTCTTGCTAAAGATACCATATAGGCATATTTTTAGCAAAATGTCACCACAATAAATTATAATTTAATACACCTAATAAATGCTGAAAGGAAAAATTTATTAGTTAAATTTCAATTTGTTTGGTTAATCTATGACCAGTAATTGTACCCTTATGGCATGCGATTACTTTCGTCCCTTAACCTCAAATTGTTTAGAAAATGAATAAAATAATTACCTTTTGATGATTGTTAGCAATAAATTCTTTATCGAACACCAATTTATTGAATCCCTTTGTCGATTCGTACAATACACCAATTACTATGGCTACAAAATTTAAAGCCAGAATTTTCACTCAAATTCTTCTGTAGAACTGATGAAAAAATTTTATGACAAAAAACTCTAAGTTCAAAAATGACTGAAGCACTATTAATCCCAAAAAACACTTGCATATAAAGTAAATTATGACCAACTTGGCATATGTTAACTAAATGACAACTCGAAAGAAAAAGAGATCGAATGAAGGAATGACACGCCTTTTATAGACAAATTTGTTTCAATTTCACTATCCATAATGTGAAATTATCAAAATGTTGCCCTTTTGTATATAAATTAAGACCTTTGATTATTATTGGTATATGCCAAAATGGATTTTACATTTTTTGGCATGTTTACCATAAAGATTTAATCTTAATTTTCTTGATTTTCATTAATTTTTACGAATTTCTGGTCTACTTTATCGACGCGCCATTTTTAGTTCATTCCAAATAATTCCTCTCATGACTTTTGCTGTTTTGTCTTGTTCGCACGGTACTTCTCTTTCGCACTCGTTAGTGTGAATAGTAAATATAAAAATCGCGAATTACGCGAATCCCGCGAAAAATACCGCGAAATGAACGCGGCCATTAGAATCGCGCGAAGATTCTACCCCGGTTTAACATGTCAAATGTCATGGGAACATGAAGTTTCGCCGTGTATATAAATCGAGAAACGTCAAACGCGCGCGATTTGTTTTTTGTTAATTTTGTTAATTTAAAAGTGTTTTGTGTAGTGTTTTGTGGATAGTTCATCTCTGGAGCTCATATTACGCAGGTAATTATAAAAATTTGGTGGATTATTGTAAGTTTTTTTCTAAGTTTTATAATTGGTGGACACCTGTACAGGTGAGATTGTTTTGGGTGGTTTTCTCACCTGAAATGTCCACTAATTACTCTTGTGTTGCATGCTTGCTTAGTTTGTGTGCTTTAATATGTTTTGCATGTTAATAAAAACACCTTGGATGTGTGATTACTTCGTTTTTATTGTTTTGTTTTTAATGATTATCTTAATAGTTCAAATTTTCTGTATTTCACTTATCTATCTTCATTTCCCTTTTCTCGTTTTAGATCATCGAGGGATCTTTGCACCTGTGGCATACTCCAGGTGCCGGTAACATGCATTGCATAATTTGATTTTTAATTTGATAAATTCCCCCTTTTTCTTTTCAGGTTCGTCGAACATTCTCCCCCCTGTTGAACAGCCATGTTCAACCGCTGATTAATTGTATTGATGCCTCGTTTGTGGTACTTGAAGAATTTTAATGTTCCGTCCGCAAGCACTCTCAACGTGACTTGATAGCGATCTGGTAAATTAATTACCTTTTGTCTATTTCGTCTTTGTTGGATTTGTGCAAAATCTATTCTCTGAATAACCTTTCTTGGCAGAAAGATGTCTACGTTCTCTCGGGTGACGAATTTCTGGAACGAATTTTCTGCCCTCATCTTTACTTCGTTCATGTTGGAGGAGACCTTGAGGTTCTGTAGGTTTGTTACTTTGGCTCCGTTTATAATTGCAGGTTCGCTCATCACTGGGGCTGTTTGTGGAGTTGCTGCTTCCAGTAGACCAGCTGGCCGAACAGTTGTTGCTGCTGTTGACGTGGATGGGGCAGGATTCGCCTCTACAGCTTGTTTAGGCTCTGCTGTCGCTTCCATGATGTCGGAGAGCAGTTTGTTTAACTCATTTGAGTTTGATCCGGAATTGACAGGACTACTAGGCAGCGAAAAATTAAAGTTGAGGTCATCATAGATATCCAAAATGTCCTGATCCACCTGGTTATCGATAGCTGTCGTTGAAGTACTTGGATTTTCTGTCTTCTTTTTAGGTTGCCCAGTTAAAACATCGCAGCCTTCTTCCACGTACCAGCTAGGGTCGAGGACACTGTCCTGCAGTGGCCAATCAAAATCGACGTCCTCATAGAGGTCTAGGATGTCCGTATTGTCGTTATATTCTGACATCTGTAAAATAAATGAATTAGTACTATGTCTTTTATTATTATGGGACAACACAACAATTAACGGATGTGCTAGGACAACACATGTTTGTTAATTAACACTTAATCACTTGGTAAACGACAAATTTTGGTTACCGGTCTAGTGAATGTACTTCTTTGAGTTCTTATTTTGACTACTCGTACTAGACCATCAGAACCTGGATACACTTCTTCGATAATTCCTAAAGGCCACAGTGTTGGTGATGTATTCTCGCCTTTCAGCAATACTACGTCTCCTTTCTGAAGGTTAGGTTCTGTATTACACCATTTAGGTCTATTTTGCAGCTGGTTCAAATAATCCTTGGACCAATAGTTCCAGAATTGCTGAATCATTTGCTGGACATGTTTCCATCTGCTGGAATAACTTGCTTCTTCAGTTGTGTAGTTTGGTTCTGGTACAGCGTGTAATGATTGTCCAATGATAAAATGTCCAGGAGTTAGAACTAATTGGTCGTTTGGATCATTTCTGATTTGACATAATGGCCTTGAATTAAGGCAGGCTTCTACTTGTGCTAACAGCGTAGCATATTCTTCAAAGGTGAGGGTTGAGTTCCCAATCGATCTACGCAGATGGTATTTTGTGGATTTCACACCAGCTTCCCACAATCCTCCGAAATGAGGGGCCGCAGGTGGGTTCATATGCCAATTGATTGATTTTGATGTTAAGTATTCAGCTGCTTCTGGCCATGCTTCTTTGATGGCCTTTTGAAGTTCCCTTTCTAGGATGGATTTGCCTCCAATAAAATTGGTGCCACAGTCCGAATAGATGTCATTGCATAGGCCTCTTCTACTTATAAATCTTTTTAATGAGGCAATGAAGGCTTCGGATGTCAGACTGGACACTAATTCCAAGTGTATTGCCTTTGTTACCATGCAAATAAACAGACAAAAATATGCCTTTTGTAATTTTGCATTTCTTAAGTTTGATGCCTTAATTGTGATTGGTCCCGCATAGTCAATTCCAACTTTGGAGAATGGTCTAGAGATGTTAACTCTTGCTGCTGGCAGATTACCCATTAGCTGTGACGTCGTTGCCTGTCGTTGTCTGAAGCATTTGACGCACTTATGTAATCTAGTTGAAATGCAGCGTCTTCCGTCTAGAATCCAAACTGAATTTCGACTAGCGTTAAGAACCACAGCTGTACTTCCATGCAACATTTCTAAGTGTAGCTTGTCGATTAAGATTAATGTTACATGATGATCTCGTGGCAATAGTATTGGATGTTTCCTGCTATATGGTAACAACGCATTTTCTAATCTACCTCCGACTCTCATCAATCCATCATTATCCAACATTGGGTTTAGTCTGAGAAGTTTGCTGCCCTTAGATAAAGGTTTTTTTTGTAATAAGTTTTCATATTCTTCTGGGAATGCTGTCAATTGAACCAACTTAAATATGGTTTTTTCGGCTTGCTTACACTCATTGCTACTGAGAAACTGAACCCTTTTGGTTTTGGGATTTTTACAATTGTAGCAAAATCGTTGTATTGTTGCTAAGACACGTACTAAACGTGTGAATGACGAGTATCTTAGCAGGATGTTGTCTTCTATATTTACTAATAAACTAGTTGTTGACAGAGGTTTTTGCTCAAGTATTGTTGTCTCTATCGTTGGATTGTGCTTTGGCCATTTTTCTTGCGCTTGTATGAGCCATGTTGGGCCATGCCACCATAATTTGTTATCTACCAAGAGAGTAGATGAAATTCCTCGTGACGCTATATCTGCTGGATTTTGATTTGATGAGATATGTCGCCAATGATTGTATTTCAATGAGTCTTGGATTTCTACTACTCTATTGGCGACATAAATTTTCCATTTAGATGGATGTTCTTTAATCCAATGCATGACAATCATGGAGTCCGTCCAAGCTACTATTGGAATTTCTTGTAAATGCATGCCTTGCACTACAACTTTAATTAGCTTTGTCAGTAATAGGGCACCGTTCAGCTCTAGCCGTGGTATTGTTGTTGGTTTAATAGGAGCCACCTTAGTTTTTGCAGTTAGTAAGTGTGACACTATTTCACCATTTTTCTGCTCCACTCGCAAATACACTGCTGCAGCATATGCCTTTGATGAAGCGTCGCAGAATCCATGAATCTGCATACGTGCTCCTGTAGTATACTGTACCCATCTTGGGATGCGAATTTGTTCTAGTATTTGTAGATTAGCCACAAAGGTTCTCCATTGCTGACTAATTGTTTCTGGGACAAAGTCATCCCATGATGAGCCTGTTATCCATAAATTCTGCATTAGGATTTTGGCTTCTACCACAACCGGAGCCAACCAGCCTAGTGGATCGTATAACGATGCAATTCCTGACAGAATACTTCGTTTCGTTAGAATTGTAGGTTCAGACAGAGGTTTAATTCTAAAGGTGAAGTAATCCTGCGTAGGAAGCCATATAATTCCTAGCGTTTTTATTGACTCAGTTTCTGAAAATGTAAATGAATTTTTTAGCTCTCTGTGTTCTGGAAGGAGATCATGTAGCAGCCTATTGTCATTGCTAGACCATTTACGTAGATTGAAACCTGCAGATTTCAACATTTGAATAAGTTCATGTTGTAACATCTTTGCATGATTCAAGTTATCAGCTCCAGCTAACAAATCATCCACGTAGAAGTTTTGATATACTGCTTCTGCTGCTAGAGGCCACTTGTGACGTTCATCTTCAGCTAGTTGTTGGAGTGTCCTGATAGCTAAGTATGGAGCAGACGTGGTACCAAAGGTCACTGTCTTCAGTTTGTAATCTGTTAACATGCCTGTTTTTGGGTGTCGCCATACAATTCTTTGATACTCTTGATGATCCGGATGTACTTGAATCATGCGATACATTTTTTCAATATCTGCATTCATTACAATTTTATATTTTCTCCAATTTAATAGTGTTGTAAACAACGTAGGCTGAAGAGTTGGTCCATTTAACAGAAACTTGTTAAGCGACATTCCATTCGTCGTTTTTGCAGAGGCATCAAATACAACGCGTAGTTTAGTTGTGGTGCTATCTTTAAACACAGCATGATGTGGAATGTAGTAATGCTGCTCTTGGTCCTTTGGTAAATCTACTTCTTCCATGTGCTTTAATTCAATATATTCATCTAGACATTTTTCATAATCAGATTGAAATTCAGAGTTTTTTGAGAATTGCCTTTGTAGGCTGTCAAAACGCCTGACTGCCTGCTGTCTAGAGTTACCTAAAATTGGTATCGTGTTATCTATAAAAGGTAGTTTCACTTGATACCTTCCTGTGTCTAACCTACTGCATGTACTTTCATATATGGTTTGACATAGTTGTTCGTCCTTTGTTAGGATGCGATTTGTGGAAACTTCCTCTGTTTCCCAGAATTGTCTGAGCTGTTTATCTAGCTCTTTAGTCGTAGCCATGAATGTTTTAACATGGTTTTCATTCGTTATCTTCTCTGCAGTCCCGAGGAGTATCCAACCGAAAATTGTCCTTATTGCTGTTGGACTAGTGTCTGTGCCTTGTACAACTCCTTCTTGTATAATCTTAGCGTATACCTTGGCACCTAGTAGAGCGTCTATTCTGCCAGGCTTCCAATAGGTGGGATCTGCTAATTCTAGTTTCTCTAAATGTTGATAATTTCCCTTGGCAACTGATTTGGTTGGCAAATTATCTGTTATGTTGTTAATCACTAAAAAGGTTTCTTCAATTTTTGTCTTGTTTGGACCACAGGATTGTAACCATAGCTTGGTTTGTTTATCCAGGTTGCTCATTGAACTTTTATTTAGTCCTGTAACCATTACCGCTGTCGATCTGCAGTTGGCCTGTAATTTATGGCATGCAGCCTGGGTAATAAACGAGCACTCGGACCCTGAGTCGACAAGACATCGAAGTGTATGTGATTTCCCTGATTCAGCTTTCACTTTAACTAACGCTGTTGATAATAAGGCATATGATCTCTCCCTATTCATATAAGTTTGAGTCACTTGTGATGTGTCAGTATTAGTACTAATTACTAGTCTTGTTTGCCTGGCCTCATTATCAGTGTTGTTATGTAGATTGATTGCCTCTACATTCCTGGGATGCAAATTGCTTGCTTTTACATCCTCGTGCAGTGTGGTATGATGTCTTTTCTTGCATTTGAGACACCTATACCTACTTGAACATTCTGTGACTGAATGCTTTTTAGAAAGACAATTGTAGCAATGTTTATTTGTAGCAACGAATTTCTTTCTGCTTTGTATATCCATTCTTAGGAATTTTGTACATTTTTGTAAGAAATGATCTCCATTACATGCAGAACATTTTGTGGAGTTAACTACATGATATGTCTTGGTTGTAGTTGGTTTGTTGATACCTTTGGCTTGACTTGGTTTGTGCACCAGTGTATCTGAAATTGCCTCTAGTACTTTCAATCGAGTGTCTAAAAAGGAGTTAAACTCTTGATATTTAGGAAGCTCCTGTGATGCTCCCTGATGCTCTTCCCATAACCTTAATGTTATAAAAGGTAGTTTTTGTACTATTAGATATATAAGTAGCACATCCCATTTTGATGTGTCCACTTGAAGGCCCCTTAATTGCTGCATGCACTCTTCTGTAGTATCAATCAGAGATTTTAAGCCATTAGCTGTCTCTGTAGTTAATTTTGGTTGATTTGTTAACAGCTTCAATTGATGATTCACTAAGATCTTTTTATTTTCATACCTCGCCTTTAATTTGTTCCATGCGGGTAGGTAATCTTCGTTCGTAATTGGAGTATGCCGTAATAGCTTTTCTGCATCTCCGTGTAAAGACCCCTTTAAGTAGTATAATTTTTGAACATCTTTCAGATTTGTGTTATTGTGTACTACAGCTATATACAAATCATGGAAGGAGCGCCAGCTATCGTAATCGCCACCATATTTTGGTAATGTAATTTTTGGGAGAACATTCTGTTGTTGTTGTTGTTCCATACGTGTTTGCTGTGCTAATAATAATGTGGAATCTGTTAATTCTGTTGTGGGATGGATTGCATCATACAGTCCACCTATATATATACAGTAGTCTGTTTCTAGTTTACTAAATGTTTCATCTTGAATGTATTTTGGCGTGTTCTTTGGAGGGTTTTCAATAATGTGTTCATTGATCACCTGATCACTCTGTTCGTATTCCATCCACACTCGCCTGATTTCGGAAAGCTTCGCTTCAAAATAGCCCTTTGAGTGTGTTTCGAGTAATGTTCGTTTTCCATTCTCGATCGTTTTTTGCAGACGACTTCTCAATGCCTGTTCCTTATTTAATATTGCCTTTAATTCTGTCATTGTCAAATTTGTCTTAATATATTTGAGTATACTTAATTGTATTCTGATTAAACTTTAACCAAATGCAAATTACTTGTGCTAAATTTAGAATTAAGTTTCGTTAGAATTTAGAAATTAACTTGAAACTTATTCAAATTCTACTAAAACTGATTTTTGCAGCAAGTTAGTAGAATTTGACTTGATAAATATACGTGACTTGAAAAGTACTAGATTCACCTCTGAACAATGTGAAACTATTGGGACTTATATTTTGTGCCCAAAATGCGATATTTAGTGTAATGAACAAAATAAATGAATTGGATGAACGAATGAATGAGCCAATGAATTCCTGGATGGAACCACCAAATAATGTTTTTGAAATCATACAAAGAAAACAAACAAAACTTTAAGTCACTATATGTCAATTCCTGTAATTGACATATAATGATTTATGCTTACAAATTCACAAATTTCGTTGATTCCGATAAGCAACATAGACATTTGTGGTGTTCTGAAAATTTCAAAATGGTGGGTAATTGGTGTAGCGATAAAAAGATATCATTGGTTGTCATTCATTTCTTTTAATCATCAAACTCATTAACTTTAACAAATTTACTAATTTTACGCTTAAAATTAAATTTAGCACAATTCAAAAATTTCAATTTCCTTAATGAAGTAAACTAAACAAAAATCTACTCAAATATTCTTAATAACTGACACACATATGCAATTTTTAATTCATTCTTTATTCATGTAATTATTTAAAAAAAATCACTCTTAACTTAAATTAATTTCAATAATTATTTCTAGCTATGTTTTATCGTTTAGACATGTCTTGCTAAAGATACCATATAGGCATATTTTTAGCAAAATGTCACCACAATAAATTATAATTTAATACACCTAATAAATGCTGAAAGGAAAAATTTATTAGTTAAATTTCAATTTGTTTGGTTAATCTATGACCAGTAATTGTACCCTTATGGCATGCGATTACTTTCGTCCCTTAACCTCAAATTGTTTAGAAAATGAATAAAATAATTACCTTTTGATGATTGTTAGCAATAAATTCTTTATCGAACACCAATTTATTGAATCCCTTTGTCGATTCGTACAATACACCAATTACTATGGCTACAAAATTTAAAGCCAGAATTTTCACTCAAATTCTTCTGTAGAACTGATGAAAAAATTTTATGACAAAAAACTCTAAGTTCAAAAATGACTGAAGCACTATTAATCCCAAAAAACACTTGCATATAAAGTAAATTATGACCAACTTGGCATATGTTAACTAAATGACAACTCGAAAGAAAAAGAGATCGAATGAAGGAATGACACGCCTTTTATAGACAAATTTGTTTCAATTTCACTATCCATAATGTGAAATTATCAAAATGTTGCCCTTTTGTATATAAATTAAGACCTTTGATTATTATTGGTATATGCCAAAATGGATTTTACATTTTTTGGCATGTTTACCATAAAGATTTAATCTTAATTTTCTTGATTTTCATTAATTTTTACGAATTTCTGGTCTACTTTATCGACGCGCCATTTTTAGTTCATTCCAAATAATTCCTCTCATGACTTTTGCTGTTTTGTCTTGTTCGCACGGTACTTCTCTTTCGCACTCGTTAGTGTGAATAGTAAATATAAAAATCGCGAATTACGCGAATCCCGCGAAAAATACCGCGAAATGAACGCGGCCATTAGAATCGCGCGAAGATTCTACCCCGGTTTAACATGTCAAATGTCATGGGAACATGAAGTTTCGCGATTTGTTTTTTGTTAATTTTGTTAATTTAAAAGTGTTTTGTGTAGTGTTTTGTGGATAGTTCATCTCTGGAGCTCATATTACGCAGGTAATTATAAAAATTTGGTGGATTATTGTAAGTTTTTTTCTAAGTTTTATAATTGGTGGACACCTGTACAGGTGAGATTGTTTTGGGTGGTTTTCTCACCTGAAATGTCCACTAATTACTCTTGTGTTGCATGCTTGCTTAGTTTGTGTGCTTTAATATGTTTTGCATGTTAATAAAAACACCTTGGATGTGTGATTACTTCGTTTTTATTGTTTTGTTTTTAATGATTATCTTAATAGTTCAAATTTTCTGTATTTCACTTATCTATCTTCATTTCCCTTTTCTCGTTTTAGATCATCGAGGGATCTTTGCACCTGTGGCATACTCCAGGTGCCGGTAACATGCATTGCATAATTTGATTTTTAATTTGATAAATTCCCCCTTTTTCTTTTCAGGTTCGTCGAACAAAAAGAAAAACAAAACAAACAAAATTTGTTTGACCTCAAGAGGAATTTGCAACATACGCAAATTTCGCTTTGCAAGCAAAAACGTTCAATTATGAAAACATAAATGTATCTGAGGTCATCGCTCTACCAAACCAATAAGAAGTGATTCATTATGAAGTTCTGTGATCAGGATTGTTGACACTGCAACTATGATCAATGAATTTGATTATTGCTTCAATTATTGCAATTCTGCAATAACTCCCCCCTTTAGAATTATTAGACACATTGTATAGTATGTAAGAAAATTGTATAAATAACCAGTGCCTGATCAATAAAAATTAGAATTAATTCGACTATCGAAAGGTATCCTTTATTTCTCATAATAAAATCGGCATACTCTGCCATCCCATCTCTAAAGCGGCATATTCTGCCTTAATAAAAACACAGCGGCTTCTCAAGCAAAAGTAAGTTCGGCAGCCCTCTGCCTGTTTTTTAAATTCAAATCAAAGTTCGTTTACTATATTTGATTAATCATGGACACCATTTCACGACTCCCTGAAACAAACTTTACATGGCGACCCTGCAAATCGGACCAACAACAGAACATCTAGAGGACCCAGCAATTAAAAAGAGAACAGCACCTAGACGCCTCACAACTCCAAAACAACAAATAATCATACAAAAACCGAATGCTATATATTAAAAGGATGCATTTTGAGATATTCAAGAATAAAGGATATTTTTATTATCCTTAATTTTTTTCTTATATAAGGATATTCTTCTCTGAATTTTCCAGAAAAATTTAACCTGGTATCACCGTTGGGTTTTATTTTTTTTTGGAAGGATTTCCCATTTGCGCGGAGATAAAAGTATTGTTGGGGAACATTTTCGCTGACTTTGTCAGCTTTTCGGTCAATCCGGAAAATTTGTAAAAAACTTTTTTTAGATGCCGAAAATGAAATCAGATAGAGTCTTATTTAGATGCTAACTAGTCCACCTATTTTGGGAAACAATCCAGGTCATATTTAATAATGAAACGGAATTCTTTAACTATACATTATTTTTCAGCATCGTTCTCTTTTGCTGTGCAGTTTTGTTTATGCCGATTTTGATTACAATTAGAGTTTGATTTTAGATGGTGGGGTCTTCGCTCAAAGTGAATTCCAAAAAGTTACTATCAGAAAAGGCAAAACAAAGAAAGCATGATTCTGAGTATCCGCCTGAATTAAATATAGTAGATATCACAACTGATTAAAATAGATAATTTTGAGCAAAAGTTTTTTACTATATTGAGAAAGGTTCTACATAAAAGTTTATTTAAAGAAAATTAAGGGAAGCAAAAGTTTAGTTACTCCAATTTACGTTAATCCAATTAAAGCTAAACTTCGCAAGAAGATGTCCCGATTTATGGTTTGTGCTCCAACAATTTAAGCCCTTAAATTTTCATTACATTAGCTTGTGGGAAAAGTTTACTATCTACTTACTTGGATGTATATGCTATTTTCACACATACTCCAAATGTTGTTCTTGACATATTATGTACAAAATTAGATTGAACACCAACAAGATATTTGCATGCAAACTAAAATAAATTTTCACATGAGAGAAAAGCTTAGACATAAGAAAGTTGGAAGTTCAATGGCAAGTAAACTAACAAAAGCAAAAATTGTGATACTTAGGCTCGTTTTGCTAAAGAGGAGAGTGAAAGTTACATACAAATAAAGTCGAGGCTAAAAGAGAAGCTGAAAATACTGTTATAAATTTGGATAAATGAATAGCATAGAAAAAATGTCTCTTACTAAACAAATTATTTAGAAATAAGTCAATTATTATAGCTTAAAGACCTGAAAGAAATCGCAGGTGAAGAAAAAAAGGACTAGACCTTTAACGCCATTCAAAAATGATTCGAAAAAATAAAATATACGGACCACTGCAAAGCATTTAATCATGTGGGGCGAATCTCCAACTGCTGATAGAAAGCGGCTGAGCTATTTTCCAGAAAAATTAAAAAAAAATCAAATGAAAGCAAATAAAAAAAGCAAGTAGACAACTCTGAAAGCCTTTAGAAAGTTTTCTTGTATTGCAGATGAGGCTAAGCCTCAAATAAATAGTCTTAGAAGCCTGCAAATAGCTCAAAAGATTTGCTTCTATTATTCCAGGAAGGACTTAAGCTCGGAGAGATTAGAATAAGAATAAAAGAAAATTAAGGAGTCAGAAAAAGCCTAGTGATAGCCTATTAATAATGACACTGCTACCTACCACCACCGAAAGTCTGCAAGATGTCTGCAAATATTGCAGGAATCAAATGTGATCGCTGAAAGGAGGGAGAGGAGATATTAGCTGTGTTCTTTTGTGTCCACAAAACAGGACAGAACAAAAAATACGCAAAAGAACGCCTCATACATTTTCATAGAAGATTTATAAATGAAGCGAACAGTACAAAATGTTCGCTTCAATCGACAGAACAATTTGTTCTCTCCAGTACATCCGAGTTCTAGATCAAAGTACACAAAAGAACACACCTATTGTCTTTCAAGCGAAGAGAATCTAGGATCACTGATATGGAATTCTCGGATATCTCCTATTGTGGGATAATGCTAATTAAGAAATTAAACAAGTAAAAAGTTAGACCAATTCTTATGATACACTAGATGAATAGTCCAGTCAATAGGGACTAAATAACGCCTTTGCCCTACAAAAGTTGGGGTAGTTGTGATTTTTATACATGTTATTCAGTTCCGGGCCCCGATGAAAAATCCAAGTTTAGATCCTTGCGGGGGATCCGCGCGGTCCAACATCTTGGATTAAATGTATTAAAAATTGTTGTTTTCTTTTCAAAATAATTCCTCAACGGTTGGATCCTACGACAAAAATGCAGAAATACAAATTTGATGAAGACTAAATTCCCTACATTTTTTGTATAAACACTTTTTTTGTAAGTTTTGTGTGTAACGAGTAACAGCGGCGGAAACGTGAACATTCTTTAAAAAAAATGTATACATATAGTATAATTTATATAGGGTATTTCGTCCATGATGGTTTATAGTACTGGAAGTGATAGTAGTTACCTAGTCAAACAGAAAATTTATGGCAAGGGGGGAGCAGCACCTCAACTGTTTCGGAATTACAGAGTGATTAAGAAAATTTGGTAGTCTTTCACAAAAGACCTTGAATTTTTGTGCGGTCACTTACTTAGCTCAATATATGCAGAATTTCATGGCCTTTCCAACGGCTGCTCGACCAGCCCCATACTCCTTTCCCCTCAGGATTTATGTTGGTATAAACTAAGAATTGCAGATTTTCTTATCTTTTTATTGACTTTGACCTCTTTTTTTACAAAGAGGTGCTTAACGTATTTATTTTTTTGTTTATAAAAACTTTAAACTGTCCACTCTCGTCTTTAATTTGACCTATTATACCTATGTGGTCACTGTAGCTTTTAAACAGTTATTAGCTCATAACCTACTAAGGTCATACCGAAATTACACGATATTAAGGGAATAAATTATTTTTAATTTAGACCATCATAACTCCTGAGGATAGAGAAATACAGGGCTAGTCGAGCAGTCATTGGAAATGCCATGAAGCTCTGGATATAATAAGTTATATAAGTGACCGTATACTCTGTACTTTTTAAAATACAGGGTGTTATGTGAACGACTAGCTCATTATTTTAATCATCCTGTAACTACGAAACAGTTGAGATGCCGGGGTACTATATGAATACATTTTTTGGAAGAATGTTCACGTTTTCGGTACTATAATTCGTTAAACACCAGACTTACAAAAAAGTGTTTATAAAAAAAGTCTAGATAATTTAGTCTTCTTCAAATTTATCACTTTACATTTTTTTCGTAGGATCAACCGTTGAGGAATTATTTTGAACAAAACAATTTTTGGTACTTTTAATCCAAGATGGCGGATCACGCGGACTGCCCGCAAGGGTCTAAACTTGGATTTTTCATCGGGACCCTGAACTGAATAACATAGTGTATTAAATTCACAACTACTACTACTTTGTAGGGAAAACCCTCTACTGACTGGACTAGAATGCGCGTATGAAATTTCGTATGATCTCCCATTTGCAATTTTGATTTTTGAAGTGGTTTTCCGCACATATATTTCTAGAACTTCGTCGGACAGAAAAATGATTATAACCAATTTTATAGGATTTCATATTCTGAAGAAGTTTTTAGTACAATAAAAATATCTTGGACTGATCGTTTTCAAAGTATACGTAAAAAACCTAAATTTTTATATGGCAACACCCCCTTCTTTCCCGATTTAGTCGAATTTTGACTGTTTTTGCTATTACTATAAAAACATCATGTACTAAATTTCAGCTCTCTATGGCGACGCGTTCCCAGGTAGAGTCCAAATATATAGTAGACAACGAAATTTTTGTATGGCAGCCCTACGAAGGAGTTGCTCGATTTGTGTCATTTTCGAACTTAATTTTACTTTTTTTTTTAAAGGCCATGTGCAAAGTTTTAGCTTTCTAAGTGAACGCGTACTCGCGTTATCGTGCGCATAGGCGGACGGACAGACGGACGGACAGACGCACGGTCGGACAGACAGACGGACGGACATACAAAAATCAAAATAACTTTTAATATTATGCGTGGGTATTCAATCCATTTTGCTCTACCATCATTACTTCGAGGTGTTACAAACAGAATGACAAACTTAGTATAGGTACCCTATAGATTTCATCTAGGGTATAAAAAGGAAAAAGAAAAATAGGATGAATTTAAAAAAATATTATTCACTTTTGTTTATGAAATGATGTTTCTAAGTATTTTGGTCGCCAGCTCTACGTCTATTAGCTGATTATGCACGACCTTCTTCATTCGAGATTTATTTAAATGAAAATCTACGTAATCAAAGTTCAAGGGAAGGTGTATGAGGAGTATGTTGGCAGATTCCTGCTTGACCCTATTTCGAGACGGCCCCGAAACAAAATACCGTCGTTCTGCTAAGAGGCGAAATTAAAGGTAATATTATTTAAGAACAGCAAGCGAAAAAGTTATAATTCGTCTAAGACCAATAATATTAAAACCTAGATGAACATAAAAGTTAAATAAAGTGAAAAATAAAACTTTTGTATGGCAGCACCAAGAAGTAGTTGCCCGATTTAGTTCATTTTTATACCCTAGATGAAATCTAAAGGGTATACTAAGTTCGTCATTCCGTTTGTAACACCTCGAAATAATGATCGTAGAGCAAAATGTGTTGGACACCCACGCATAATATTAAAAGTTATTTTGATTTCTGCATGTCCGTCTGTCCGTCCGTCCGTCCGTCCGCCCGTGCGCACGATAACGATAACTAATTTTGTACACCGACTTTAAAAAAAAAGTAAAATTAAGTTCGAAAATGAGATAAATCGGGCAACTCCTTCGTGGGGTTGCCATACAAAAATTTCGTTTTCCAATATATATTTGAACATTGCCAGAGAACGTGTCGACGTAGAGAGCTGAAATTTGGTACGTAATGTTTTCATTGTACTAGCAAATAACGTTTCATAAATGCACTAAATCAGGCAACTCCTTCTTGGTGTTGCCATATAAAAATTTAGGTTTTTTACAAATACTGCGAAAACAATCAGTCCAAAACATTTTTATTGTACTAAAAACTTCTTCAGAATACGAAATCCTATAAAATTGGTAATAATCATTTTTTCTGTCCGACGAACCGTTCTAGAAATATATGCGAAAGACCACTTCAAAAATCAAACTTGCACAGAAGGGTGACAATGCGAAATTTCATAAGGGCATTCAACTATTGTATCATAAGAATTGGTCTTAGACCAATTCTAGCTTTTTTTCTTGTTAAAATATTTTTTACCAATTCTATGAAAATGCCGTTTACGAAACTTCAACGCTCTTTGTCGGCGCGTTTTCAATTTCGAATATAAATCTGGAATTTTTTTAAAAACGCCGTGTACAAAATTTTAGCTCTCTATAAAAACGGGGTCTCGAGTTATTGCATTTAAAATTCGAGACAAGAAGAATTCCGAAATCGCTATATATTTATATGGCATAAACAAAAAAATTGTGTTGTTTAGAGAAAAAACCTTCGAGGAGAGAACTAAAGTAGGCGACATGTGATGAAAAAAGCGTAGCAACTTTCGTTCTTCTTCTTGTTTTGTGAGGTGCCAGAGGAGACGTTAAAAATTGTTGATGCCTGAAATATCACAACAAATTAATGGCGCGAAAATTCAAACACATTTCTTAGAAACTCGGCACAATTTTCCGCACCACCCACTGACATGTATATAAATGGACTGACTGATCGCCTGTTTCATGTGGCATCAGTTTTGATTACAGCAAGTATGCTCTCACTGATGATATATTTAAATTATTTGCGAATTTACTTATATATGCATGTCACAAAAGTATTTTTAAAGCATTTTCCTCAACACGGCTTGTTGTATCTAAATCTTCGAGCACATATAACTCCTTTTTATATTACTATCACTTAGTCCAATAGTCATTAACCATTTCCTATAAAAAGTAAATTATCCATTTGTAACTACGTCTCTGCGCCAAACGCACTTCGCGGCTCTTAGTTTATGGAAAAGTGACAGTCAAACACCCCGCCAAAATCAAGATGGCGAAAATTTTTTTCTACGCTGCCATACATATACTTTACTATGGGATGTCATCTCCTTTAGTTCTCTCCTCAAAGGAAAAAACTAATATCAGAATCGGGCTGAACAACTCCGAATTACGAAATCTGGGCAGGTCAGGCTCTTGGATTTTTGGGCTTGTCGAACAGTGATCAAATCTTGTTCATTGAAAAAAAAAAGAAATAATCATGAATTTCAGAAATTTTTAAGGCCGTCACAAAGGGATCAACCATAAAAAAATCGTTGATACAATGATGCAAGGTAGGTATATTTACTGAACTTAAGGTATAGCTTAGCCAATACATACCACGTGAAAAACAAGCCGATTCACACCGTCGCGATAGCGATTGCGATAACGATGGCGATAATCATAGCGATAAACTAGCGACACAGTTCCCTTCAAACCAACGCAATAAATCACAGCCATAGTTACATGCATATGCCTGAACTAAATAAAAATATTTGGGAAAAATCTGACAAATTACAGTTTCTCAATTGTATTGGTTACTATCGATGGTGGACATGCTACGATTATGTGTCCATTTAATGTGTAGTATATCTCGACTTAACTATACTGGGTCGATTAATTTTTTTACTTCGAAACAGTTTGTTTTACTGATCATCGTTGATATCGAATGTAAATTTTTATATTTCGACGTTGAAAGATGTAGAAAAAGTAGTGACCCAGGTGTTTTAAATGTTTCGGCTATAGAGATGAATTTTATATACGGTTTGTTCGAAGAATACCACCAAATGTTTGCCTGATCAAGATCAAAGAACACCTCATTCCTCGATTTTAGGATAAGGATTCCTTTTAAAATTTTTCTTGATACGGCGGTATGCTCGACATGAACTCCAGAAAGATCAATACAATACTTAAATTTACACAGCCTTATAAGTAGATAATTGAAAAGACGTTTAGAATTTCGGCGTAAAATGGAGAATTTTTCTCCATCCTACTGCAACATAGCCTGAAACAACTATTTAAAAAAACCCCATACGCTCTTAATATTTTTTTACAAACCGCAAAATGAGAACGATAATTATTACACACACCATTTAGAGCCTTCTTAATAAAAAATGGCCGGTTTGATAAATTTTGAAGTTAATGGAAAAAGACCAACGAAAGATATTTTCCAAATCCAAGAATGTTTTGGTACTTGCACTATAACCTACGTATGTAAAGTTAGCACCCCAATTTCGCCTGATTCAACTCGGAACTATCTTATAATTTGTCGTTAATTGGTCGCGAAAAACATAAATTTGTGGTGTCCTTTTATCTGGATGTGGTGATAAGTTAACGTCAAGTTAACACTACATTCAGTTTATTTTAGAAAAAAGGACACGACAAATTTAAGTTTTTGACCACAAATTATAACTTGTGAAATTTCCAATCCGATAACGTTTAGCCGAGTTCTAGTGAGTTGCGGTGCTAACCTGACGTCAACTTAGCACCACATCCAGTTTCCTTTAGAAAAAATGGCACGAAAATTCGGGCCAGGTTTAGCCTTTTCTATAGTAAATTTTTCAAAAAATAATTTTTTACTGTCGCAAATTTTAAATACGCCGAGGATTGCCTTTTGTATAGTAAATTTTTCAAAAAATAATTTTTCACGACAAATTACCGACAAATTATGATATAGTTGCGAGTTAAATCAGGCGAAGTTGCGATGCTAACTTTACGTAGGTACGCCTATAACCTTACTACGTTTAACACTTCCCACTTAAATTCTAGGCTAGATTTAGCCTCTAGGGAAGGACACAATAAATAAACTCTGGTCGCGTTGTCCGCAGGGTTACTGTGGCTTTTAAGCTAGCTCAACCTATATTGAACTCCTTTGGCAATATCAACCCCAACTTTGTTCGTTTTTCTGCTATTTTTATAATGTTTTAAATACAAATCATATAAAATTGGGTATTCCTTTATAATGATTTTATTTCATTTTTCAGCACCCACTTGAATTTGCACTATCCACTTTGGTATCACAGCTCACGATAGATGACTAAATTTGTGCATACTGCGATAGGTATTTAAATCGATGGTCAAACGCTGCAGAAATCCTTTGTATCGCTGTGATCTATCGTGTTGGTGTGAGCATTTACATTCAAAACTATGTGTAGCGATCAATCGCTGTCGCTTCGTTATCGCTGTCTCTTCGTTATCGCTGTCGCTTCCTTATCGCTGTCGCTTCGTTATCGCTGTTGCTTCTTTATCGCTGTTGCTTCTTTATCGCTGTTGTTACATTATCGCAATCGCTACATTATCTCAAACGCTATGGCGGCGGTGTGATTTGGTCTTAATGTTTGTTTGCATAATTGGGTATTACGGGCGGACAGGAACAAAATTTAATTATGCTCAATAATGTCATCTTAAGTACACATTCGGTTTTAGAACTATTAGTCATTGTTGTTCGTCAAATTGAAATGAACATTTTTAAGATAAGTGTCTAAAAATATTTGAGTTCATCAATTTCAAACCGGAAATATCTTTCCTTTAACTATTATCCAAATAAGTGAGATACACATAAATTCAATGGATACAACAGCTGTGAAAATGTCAACATAAGTCAACTTAAACTCAATATCTACTAGGTTAATTAAATTAATTAGTTACTCTTTTCCGACTGAAATATAAAACAATTTCCATTTTAATCAACTCTCGACAATTCAATTTATTTAAAAACGAGTACAAAATGTCTCTCAAAGTTTTCTTCTCTAGGAAGTAAAATTTCCCTTTTTATTTCACTTTTGTAGGAGCTTTATTCAATCTCAATAACACATACGTGGATGTACTTTCCTTTGTTTATTAGTTCTTAGAGGATTATACCTGTACGTCAGACAAAATCTGTTTAAAAATATTTATAGGATATGGTGAAGCATAATGTATCCAAAATCCTATTACAGTCCACAAGACTTAATATTTCCACTTAAAGCTTTGCAATATTTATAATAGCAGGGCAGGAAGTAGAAAGGAAGTTGAAGTTCTCATTAAAACGAATCTCATCAACTTTAACGAAAAACAAAAGCTTTCAAAAGGTTTCTATCTCCACTACTGCAAATATCTAATTTCACCACATACTACACATTTTGAATGGTTTTGAAACCAGAAAATAAATCATGCGCCTGAATCAGAATTTCCATCACTATCTCCAATTATGGACCAGCCCAGCTTCTTCAGTTGTTATTAGAAATTCACGCGAGAGTGGTGTAAATTAGTTTCCGGTCGATTGCGGATAAGTTGTGTGCTGTGTGCCTAAATAGATATATATATATATGTATAATAGAAAATTATGGTGCCAAGAATTCGCATGTCCTATAAGTGCCACTCGTCAAATTGGTTCACGCCTAAATGAAATCCAAAGGAATCAATGAGTATTTCCAACTGACCAGTTGAGGAAAATTCATTCATATGCAAATTTTATTCCCTGTCAGCAGTTAGACATCTCTAATGACTTCGGCGGTAAGTTGCACCACTTAACTCATACTATGTAGTAGGTATATAGCGGCACATAACTTATCTTTAGCCATACAATTACGAGTACGTGATAAGTTTCTAAAGTGGAATTAAAAACAATAAGATTAGACACAGAGTGTAAAAGTATGGAGCAGACTTTGCATAAATTAGCCGGGGGCATGTAAGTGGTGTACATCAGCTGTTACTAAATTTGAATTGAAAAACAACAATTTGTTATTGGAATTCGAACTTTTGGCAACTCTATAGTCTTTTGCAGAGCAAAGTTTGGCATATGAACAAATTCTAAAGGAAGTCATCCTTACAAAATATATTTTGCTTAATTTCTCTGCTCTACTTTTTCGTCCACAAATTACTTCCGAATCCCCTAATTGAGTATAGTCTCTGAAATTTAGCATTTTTCTTTCATACTTTGTTTGCTTTAAGGTATACTGAACAATTGGTGGATTCTACTTTTTAAAGATTTGGCTACATAAAAAAAAAAATTAGAACAATTTTCTAAGAGTAGGCATCACGGGTGGCTCACATTCATCTCTACTGGGAGCATTATTCTAAACGTTCCATAATTTCAGTTTAATATCTTTCGAAAACTCTTCGTGTGTGCATTCAAAATTTTTCATCTCGAAGCAATTAAAATGTATAATGCTTGGGTAGAAGGCAACAAAGGGATGCTTATGCCCTTGGAGAGCACTTCTTTCTTCCACAAACACTAGAAATGAGCAGTCTTCATTCAAAAATGTCTCACATACGCGAATTCTAAAATAATGAATGCTGTACTTTATGCTTATTTTTTTTTTTTGGGTGGTTTAAGTTTAAGTAGATAACGGGCAGAGCCACACAAGAGTTGTCAACTTTTAATGTTGAAATTTCTTAGCTTAGTCAGGAGAATTCGTTTATGAAAAATCAACATTTTTCCTTTATTCTTCTATAAATTCAGAGGAATGAGAATGAGTTAGGTTTTGACATGAAAAATACTGGACTTATGTGGTATGAATAATTGTGACTTATTGACGTAGTTTTAATTCTTTTGTACAATTCGCAATGAATTTGAGACTTTATGGAAAAATTTCAATAGAAATATGGTATAAAAACTACAATGCAGCTATACCTAACATGTTTTGACATTTAAGTTGTGACATCTCATATTTCTCAGTTTGAATAAAACCAACTATTATTTACACGGTCAAATACTGTAATTTATGGCGTCCTCATTATATACATAAATGTATAGCTTTAAACGGTGGTGATAAGTTTCAAGAATCCATTGACAGTCTTAATTGCCAATGATGTTTCATCAAGCGCAGCATACCTGACTCAAAAGATATATAGAATTGGAATTGGAGCACTGGAAAAAATACCACGAATGTTGATTTCAGTACAAAGGTACCAAGGTACCCTCCACTTCCAAGGTCCTGAAATTATTTGTTTGTAGTTGCAAAAATATGTATTTAGTGGAGTTTAGGTACCACAAAGTTATAGCCTGATTCCAGTATTCACCACTAGTAGCCTTGATTTGACTCAGAGAAAAGTGTGTCGTGATTAGCTGTAGCGGAAGTCTTCGTTATTTCATAATTATCTGGAGGTAACGAGTTGATGTTGAAGTAGGGTTCTAGGTTAATTTGACTACACTTCGATATCTTAAGGTAGTTGCCCAAACGTGCCTGAGTACAAAAATGGGTTCAAGAGGTCTTGCTTATGATGGTACTGCAAGTATCGTTACCCGTTGTATAACAGCAAGTTAAGAGGATCTTGATGGAGTGAGTATGACGAGTGTCGTACTGATGTCTTGTTCAAAATAGTACGCCTAAAAAAAAAACTATGATATTCATAAAAAGACGTAAATGACCAGTCGACGCTATGTCAAACTGTAGGGTGATTCTGTGCTCTTTGTCGTTCTATTTAGTCGTGAATTTTGACATATTTTGTCGAGTTTTTTCTTCAACACAGTTCATTTTAGTGTCTTCACTATTATCTACCACAAAATGAACTATAATGAATTTTCGATGAACAAACGGCAAAAAACACGACTAAATTATCGACAAATTAGTCAACTGCTCGCAGAGGTTGTGACAAAAATTTTACACTGGTAAATAGAAATTCTACACCTAATTAGAGCATTACAAGTGCTTAAATTCGAAATATTATTTTGAATTTGTAATGTGAAGTGTCATTTTCAGTTCATTCTAGAAAAGTTCATTTTATTTAGTCGATTTTGACATTCAAATTCGACAAAACCCACAGAATCACCCCAGTGGTCAAACCAAAACACTGATACCGTAGCGGTAGATCGCCAGGTACAAGGTATCGTCGACTTCGGCCAATATTCCTCGCTAGCAAGCGATTAAGAGAAGCGCTACTAGCATTGACGTTTGAAAACAGCTACCACAATGGCAAGGCTGAAAAGGAACATCGACACTTACGTCGGCTGGTCCAGATAGATCATCAACTTCTACCATCGTGATAGGTTGACACAATCCTGCTACGACGTTGTCGGGTATTTCTCGCTTCTTTAGATAATCTTAACGAATATCAGTTAATTGCAACGTTGTGGGTTTGGCCCGTGCAACCGGTCTGTAAAACTGTTAGCTGAGATATTGAAGAAGCACACCAGGAATCCAGTCTGTCCTAAAAGGAAGAATCTATAAAGAATAAAATGCAAGGGACCGCTATTGGAGCGTGCATAAGCATAGCTCTCCACTCTTGTAGAGTATACAGTTGAAAGTCTCTTGTTGCTGTGTTTGAATTTTTATACTTTTATTTTAATTTATTAATTCAACAAAAATTAGATATTACGTTGTAATATTTAAACTTATTAATAACAACTTTATTGCGTTTTAAGTCTGACATCAGAATGAATTTTCATATATTTTATTAATTTTCATTGTCAATAAACGCCTACCTAACTACAACTTCCAACGCTTAGCAAAGTATTAATATATAAAAATATAAAAAAAGAATTGCCCGATTTACTGGTGGCTTGTCACGCGTTTAGAAAGAAAATGATGAAGACACACAGACACTTCGTCACAAGTATACGGACGCCTACAAGACTGGATAAAAGACACTCAGCTGCTTATCAACATTGCTTGTACGAATGTGGTGGGAATTTCTAACTGGTTAGAAGAAAAGGACTTATCAAGACTGAAAATATCCCTCAGTAGATAAGCGAAAATTAGGAGCCTTAAATTGATAATAACCCATAAATTGACCCTTACCATGCATAAAAAAAACGAGCCTGAAAATTCTACACCTCATGGGTGCTGTGGAAAAGTGTTTTAAAATTATAATATACTAGGGAGAGCCAGTCGGCGTTGCACGGAGATAATATAGATACCTAGATGGGTGGGGTGGGGTGGGGTGGTTAGACATAAATAATATCTAAACTATTAACTGACTCGATCGCGCGATTCTGTACGCTAGGGTTTCGCTCTATGTGTGTCCAAATATATAGTAAAACACGAAATTTTGGTATGGCAATCCTACGAAGGAGTTGTCTGATTGGTCTTATTTTCGAACTGTATTTGCAATTTTTATGAAAACGCCGTATAAATAATATGAGCTCTCCACCTCGAAGCCTTCTCAGGCAGCTACCTACCAGGTATATAGTGAAAAACAAAAGTTTTGTATGGCAACACTAAGAAGGGGTAACTCAATTTAGTCCATTTCTAAAATTTTATTTACCATTACTATAAAAACATCTCGTAGCAAATTTTTTGTATGGCAACCCTACGAAAAAGTTACCCGATCAATGCCATTTTTGAACTTAATTAAAAAATTGTTTTTTTAAAAAAGTTCCGTGTACAAAGTTTCATGTTTCTACGACGACAATTTTTAGGCAATGGCTAAATGTATATTTAAAAACGAAATTTTTGTATGGCATGCAAACCCTACGAAGGTGTTGCCCGAGTGGTTCCATTTTTCAACTTAAATTTATGTTTTTTTTTAAGCGCCGTTTACAAAATTTGAGCTCCACGTCGACGCCTTCTCAGGCAGTTTCCAAGTATGTAGTGAAAAACCAAAGTTTTGTATGGCAACACCAAGAAGGGGTTGCTGATTCTAATTTTTCTTTCCCTAAAAACCTTATTCGGCCTATTACGAGCATTAAAAAAAAAAATTGACCAAATCGGTCCAGCTATTCTCATCTCAAGTGATGCGATTACCAACGAACAGCATTTCATTTTTATTTATACAGATATTATTCTAATATTTTTTGTCAAAATTGTGTATTACTTATTTTTAACTTTTCCATCTTGGCGATAGAAATAAAGAAATAATAAAAAAGAGTAAATAGCTTAAATTATTCATTATAAAATGCTCTATAGAAAAACTGTAATGTATTTTTTCCATAAATTTGCAATGAAAGAAGTTATAGCACCTCAAAGATTTTGTGTGTGTTTTAGTCTGGTATTGTGTTCATTTAGCGGATAAATTTTATATGGAAGTTTAGCAGTGAAATTTAGTTGCTACATATTTAGCCAAATCGCTGGAAAATTGGTATTGTGTTTTATCAGCTAAAAGTTTTTTTTTTGGTTTTGACAAGCAGATGGCAGTAATTTCCACAATCAGCCACCTATAGCTCAAAACAATGAACAATTTTAGCCGTAAAAAAGGTTTTTGTACGATTGCTGCTAAATATTTATCCGCTAAATGAACATAATACCGAGCTTTTCCTTGGTTGGCTCCTTTTTTTTCATCATTTAACTGGATTAAGTGTGTTAACTTTAAATAGCATTAATTATATTAGATACAATAATTTGGATACTTTTGAATACAGTTTTATGGTTCCATTTACACTTTTCAGATCTTTTCGTGAACAGTACTTTTTTTTTAGTATATAGGTACTTTGTATGTTCTTCAAAACGATAAAATTCCTAGAATTGAAATTAGTTTACTAATATTTCGCAAGAATATTTTGGCAGAACTCTACGACTTCTGAACATTAAATAAAAAATCAAATTGCAAGCGTTGGAAAAAAACTGAAAAATTCCCGTTTTTTTCGGAATGGCTCGTTTTTTTTTTGAAAAAAACAATAAGAACTCATTACCGAATTTTGCAAGTTTTCTATGAAAAGAACGGAAAAAAACGAGACGCTTTGAAAAGAAACCAAAAAAAAAATTGGAATTTTTTACTCAATTCCAATAAATTAAAATTTGGTTTTGATATAATACGTTATTTCTACGATCTTTCCAAGTCTGTAACAAATCTATTTCGATAGGTTTTGTTATTTTTAGTACCCTAGAAACATTAGTGCTTTTCAATTGCTTTATGTAATATGTTTATCTAAATACTGCATATTTACTGACTTTTTAATGACTTAAGTAATCCGAAATTCCCGACGCCACTGTAAATTTAATGATAATATAGAATCCGACAGTGCTTTATTATCAGAAGTTCCAATGGCTTTTAAGACAATTAAAAATAAAACTGAAACTGTTACATTTCCGGAAGATTGTTTTGAGTTTAAAGATCAAGAGAACAATATTTCAAAATTTTTTAGAAAACCGCCGAAAGTTTTGTGTACTGCCAATCCATCTAGCCACATACATGCTGGATCCCCGATTTCATAATTCTGTTGACTCTAATTTTGAAGCTTTAGCGGATAATGAATTCCTTCAAATAACTCAATACTTATCCAAAGTAGCTGATGCCTCGCAAAGAGGTACTTCTGAATTATTGGTTAATTTCGCAGAATATCAATTAAGGAGCACTTTCTGGAGTAATGACTTGATATGGCAACAAGTCACAAATATTCATCCTCGCGATTGGTGGAAAGGATTTTGTTCATCCAAGCCGCTGTTTTCAATTGCTCTTAGATTATTGAATTTACCTCCATCATCTGCAGCTTCCGAACGGAACTGGTCAATATTTGGACGAGCACACACAAAAGACAGGAACAGCCCCTGATCGCCTTTACAAACTTATTTATGTAAGGTCAAATTTGCAATTTTTGCAAAATGATAAACCGTCAGTTGAAAACATAGTTTGTAGTAACAGCGAAAGTTGTCATGATAATTAATTTGTTTTTTAAGATATTATCTTTAGTTTAACATTGTGGAAATAAAAGAATGCTTATATTTTTCAATTAAATTTTTCCGAAAAATACATGTTCCGTTGAAAAAAACTGCAAGCAGGCTAATCCAAAACCTCAATGTTCCGATCCTTTAGCCAGTCTAAGGTGTGATGCGAACGATGGATTGGCACAATATCCTGTTGGAAGATGAACTGTTCTTCCATAACGTCTTCGGAAAAGGTAATTAACGCTTCATCCAGGAGATCTGTGTAGTTTTCGAAGTTCATCTTCGATCAAATGCTACAAATTGGGGTTTTCCTTTATAACAAAATGCTGACCACGTCATTACTGTACCGCCACCGAAATTCCTACTTAAGCTAACTTCCTTATCTCGTCTCAAGTCATGCCAATAAAACTGGAAACGGTCTGGGCCGTCCAAATTAAATTTTTTTTCAACGCTAAAAGCTACATTATGCCAGTCCTCCTTCCATGACATGTCCTTTCTAGAGAACATTAAGCGTGCTTGCTTATGCCTCTCAGTCAGCCTTGGTTTGGCCAATCTTTCTGTCCACTTAAGGTTTTGTGAATCATGTAAAATTTGGCGAACTCGTCTAGTGGTTACAGGCAAACCTAATTCACTTTTAATTTTCGACGCAACCAGCTTTTCCTTCGACGCTTTTTTAACGATCACATTTTTTAACCTTTTAGTTATCTTAGGTTTTGGTCTTGGATGCGTTTTTTGCCCATATTGGCTTCCCAATTTGATGAAGTTATTTACCACGGAACGTCATCTTCCAATTTCACCCGCAATTTTTCGGTATGACATTCCCAATTTGGACAGTACTTCAATTTTTGCAATTTCTCTTTCTGAAAGTTTCGGTCCTCTAGGCATAATGGTTTTTGTTATTATTTTTACTGAAATTATTTTAAAGCTAACATGTTAAAACAATTTCTGTTACAATTTTACTCACTAATCTGAAAATCCGGCACTGGCTTTATTGCTATTTCCCTCGATTTATGACACTCAACTGAATTTTTCCTCCAATTTTTACAGTTTATTATAATGAGTCATATGACGCATTCTCAGAAACGAGTGCAAACATGTTTCAGACACTGTGAACAAAAATTCGGATTAGCAGAACGATTAAAATGATTTTTTTGAGTAAATAGTTTGGTGGCTTTATAGCTATTTCCTCCACTATGACTTTTGACCTCTAAGTAATATTGGTGACAAATTTTAACTATAAAGGTAGTCCTTCATTGACCTATTCACACAAATTTTATTTTATTTATATATTTCTAACATTTCTTTAAGTACAAGTATATTATATAGAAAATTCCATTACAAAACTTCTTTTACAAAGCGCAACTTCCTATATATTGCTGAATATTTACTTATCTAACTTTATATAAATTGAAAGAGTTAGTAACTATCAAATATAATTACAAGCATTTTCTCTATCCCCGTCATAAGATTACATTGCAAAAATTATCATTCATCTACTTTGTTATAGTTGTCTCATCAACATTAAACTATAAAATAGATGCAACAGCTAAATAATAAGATTTTTACCTACTTTTTAGGAATCCATAACTATATGTAGTTGGGATAACTATAATATAGTTACTACACCTATGCGAATCTATACAACTTTTCTTTGAGTGTAGGTACATTACTGCGCGAACGTTGCTAGTTAAGTTTTGCAGTTAGGCTATTTCCTGCAAGGTGTCGCTTTTATAATTATAAGCTGTATTCTCTTGTGTACCTTTTTCTAGAGCTCACATATACTGCGAGAGAACAAATTGTTCTATCGATTGAAGCCAAGTATTTGTTCTTTATAAATCTTCTATGAAAATGTATGAGGCGTTTTTTTGTGTGCGGACACAAAACAACACACGTACAATCTTTTGATTGCTAGTAAAGTTTTGAAATTATGCTATTTCCTGCAAGATGTCACTTTTATAAATATAATTTTTTGGTTACTTATACATTTTTAATGTTATCTTTCGAAATTGAAATTTCACTCAAAACTTTTCGAGCCATGAATTTTAATGATTTCAAGGATGAATTGACTTGATAACTAAAACGGTTATTTCACTATGATGCAGCACGCTTGACCACTATAGGGTTAAATGTGTTCAAACATGGGCATCCGTCAAATTTTCCGTGTTTCTTTCCCTTAAGTATACCATCTGTATTTTTCAAATTTTTCTTGAAAAAAAAAAAAAAACCGAAAAAAAACCAATAATTGTTTTATGCACGAAAAAAACATTTTGTTTTTTTCAGAATTTTCATTTTCAGTTAAAATAAATGTAGGGCAACCTCTGAAACGATTACTTAATACGCAACCCTTTAACATTTATCGATATTTCGCATTATTTTCTATTTTTGTTATATACATATATTTACTCTTTTTTCCAGGGACCGAAAATTACTGTTATTATTTTTTTGTAAGCGAAAAAACTCTTTCGTGAAGTTTTCTAGGAAGTAGCGTAGTACAAAAGGGGTCTATGTACAGCACTTAGACTAGCTGCCTATGTTGAAATCAAGAAAGTTTCGATTTTAATATATAAATCCAATCCTAACTGTTATTGTAAGTCTTATTTTTTCTATTTCGGTTTTAACAGTTAAAAAAAATACTTATATTATTTTACAGCGATATAAAACTCTTTGCCAGAGTTCTATATTTTTCTCATATTATAACAGTTAAAAATGAGTTTTTTATTTTCTTCAGGAAATAAAACTTATTAATGGACGTGTTCTATTTTTGTTGTCCTATATTTGTTAGAAGATACAATTTGTCAATTTTTTAAACAATTTTGTATAGCAACCGTACGAAGCAGTTGCCCGATTGGTCGTATTTTTGAACTTAAATTTACATTTTTTTAAAACGGCCGTTTACAGTGAAAAACCAATGCTATATATAGCAACACCAAGAAGGGGTTGCCGATTCCAATTTTCCTTTCCCTAAGAACCTTACTCAGACAGGTTTATTTATTGAGAGAAAAAATAAAACTTATTTTTAAATGTTAAACCGGGATAGAAATACAAAACTTAAGATAAGGCTGTTATTTACTCAGAATAAAATAAAATTCTCTTTTTAACTATTTCATTAGAAGATAAAATATCAATAGCAAAGTGGTAAAACTGGACTTTTAAAATATTTCTTATAACTCTTTCGATCCCTGATTTTTTCACATTTTACAACAAGCGTTTTTTCATCGGAATTTCAGCGATTGTTTTTGCAGTTAGCAGTTTTTGCACCACACAATTCATCCAGGAAATTTAATAGCTTCATAGTTTTAATTTCACAAAAAAAAACTAAAATTTATAAAAATGTCTACTTCAAACTTTCGAAGTATTTCAAATGTGTAATATTTTATTAAAGCCAAGAAATTATTAGAAAGTTTCGCGGAACTCTAAATGTTCCCTTTCAGAAACATAAATTAAGGTAAATTTACTTCCTCAAAATTGAAATAAGTTAAAGGCGAATATCTTATATACGCACCTTCACAGTATTCACGAGTTAGGGCGCTTCCTAGTTCCTGATTAATTCTTTATTCAAGGCTTTTGCATGAATATTCAGGAAGAAGCATTCTGATTTTGAGCATGCATACAAGGAGGATTTCATATGGAATAATATATAAATTTATAGAGTGCTCTCCGATTGGCTTATTCGACATTCTTCAATCATTCAATGTGTGAGAGTTGTTTTTTAATCGGTTTTCTTAGTCTTTAATCTTTTTTGATGGTCCGGGCTCATTAATGTCAGTTTCTTCGCGGTTATCAATAAAAATACCAGTAGATTTTGTCCGGGCTATTTTACTAATTTTTTCTTCCAATGCAATTGTTCGGAAAAGCTCAAACACTTCATTCTTGCTCTTAGGCAACAGCATGTTTTCCCAAACTTGGTCTGGCATCTGCACCCGTGAACTTAAATTTCGACTGATCTTAACATTCATCACGACTTCTCAAAAAATCGTCAACTGCGGGCCTTTTGCAAGGACCCAATACAAAATTTCCGCATTGTACTCTGTGCATGTCTCCGCCAATCAGTAAAATAAAATTTTCATTGATATGCACCTCGGGGGACTTCATTACTCGAATTGAAACTCACGTTTCATATAAACATTTATTATTGCTCGGAATACATGCACCTCACCTAAGCATAGAGGTTTGACTAGAACGGGGCTATTACTCAAGTCTTTCGGTAAAGTTATTTCCTGCAAACGGGCGCTTTTGCAAACATAAGTTTATGACTTTTGTTGATTTTTACTTAAAAAAAATAAAAAAAAAAAAAAAAATTTAATCCGCAAAACTGAAGTAGGCCAAATCTCGGCAAAATGTTAGAAAACAAAATTCTGAAATGAGAATTTTAGTTCTAGCATTTCGAAAAACTTACAAAGTTTAAATAACAAAGAGGAATGCCCATTTATTTTAGGCCTGACACCTACAGACGTGACAGATGTCTTAAATGATGCATTATGATACTCTGAACATATTTGGTGAACAATATTTATTTAAACAGAGGGATGCCTTGGTGGGGTTCAAAGTTTGATCTAGTACATTCTGGAAAATCTAGTACAGAATCGAATTCCTTAGGTCCTGAGAAGAAGTTTGAGTACCCACACTCCTATACTCGGAGGTTTAAATAGCTATTTATAGCCATCTCCATACCTACTTTTTTAGCATTCTCTTTTTATTCGAACTGAGGTACTAGATTTTTCGTACTTTAGATCGTCTCTAACCCGGTAGCGTTATGTCCGATCGGAAAACGGATTTGACTATTCCGCTCAGCTTATTACCAGTTACAATTCGTAGAGGAAAATTTTACTCTGCATACTTTTAGGGTGGGGGTAGGACCCCTGGCGGGGGCTGGTTCCAATAAGGTGTTGTATATCAAATTAAAGGTCCTGTCGAGTACTATCAGATGGTGTGCTTTTTTCCCGAGTCAGAAAACTTTCTCGGAACGTTTTGGCCGCCGGAAAACACATTTTCATGCACACCCAAGAAACTACATTTCGCATATATTTTTGCAAGTATTTCTTCCATGGCCACTAGTGCTCTGTTGTGAATATTTTTCTCACATGAAGTCATTTGCCACGGCTTACCAATTCTGCACAACTTTTCACCCAAGAAAGTCGCTCAAGCTACATCCGATCGCTAAAGCTTTCCCCCGCTTAATTGAAATAAGCATTGTTAATAAAATATGTTCTCTCATGTTTGGAGGTGGTGAGCCTAAAGTTGTATGTATAGTAGGCATGGCATACCCCTTTGAATCCATTTTTTTCGGTATTTTTCTGGATTTTGTCCTCCAGAATTTTTTCTTTCCAAATATTGAATTACGTATTTCCGGATTTTGGTGTTCGACATTTCGATACGACTACAAACATCGAGACTTTTTTCCTCGCCAAAAATCTGAGGTAATTTACTAGTAATATGATTTATAGTGCACATACTTAGGATATCGAGTATTTAGTCTTATCTATAGCTATGATCGCCATTGATATGAGTACTAAGCGACAAAGGTCGACGATATAGCAACAAAATTGGGAAGTAGCTTTCTTTCACCATCATGTGGAGAATGCTGCAGGAAAAGCTAGTAAATAAATAATGTGTATCCAGAAAAATGAGGAGATGTACTAAAAAGGATGTTACTTTACTATAATTGCTTTGAATACCACACAATGTTCACGCATATTGTTGAAGCTATAGATACCATGGCCCTTTGTTTAGATAAGTTAGCTTTTCATGAAACTCGGCTTTGTGTTATAGCCTCTAGAAGCCTTCAGTTGATGCGGTCTCTGTCAATATTCTCCAACAAGTACTTCTCGTCTTTTTTACGCATTCCGGTTGAGATCCTGCTTCGAAATGTTATTGGTGTCATATTGTAGTGGGTGTCCAATCCAATCCTACTTATTTTATTTTATTTCATCGTCGATCTTGTCTTGGTTGGAGCGACTTCACAGTTCATTGCTTGAAATTCGCTACTTCTGATGGATTTTTTTGCTGTATGTATACAGCATGAGTAACTGTGAAGTATACAAGTCATACAGTTTTGATGTTTTGTCCATTTGTATGTTGAGGGAATTCTAACTAGCTGCGAAATTGTTCGCTCTTATCTGCTTGTAATTCTATTCCAGGATTTTTTTTTTGAATATTTGGCTCTTTTCAAAGGGACAACTGTTTGAGGCCACTTACGAAAGCTTCAATATTATTGCGGGGAATTCCAAAAAAAAGGCAAAATTCAGAAACGAAAACACTTTTTGTGGTAATAACTATTTATTGATATAATTTGAGTATTTTTACCATTTAATCTTATAATTTCATAAAGGCGCCTATGTAAGGAATCATACAACTTCTTAATAATATTCGATGGGATCTGCCGCCACATTGCTTTGATCGCTTCTGTTAATTCTTCTTTGTTATTGTACTGTCGACAATCCTAATAAACTTTCCGAGTAAGCCATTCCCAGAGGTTTTCAATGATGTTTCAGTCAGGAGACATCGACGGCCAATCCAGTATGTTAATGCTTTTCTCCGATAGATACTGAGTTACAACATAAGCTGTGTGAATAGGTGCATGATCGTGCTGGAATATCCAATCCTGGCTTTCCATGACTTCGTCAAATTGACTTTTTTTGCATTTCAAGCAACTCCTTATACTTCCTTTTTGTCATCTTTTCATTAATAATTACGAGGTCAATTGGTCCGTTGTATGAAATGGCACCCCAAACCGTCACAAGCCCTAGTCTCCTATGCCGACGTGCTAATTAACGTTCTTCCTTACGAATGTCATGGAAGTAATATAGGAATCCATCGGTTCCATCCAGACAGAATCGTTTTTCGTAGGAAAAAATAACCTTTTTCCATTATGTAGTCCAATGCATGCGTGATTTTGAGTATATTGAAGGCGAGCTCTCTTGTGGCGCTTGGAAAGGAGGGGCTTCTTCTTCAAACGACGTCGCCTCAAGGTTGGACAGGTAGCTATTATTCTCCGAACAGACCTTATGATAGCAGAAACACCACCTTCCGCAGCAATTTGGCTAGCATACGCCGCTGACTGTGACGCTACCGTCAAAATACGCCGTCGATTGTACGGTGTTTCTGGAGTTTTTACTCCCCCTTTTTGTCTTGTTCCATAGTTGTCAGGATCCTTTATAAAGTTATCCACTACGCACCGACTTCTATTGATATTCCTTGCGATTGCTCTGTTAGACAATCCCTATTCCTTATAAGCCCGAATTTTGCCAATATCTTTTTCATTAAGTGGTTTACCGCTTCCCGTTATTATTTTTATGAACACTTACTCTTTTCTAACTAACTTACGATTAAACACTCTCTGACTTTTCTCACCGGATGCAAAGTTTAAACTGTGGCCTCAAACAGCTGTCACTTTGAAAAGAGCCAAATATTCGGAAAAAAATTCCTCGAATAGAATTACAAGCAGATAAGAGCGAACAATTTCGCATCTAGTTAGAATTCCCTCAACATGCAAATGGACAAATCATCAAAACTGTATGACTTAAATAATCAGAAATATATGAAAAAATGTGCGTGGCTTCAAACAGTTGGCCGGCAGTATATTTGCAAGGACATCATGGATTGAAATAAGAAATATTAGTGATGATATTAATCATCTTAGTCGATTTCAAGAATTTATGCCAAATCTGTCGCATACTCTTCCATTGTGGAGATTTCTGTACTAATTTTGAGTTGCTGTTAAGATTTATTTTTATTTTGGGTAGATAAACCGCGCGTCGATGTAACGCAATCAGAACTTAAATTTGGTCAACATAATTGATGGCCTTTTCATAGTCTAGAAAGGCTAGTTACAGGGGAGACCAAAATTCCATACATTTGTCCTCAATGATACACAAAGTCTTAATGAGATCAACTCAAGGGCGCCCATTTTTGAAACAGTGCAGTTTATTGCTCAAGTTACCGCTATTATAATTCACTCCTTGATCCCGTAAACTAGTATAATCCTCACAGTGGACACAGTAAATGGCTTTTCTCCAGTTGTCATAGTTTGGACCATTTCAGAGGAATTTTTACTATTTTTACCTTGTATTCGATTCGGAAGGTTCAAGTCTTCCATCCTCATTTAAAATCTTAAAGGATCCTAGTTGGAGGACATCTGTTTATATTAATGGATCTGCTAGTAGCAAATCTGACGGAAAGTTGTCTATTCTTGTAATTTTACCATTATTTCATTCCGGATGGTGCATTTCTCCGAAATGGTTTCGTTTTTTAGTACAAAATTTCCGCTTTATCTGTTTGAAAGGCAATTGCGAACTTCTGCCTTGGTAAACTTGGCAATTGCCTAGGGGCCCTGCGAGGCGCTGAAATGGTATACATGGAAGACATAAAACACTGGATATTAAAAAAATTGAATTCACCTTGTTGTTCCTTAGCATAGCAAAGCAAATTCCCAATTGATGAAGTAAAGAAATTATTGGCAGGCTAATGGCAGAACTAGGGAGAAGTGACTTTGCATACGAGAACTTGAGTAAAAAGTTTGACTTTATTATAAAGCTACATATAGCTTAAAATCTCAGGGTATCTGCGGGGATGAAGGGAATTGTAAGGCCTCCTATCTAGGAGATTTACACGGGACTTTGGAAAAAGAGTGTCTGCACCTGCGATCGCATTTGTCGTTCGCAAGAGGGCTTTTTGGATATTTATCCAAATGTGGAAATAGCACCCTGGATGTTGTTGTGTACACCAAGGTCAAACTGCTCGACAGAATGCGCGTTTTCAGCGCTAAAACGAGTGAAGAACTATTAAGATGTACCAAGGAGGTAATTAGGCACAATTCACTCTCTGTGCTGTACATAGAGTATTAATAATACAGTCTGTGGACTATAGTCAGGTAATCCGTTCCTTTGCAGAGAAGAAAGTTCGTCGCATGGCAATCTAAGCGTACTTCGTACTTATTTGTAATGTTGCTTCTTTATTTCCTAAGGCCAATGTAATATATGATAAATAACGGTAATTTTTTTGTTTTATTCATTTGTTTAAAATAGGGATCCTGTCTCTGTTAACGCCCTAGGGGAGGTGGGTCCTCAGTTTCGGGTCTGCTGAAAGGTCAGCTATCCGCCTTCAATGAACTCAATGCGCTTCACTTCTCTGTGAAGGCCGCTGTATTCGTTTTGTAGTTTAATACATTTCTATCGATCACTAGTGAAAAACGGACGATGTTCTTCAAGGTTATATTTTAAATTATTTGCAAGGATTGAGCTGGTATCGATTGCTTTCTGGCTTCGGAACTTTCGAACGTAAGCTAGGCCATTTTCAGCAGCTCATAAAATGTCACATTTTCTTATAAATATTTCACTTTTCGTTGATGTTGGCTTTTTGAACTTGCACTTGATTTGCTTTTTAGCTGAACTTTTCCATAGATACTAATTTTTTGGTGATGCCATGCAAGTTGTTTACGACAATCCTAATTCGGCTAAGATAGTCGCTCCTGCAGTTCTCCGGCCATAGTAATTCTGAAACATATTTCCAGAGCAATAAATAATACTACTTCTTGCTGCTTGCAATATGGTGACTCCATAATCCATCCGGTTATATCCAGTTCCAAGCTCTGGGGATAGACTGTTCCACATTCATCAGAATCTGGAGAGATTCTAATGTAATGGGTAAGTTGTCTAGTTAAAATGGCATTTGAGCTCTGTAAATAAAATTTCAAAGAATTTGCAAAATACGAAAATGGAAAATTTCAAATTCATTTATAACAGAGTATATTACGAAATAGAGAGTATTATTCATCGCCTTTATGAAACTGAGCAATTAATCTTTAGAGATGTAGCAATTTTAAGAGTAAACGTTTTTCTAGTATTTGAGTTCCTTCTTGAAAACGAAAACCAGACATATCTCATACACGGGAAAGTTGTAGGTTTATTACTATTTGTTGGAGGTAGGACTTACTAGCCCTAGATGCTCTTGAAGTCCGGAATAGGAACTGGTAGATGATGTTGAAAATTGATGTGTAAGACCGAAGTCTCTTGTGAGGGGCATCAGCTTAGTTCGCTGATGAGTATAATGTGTTGACAAAATTTGTGAACACCAAAATACTTGAAACATCTTTTTGTACGGGACCTTAATTCTCCACGAGAGATACGGTAAGACTTACTGGAAGTGTTCTTTGGCTACCATATTCTCCGCTGGACTTCCTGAATGACGCTTGTTGGAGGTGGTATCTAATTGTGGTATCCTCAGCAGAACTTCCTTGGGGAAAAACTCCAGGACTGTGGAAGAAATGATTTATTTAATGCTGTTCTCAAATATTATGGATAATTGATGTACCGAGAATTTAGATCTGATATCGAAATGGTTTTTTTAATTGTTAGCATTTCACATGATATACATAGATGGTAAGCTATTCAACAATAAAAACTTAGATGTAATCTAACACAGGAGAACAACCAGTTTTTAAAACAAATCTATGAAGGTTGACAATCAGAAAACTTAAAAACAAAAGATTTATTAACTGGGCTGCGGCGTTTCGTTAAATGTATCTGACAATCAAAGGTGACGCCGCCACAAAGTAACATATTTAACATTTTTACAGCATAACAGAATATGGATTTGATTTTCTTGAGTTACATGTGAGTACGGTAGATCAAAATAGCCAAAAATGCAGATTTGCGATTATGGCATGATGGCGACAAATAAATTCTAAATAAGCTAAATTAAAATATTATTACGAGCGTGGCTTTAGTTCGTTATTTAAAACACAATATTTCAGATAACAATAATAAGCTCTTCTTTTATTTAACTTCACTGTTTAGTTTATAACATTTACAAACAATTATCAAATTAACTCTTTATAGTTATCGCTAGTACTGTACTTCTAGTTATCGCAATCCAAATAGTTTACTTCGTTCACTTCATTGTCTGAAATTAGACTCCCCTTCCTGGATGTGAGAGCGGCGTATTTATACTCTACGAATTATCCTAGAATCTTCCTGAATATTCCATTCTCCGAACCCAAAGTTTCTTAAGATGACACTAACCTAAAGTTGTTTCTATTTCCAACAGATGTCGCTTGTGTCACTTTCTGGCGCGTAATAATATTAATAATTGCTCATTTTCTTACTGTACCCTTTTGTCATTAATTGAATCATATGTCAAGACATCTCTGGTCTAAAATAATATTCCTGTAACCAACTTGAAATTCCCTTCAAGGATTTACAATTTTCTCTCGCCTGCGCGGATTGAAAATATTTGCCTGCCAACAATCGAAGTGCTTTCTAACCGATCTACCTATATGAAATTTAATGGAAGCAGAAATTAATTCACCTCCAGTTGAAAAAGCGTTTATCATAAGAAAAATACCCAGCAAATATTGAGATGAAAAACCATCAGGGCGAGACTGGAGGATATCTTCCAGTTACCATGGCGATATTCTCAGAACATTTTTGCGAATTCACTTTCCTTTCTTCCAGGCGATATCTCTTCGGCGATATCTTTTTCTCATATTCTATAGGTATTGTTTTCGTGTTCCCTAGATGATTAGAAAGTAATTCATCAAGATGTATTGCATTCTGGACACATTCCTTTCTGAAGTACGTGACGTCCGCAATAAGAAGATGATAATCTTCCGCGGCAAAATTTATCTTCGCCGACATATGATTCGCGAATCATCCGCGTATCATCTTGCTTGTTGGGTAATAGCATATGAATGAAATTAACTCCAATACATGCTACCGGTATACTTATTCAGTAGTGTTTGTCCCAATACCCTAAAAACCTTTTCCGATTGATTTGGCTGACTATCAGCGCACTTAGCTTTCTCAGTAAAGACTTGGAAAAAATTATGAAATCCCAGATTATGAAATATATGGCGGACAATAATCTCCTGATGAAAATTCAGTCTGGTTTTCGTGAAAAAACACGGCTACGAAACTGCTCTACTTAAGGTTTCGTCAGCTCTTGATAGGGGTGATATTGGTATGTTGGTCCTTTTGGATTTCTCTAAAGCATTTGAGAGTGTTGTGCATTCTAAACTGCTCCGTAAGTTATTTTCGAATTTCTACTTTTCCCCGTCTGCCGTCAAGTTCGTATCTCATTTCCTCTCAAACAGGTCGCAACAGATGATTGTTGATGGGTTAGCATCTTCGCTCTTGCCTTTATCTTGTGATGTTCCCCAAGGCTTAATTTTAGGACCTTTCCTATTTAGACTCCTTATTAATTGTCTCAGTGTAGACGATATTCAACTTTAGCTGAGCAGACTTCTTGGATACATTGAAGACTGTGTTAGTAGAATAAAAGAAGACTTGGCTGAAATCTGCAAATTGTCTAGGGATAATCAGCTCCTCCTCAATGCCAGTAAATCGGAATGTATAGTCTTGTATAGCTCGGACCTTGATACTCATAATCTTCCTTCTATTATCCTCAATAATGTGAGACTACCTTTTGTTGATTGAAATGCTATGATCACATTAAGACTACGGTTGGTAAAATCTATGGTGATTTAAGAAGATTGTGGCTATCCGCTAATTTTTTGCTCTTGAATCTCAGGCTGACTTGTTAGGGTGTTGCTAGTGCCTCACTTTACTTATGGAAGCCTAATCTTCCCGAAACTCGACTCGGTTCCCTTAGAATCATTATTTCAATTGCATCACTTTAGGCTTAGAATAATTTCTTATTGAGTGTAGCTACATTATAAGTAGCGAACGAGCAATAGAAATGTGTGACGTCATAGGTTGATTCCTGACGAGTTCGAATGCTGTAAATTTTGTTGGATGTTGTTCGATTGTTGATGGAAGCAAAAATAAATCCACCTCTTCCAGGCATGTTGTTTGATTGTTTTTTTCAGGTGGATGGATGAATGGTGATTTTATAATTGCTTTTCTTTGAGAGTTTACAGCTAAGGACAAATAAAAAGGCTTTAGGGAAAATATTTTGAAGAAATGTTTTGTCGTAATTTTTTAGTTCTCTTCATTTTAATTTGTTTTAATTAAATTAAATCGGAAAACCTAAAGGAAGCAATGTTTCACTTGTTTACAAAGACGTCACGCCACTGATATTCATAAAGTTCGGAAAAAAAGTAACACAGAATTTTACTGTACGGCCGAAAGTACTTTGTGAAAGAATGAGAGCGGCTTATAGCGCGAGTACTGCTGTGTGCAGGGAGTACTCTACAAGGAATCAGATCAGATTAGATATTTTATCAGAATAAGGACTATGCACGTAGCTATAAAGGAACCAGAGCTATGGGAAACTGCGGCGATGTTCGATGGAGTCGATATGATAAGTTATTACGACATCATTAAGGATCTCTTTTGGGCAGTATCGAATAAAGCTAAGGCTGTGTGACCAGCTCCAGGACATTCTATCGTTAAAGGATGGTTCCATCAATACTTAGTTGATGAGAGCTGTCGAATTTGATGAACAAGTCATCGTTAATTTTGGTGGCTAATTCGTCCCTCCTTTCTTTATTTGCATCTTACGTAGGAGCATAACACTGAATGACGGCCATATTTTTTATTCTAGTTCTTTAATCGAGAATCTCTTGAATACTGATGATCAACCATTAAAACTAGACAGGACTTTATGGGTGAGTATTATTCCCATACCTTTCCTACTGGGTTGTGTTGGTGGTTTATCAGGAATATACATACATAAGTGGGATGCTCCACTTGCGTAAATATGCTCTCTTGCATCATGTCATCTGGTTTCGTTGACTGCCATAATCGTGATGTTACGTTGGTACGTTGGTGTTGATATAATTAAGGACTCCTCCTCATTGTCCGTTAGTGAACCTCTCGAAGTATATGCTCCAAATCTTGTACTTATTCGAGAATTAATGGTCGTTATCTAAGTACCTAAGTAAGTCATAATCCGAGGCTATGTTTGTCGGATATTAATATTTTTTCTGATTTCGCTAGCCCTTAGCTCAACGCTCCCTGTAGGTGGACCAGACCGTTCGACCATCTCTTAAAGTTTGCTAGGAGGACCCGGAATGGAAAAGCATATCAGTAACGAATTCGGTATTGGAATCCGTCCATATAGAATCGTATCCAAACGGTGTTTTTTCCAATCATGATAACTTAGAAAGCATCCGTTTATTTAACTTTTGAATGTCTTTAATTGAGGCGGAGTAACTTAATTGAAACAATAGAAGTTTAAAGAGCCGCAGCACTTTACTATGCCTTTCACCCATTTTTTTTTTGGTTAATTAAAAGCGCAATTTATAAGAAAAGTTCTAACTCTCCAAATCATTTCAGGTTTTTGTGTAAAAAAAAAATCTCCGAATTTACGGAAAAACTTTGGAGCAATTTTGGCTAGAACTGTAAGAACGGCGAATCCTTCTTTTGTTCTTCTCGATTTCTACATTGTCTAAAAAAATAGTGCAATTGAAGTGGAAACGACTTTGTGAAATTTATTTTCAAATATCTTAGGTAACTCAGCTTTGAAATTAAAATTTTTATCATAAATTCATCGACAAGGTAAAGTGAGTTACAGGTTCTAGTTTCAAACAGAAGGAACTCACCTGTTCACATTGTGCTCTCTAGTATCGTCAATTTAATTCTAGGAGCTTCAGCAACGATTGAACTACAGGAGCAACTATACAGCCCTCTATAAAGCTTTGTTATCATACTTTCCTTAGGGCAGAATAGGGATATTATCGATTTCAAAATTTCATTTGTTTGCCTGCAAACTTGTGAAAGGTATCTGAGAGCAATTCACAAGTGCTCTTCATAGTCCTGTTCGAATAAAGAGAGATGATACACTTTATATTGCGAGGTAAGAGGCTCTGTTAAACATTATGTTGGTCTTAAAAGATTAATGAAATCTATTTATCTGGTAAGCGGAGGAAGCAACTGTAAAATAAATGTCATATCTAAAAAAAAAAACAAATTTACCAGGTACATATAGGTATTTACTCATATTTTTGTCAGTAAGTGTTGAAGTGGCATACATTTGGCTAGTTGTATACCAAAAGTTTGTCTGCCAACCTTTCAATGTTCCTGGAAAATGCTGTGAATTGCAAAAGTTTCGTTGAAAAAAAAAACTGCGGCTTCAGACTGGTGGAGTGCTTTATCTACATATTATAAAGATTAAAGAATTTAGGAAAAAAGTCTGAGTACTCTTGGGCCTTTGATATATTATGGGATGTCGTAATAAAATCGATTATTTTATAGAAAATTTCATAACACTTACCGTAGACACTTTGTTTTTTAAACATTCCTGCATAAACCTGTAACGTTGCCAAATGGCAGATGAAACTTAAATCGATTTTTGTTTTATTTCAAAAGACCACTGAATGTTGGTTATAAACTTCGTTATAATTTTGTTTATGTCATTTGATTCAGGACCGGTCACTGCAGGATATCTGTGTCAATACGTAATCGTGTTTAGTGATATCACGTGGTAGTAAATATTCATCTTAAAGAGATGCTTGATACCGATCCAATCAAGTTAATTGACTTATAATTTCGGAAGCTAATCTTTAAAGAAACCTGGATACTTTAAGTATTTAGCTATCCATAAAAAAAAACAATGTATCAAATGAGATCTTATCAAGTTACATGGTGATCAATTGACTTTTTATCCTTACGTATAAAATATCTGGTCAAAGAGAGTACGAGACATATTGTACATAGGTGGGAAAAAAGAAACAATGAACAACCTTTTAAGAACGATTCTAAATTTCTTTTCTTTTTGATGAAGATTCATCAAAACTCTTTAACCTCTAGGGATATATTTGGCTGCAAACACAGTGGATTTTCAGCTGGTTCAATTTTGAATAACATTTTTAATATACTTCAGAATGATCCAATTGACGCTGCTTCTTGCAATATCGTTCTTCTTCAGTTGTTCCTAGATCTTCTAGCATCTAGTTCAGCGGTGTTGTCATCATCACATCGAAGTGTTTTGGTCATGGGATTCCCCTTCCACCTTTTTAATTTTTTTTCGATCCTCCTATAATTTTTCGATTTATACTCGATTTTTCAAGGATACTTTTAGGCAGACCTGTAAAGTACTTAAGTACATTGGTACTTAAGTACTAGTAACAGTACCAGTACCTGGACTTGTACTTGAAAGATTTCAAAGTACCAGTACCGGGACTTGTACTTGAAATGTTTTCAAATACCAGTACCGGGACTTGCACTTAAAATTATTTCAAGTCCAGGTACTGGTACTGTAGTGGTACTTGTACTTGAAATTTTACGGTCTGCTTTTAGGACAAACAGGCACAGGCACCTATTTACAAATTTCTATAAATTACGTGTGATGTAAGCCAGGAAGTCCAGGGGTGACCTTGGCTCACATTAATTATCTGAAAAGTTGTATCTTCGGGTACTTTTTTTTAAAAAAGAAGATTCATTTAATTTGGAGAAAATGATTATTATTTAAACGTGATTTCAAGATTCCTTTACAAGTTGGTTACATATTAAATGGATCAAATAGTGTTTCCTACGGCCGTCCTAAATTACAAATCTATCCAAATGTAGGGTTAGAAGGGTTAGTTACTGGAGTTTTTTTTTTTTTTATTCATTCAAACTTTCGTATTAAGTTAGTTTTGTTAGGACTACTTGTTAAGTTATTATTAAATTTTAATTTGTATATCTGTTTTTTTTTATACTCAGCTTCTTGGTGTCCTTGGTTGATTACTAAACAGTGATTTCCTCTCACGTGCACGAAGGTTAGCCGAATCCTTCTCTAGGCTCGCAGCAATATCGTTGATTTAGCTTCTGTTATTTCGAAGTTGATTAGCGAAATTTAAATAAACTTAACTGGCACATGAAATGTTGCCGGATTGTCTTTATGTCAAGGAAAAAACCCAACTCCGCCACTTTTTATTATCCGGTGCCTTCTACTTGTCTTCCGGAAGAGGCTTTTGCCGCCTGTCATGTCGTTTTTTTCTCTTTTTATCGAATGTTCCCCATTATTTAATGTTGGGTTCGCAGATGTCCCACATTTGTAGGGTTTAAGGAATAATGGTAATGATGGTCCACATATGTTGTTTAACTGCTTTCGTTAAGTCAATTACTTCGTTATTGGGTTGAGTTTTCTTTACGCAGATTAGCAATTTGTTGTAAATTTTAAATATTAAAATTATTCGGTATTTATTCCAATTTGTTTTGTTCGTAATTCATGCCTTTTATCATTATCAAGTGATTTATTTATTTTGTTTTTCATGTTTATTATATTCATTATGTTTATTCAATTTATTATTTACATTTTATTAATTAATTCTACTATAAGGAATCTTGTACGACGGTTAGCTAACATCTATTTGTTAATTAAATTGTTAAATAAAGATAGAGTTTTTCAGCTTTTAGAACCTTGCGAAGGTACCTTACTATAGTGTGCCTTGCAGTGATAGATTGTGTGACCTTTCATGTCTACAGGGTTTAATGATTGGTTGAATAAGCACTACAGAAGAAGTATAATTTGCTATGACAGCAGCGATCCTTTCAAGCATGCTACTGATGCAGCTTTCGATGTATATTTGGATTTCTTCTGTACCGTACAAATTTCCAGAATATTCTGCAAGAGCATCTCTGGGGAAACGTTGCGATTTTTATAAATTAGGAATTTTAAAATCTATCAGACATTTTCTATTGGACTTAAGTCGGGAGAATTACCTGGCCAAGGAAGGATATGAATACTATTATTTGACAGGAATATTTTCATGAATTTGGTTGTGTGCTGAAAGGTCCACTTTTTCTCGCTGTATTTTTTCATAGCAGCAAGACATCCTTAAGGACTTTGTTATATTGGTCCTCTTTATACAGGGGCCTAGGACTTTCACCGTACAGGGGTAGATAACTCTATATCATCACTTACAGTGGGTACTTCATAATTTCTTGGATAGCGGAAGGATGAACATTTTTTTCGAGTCTCCTACTGATAAAGTTCGTTGTTGTGGTCAGAGTGTGAACACATTCAGCAAAAAAAAAAGTACAAATTTTAATTTTCAATGAATATGCTATAAAAAAAAACAAACAAAAGACAAAAGAGTGATGCAATTCTTTTATTTTGGGGCGTCAGTCTCGGATTTTTTGTTGGCCGTTGACATTTTAAATTGGCCTCTGCAAAGCGACGCTGCGATATTTTAATTTCTCTAGCTCGAAGAATTTTGTTGATTGTCCTAAATAATTAGAGAACGGTTTCCGACGGCCGTAATAATAATTAGACGATTAGTTCGTGTAGCCTCTTTCAACCTAGAGGTCGCCTAACAACATAAGGGACGCACTCGCTCTGCATCATTTTGATATTCCTTCACCTATTTAACGAGGTCGCAACGGTTGACACCTTTTAGCCTAGTGATTTTCCAAAGAGAATGTCTACCACGTCACTAAAGTCATGTAGCTAAAGTCACTTTTTAACGAGAGCATTTTAATTTTAAATGTAATTTCTCAATTTTGCCCAAAATTTCGCAATTTCCAACTCAAAAATTTCCAGATATCGGTCTTGAGTCGAATCGGACCATAAATGACAAACAGCGGCTACCATTTTCAAGTCAACATCTTGAATTTTTATCATATAAAATTGTGTTGTCATAGGAAACATGAACATTAATCGAGTATGCAATAAAAAAGAAAGAAAGAAAAAAAAATAGATACTTCGTACAAACCCAGATAACACAGAACATGTTCTGATCATCTTCTTGATATGTTTCACAGGATATGAGAACATGTTCTCTGACTACAAGTATTGATATAAAAAAACATGTTCTTTCCATATGCTTTTTATAAGATTCATGTTCGCCTTGCCGAGCGAAATCTTCGGATGTCGGTCAAAAATAATCGTCTGATTATCGGTGCGTATCCGAAAGAACATATTCAGAACGTATTCTAAAGGATATAAAATTGGTATAAGCATCCACAGAAACATATTCAAAACGTATTCAAAACGATATTAAATAGATATGGATGAAACCCATATTCGGGACGTTTTCAAGTGAATATAAAATTGCAAAAAGCATAAAAGTCAAATTTGTATACTTTAATTGATTTATATAAAGTAAAAATGTATTCAATAAACGAAAATTATTCAATAAAAATATAACATATAACAAAAAATAACAAAAAATATAAAATAAAATCTAACTTAATACAAATTTGAATACTTAAAAAAAAATCCAGTACCTATGTACATATTAATTTTGTACAAGAATACTTTCACTTTAAAAAATTAATTTTTTATTTTTTGTCGTGCAACATAATTATGTTTTATTATTCCCCTGTTGGCATCTTTTAAAGCTCCAATTATTGCTTCCACCACACCAGACAACCCTATATTCATGGACTTTTGTGCATCTGTAAATTTATTTAAAAGGAATAATTGTTATGAATAACTGAAACAAGATAACCAACTAACGGACACTCTATATAAAACTAGAATTAGTTAAGACTTACGATAAAAAAAATCCACAATATTGTTAAAATTTTCGAATGATTTCTTTCCAGCTTTTCCCTTCCAATTGTATTCATTCGCCAGCTCGTCCGTCATAAACATTTGAACATTTTTTTTAACCTTTCTGGTACGATATGTTTGAAACTTCCACCTCCACCGTTAGGGATACAAAGTGTACCCCACAGTTATTATCATGAATTAACCTATATAAATATATTATTTTACTTTTAACACTTAAATATTGCACATAAACACTTTTTTAAATAATAACACAGTAAAAATTTAAAAAAAATTTTTTTTATATAATTTAGGAAGCACTTAACAAAGTATACTTATATTTTAACTTAAAGTTATAAAATTATATAAAAGAAATTTCCTATGCTTCGTTCTCACATAAAGTGCAAACTGTTACTTTTTTTGTAATACTGTGATCAGGACAAATCAATTTTAAACAACGTTGGCATGTTTTTCGGCATTTTCTGTCCTTCGTTCGGGGTCAAAGAGTACACCTTCCAAATGGTTTCCGCCGCTCTTCCTGATTTGACGTTTTTCGTTCTACTTCTGGAACTAGTTCTAACATAGCTTCAGAAATACGTTTAGGTAAATTTATCGGTCGATTTTGGAGTCTTTCTACAATGGCAGGTTTTATAAGCTCTTTTCTAAGATTCAACAAGAACTTCCTTCGATAACCCCATTTGTTTTTCTGCAATGGATTTCTTGTAGTCCATAGAACAAAGCTGTTCAACGAAGTAATATCCAAACAGTTTCGGAACAATGCAAATGGCCAACTATTGCTGGTCCTTTTTACTGTGTACTCATTGACCATCTTATCCATAGTATCACCAGATCCCTTAGTGTGATTATAATGCAGAATCATGTCGGGTTTGAATTTGTTCGTTACATCGCTCACAGCATTATCATGATGTTCGGTACTTACTACAATCACATGTTTCTTGGCTTTTGGTACATACGAAACTATCGTTATGTTTTCATGGCATGCAAAAACTGAAGATCATTCTAGTCTATTGTTGGTGGATAACAGAGCTTTTGGGATATCTTGTTTATTTTTTCGAAGAGTGCCACAAAGTGTTTGTCGAAGATCATACAAACTTCTCGCCAAAGGTATACTTGTAAGAAAGTTGTCCGTTGTAATACCGTAACCGCAGCCAAGGCACTTAACTAAATCCAGTACTACGCGTTTACCCTGCTCTTTCTCCAGTCTATCTCCCTCTTTACCAGTATATACTTGGAGATTCTTTGCATACGTAGTATCTACATCCACAAGTGCCCATATTTTTATGCCGTATCTGGCTGGCTTTGATTTCATGTACACTCTAAATGGACACCTCCCTCTGAAGGGTACAAGCTTTTCATCGATTGTAAGGTGTGACCCAGGGTTATAGTTACTAACACAGTTTCCAACAAATACCTCAAATAATTCCCTGATTGGTGCCATTTGGTCAGTATTTCTACGCTCTACTCTAGTCGTAAGATCGTCAAATCTCATAAATGAGAAAAGTTGAACAAACCTTTCGCGAGGCATAGCGGCACAAAAAATGGATCTAGAGTACAGTTTATCTTTACACCATAAAAATTGTACTGGTTCTCGATTTGCTTTGAGAGCACCCATTGTAATTAGAAGGCCAAACACAGCATACATTTCTGTTGTTTTCTTCGTGCCATTGTTGGGTTTTTTGATTGGTAAATTTCACAATAATGTCCGCTATTTTATCATCTATAAACTTTTTAAAATACTCAACAATTTGTGATACATTTGCTGATTCAGAAGTAAGCCCAGGTTTGATGGTTATTGTATTTGCAGTCTGTCGGCTAGTTATTCGTGGAGGTATTTCTTTCCAAATTGTTCCATTCTTTGAAACAAATAGTGGATCTTCTGATAATTCATCTTTTTCTCCGCTCTCGGATTCATCAGTTGTAACAAGCTAAGGATATTATAAAGAAGTAAAATAAACATATGAAGAATTCTCATCTCGTCTTCGATTTCATCATCATTAGCTATCAAAAAGTCTTCTTCTTCTGAGCTATCAGATAACAATAAGTCTTTAATACTTTCATCATTGCTTTCAACTAACCACTGTAAGCAATTGTCCCTATGGGACTCACAAGATAAACTGGGATTTTGCCTTTTCGACATAACGTACAGCACTGAACAGAAAGACACACTCTACTCACTTGTTCGCCCAAAATTAGAATGAAAAATCAGAAGTTTAATCTGCTCCCTTATACTAAAAAAAGCGAGCCGAGTTCAGGTCAATATAGATTATTTACTCCGGTGTGTTTTTCCTGAGGGCTGTATCATACCATTTCCCTAACTTATATTTTATTACTTTGTTGCGGCGGTATACTTGAGACGGCATTTCTCTGCACCTTTCTCGGTAAGATCCATTGATTGCCAGACTGCTTTATTACTAATTGCCTGTCTTGAACCGGTGACAGCGATTTAGGACATTGGTATTCATGTTTTAGACGAATACGTTAGTCTGTCTCTTTACCTGCTTGTCCTTGCTTGCTACCATGTCTTGTGACACGTTCATTTCAGCCAATAAATGAGAAATATCTCCTGATAAAAGGTTATGAAGCCTACGCTATAGTGAGTAACCTGAAACAACAAATTTCAGGAAAGTTTGAAAGTGATTCCAGGTATCAGACTCGTCCTACGTTGTATTCGCATGTGTATGCAAGATAGTTACGCTAATTACGATTCTTTGCTTATAAAAGCAAATTTTTACATAAAAATAAGTAGGTGAATTGCTTAAAATATTTGAAGTTTTCCAAGAAAGGCTTTCAAGAAATTTCGTTTCATAATTATGAATTGTTTTATGAATATCACAAAAATTGTGTTTTTGGGGTACAAATTGTATCCCATGTCGTACCAGAAAGGTTAAAATCTTTTCTTCCCTTAATTCTTTGACATACAAAACCTAACAAATAAGAAATTATGTAAATTTCATCATTAATCTTTTAAAATGTTTTTACAAAATTTTCTTTGTAGTCTTTATCCTCTAAGTTTTTATTGAGATTGTTCAAAATTTCCTCGCTATTTATTGGAAGTTCAACAATCCCACCAAAAAACCTCAGTTGTTAAGAAATATTGTGAAGTTAGAATCCTAAGTCTTCGAATTTTCCATAAATTAAAGAAAATCATCTGAATTATATTATAATCAAATTAAAAAAATTATTAAATTTCCTCCACTTTTAAGTTTTAGAACAATACCAATAACACTAGAAACCACCACACACAGGACATTAGAACTGACTGAGAACATTAACCGAGATTCTCTTTCGAAACAAAAATTTGATTTAAAATAACGTATCGAAAACGAATCATTTTTATGTCCGACGGTACACAAACCCGAACGTTGCTGCTCCGAGGCAGGAACAAAAAATTGATATAAAATAACGTGTCGAGAACGTATCATTTTTATGTTCAAATATGTAGTTAAAACGAAATTTTGTATGGCAACCCAACGAAGGAGTTGCCCGATTGGTCCCATGTTTGAAATTAAATTTACGCTTTTTTTAAAAAAGGCCCCTGTACACAATTTCAGATCTTTACGTTGACTCATGAGGCTGTATCCAAATATACAGTGAAAACAGAATTTTTATATGAAATTTTATATACTATTGCTAAGAAAACAGCATGTACCAAATTGTACTACTCTACATCGGTGCGTTCTCAGGCAGTGTCCAAGGACATATATAGTTTAAATTTGTATGGAAACACTACGAAGGAGTTGCCCGATTGGTCCCATTTTTGAACTTACATTTCTTTACATTTCTTTTTTTAAAATGCCTTGCACGTCGTTCTCAGGCAGCTTCCAAATATATAGTGAAAAACCAAAGTTTTGAATTTGTATGGTAACACGAAGAACGTGTCTCCGATTGCAATTTTTCTTTCCCTAAAAACCTTGTCCTTACAATTAGAAACGCATCAAGAAAAAAAAAATAGCCAAATTGGTTGAGCCGTTCTCAAGTGATGATGTAACATATATGCGACAATTAATTTTATTTATATAGATTGAGAAAATTATACAAAAATGGAAAATAAACATCTTTCTAATAAAGTTTGACCGTCCCTAGACTAAAACAAAAAAATTTCCAGTGTTTTTATTTCTTATTTGAATTTTTTAATTAATTTTTCGGATCAATGAAAGTGAAAAGACATAATATCACCAAAAATAAATGTCATTTCTGAAAGGAAGATATCAAAGGTCATCCGACAATTTCCTTTGAATAATTTATTAGAATAATTGACCAGTCTGGATTTTCCAGACAAAATTGTTTCTGTCTTATATAGAAACAAAATCTTTATCAAATATCCTTAGGTAAAAGATAAATCATAACCTAAATAAGATGTTTTTTAGCCAAATACAAAAACTTGAAACAGTTATATTTAATAGTGAAAATGTTGTCCCTTCTTTTGTATGAATTGCGAACCTTTTCCAAAAAGAGTAAAACAACTTTTCATATCTTTTAAGAATGTTTGACTAAGCTAAAACTAACTGAATAAGTTCTTAAGGAGTTTGAATTTTGAACTAGTATAAATAATGTCAGAAGGAAAATATTGCATGTGTAGCTATGAACTACACATATGTTTCTTATACATACATATACAGTCCACTTTGTATATGGAATAAGTCTGTAAATTCATACACATGCATATACATATATGCTTAAATTCTTTGAAAAACATGAAGCTCTCAAAACTTAAGAAAACTTTCTGAATGTATTTATATTTACACAAGAAGTTGAAGCAGAAAAGTCACGAAAATCAACGAAAAGTTTATTTTATTTTGAGTGCATTGAATATCCTGTCGGAATGAAGTGACACAAAGTTTAATTACACAGAAAAGATCGATTTTCACAGATAAAGTTTATTCCAAAATGCATTTGAAGGCGTTTAAAGAATTTATTGCATTTTCCCCCCTCATATGATTTTAAATGAATTTTAAATTCGCATGGGACTGACAATTTTAGGCCCGATATGAACAGACATGCGAGATGTTTTTAAGCGATACATTATGATACTCTGAGAATATTTTAATAACAATGTATATTTCAATTAAATGGAAGAAGGTTTCAGGGGTCTAAGTTTGATCTAGTACATTTTGGAAAATCTAGTACAGAATTGAATTCCTTTGGTCCTGAGAAGAGGTTTGAGTACCCACACTCCCATACTCGGAGGCTTAAATAGCTATTTATAACCATCCCTATACTTACTTTTTTAGTATTTCCCTTTTTTTTATTCGAACTGAGGTACTAGATTTCGTCTCTAACTCGGTAGGATTATGTACGATCGGAAAACCGGTTTCACTGTTCGCCCCAGTTCATTACCAGTTACAATTAGTGAAAGAAAATTTTTCTCTGTATACTTTTAGGGTGGGGGTAGGTCCCTGGGGCGGGGGGGTGGTTCCAACACAACATGTTGCATATCAAATTAAAGGTCTCGCCGAGTACTATTAAGTGGTGTATTTTTCCTTGATTTAGAAAACTTTCTCGATTTGTTTTTGTCGACGGAAAACGCATTTTCATGCATTTAGGTAAGATACACCACAGATACTACATTTCGAATATATTTCTGCAGTTCTTTCTACTATGGCCATTAGTGCTCTGTTGTGAGCATTTTTCTTATTTTCTAAGACGTACCAATTCCGCACAATCACTAGAAGTAGGAAGACCATTTTGTTCACCTACGAAAGTAGCTTAAGCTACATTCGAACGCCAAAGCTTTCCCCCGCATAATTGAAACAAACATTGTTAATAAAATATGCGAAGAGTATCATAATGAATCGTGTAAGACAGTTCTCATGTCTTTTCATGCAGAGCCTAAAGTTGTATGAAATGTCAGCATTTCCCGTTGAACTGACTGAGATATTTTAATATTTTTTATATTGTTCACCGATTAAATGGATAGACATTTTCTATGTACAGGAATTTTCCATTTAAATGATTTTATTTCGTCCTCGAGTACAGCCCGTCGAAATTTGCACGTTTCGATATATTATCTGTGTATTTTGTCCGTAAAAAATATGACTTTTATTATCACTCATCATCAGTCTTATTTAATCCTTCGAAAAAAATTGGTTGGAAACGCTTGCTTTACATCGGATCTTGTGTAATGTGATAACATTTTTAATTCGTTCCAGAATCTACCGATCGATGCAGCTGCAAAAATATTTCTCCGTCGTATGGCTCTTGATTTTCTTCGGTCTAACGGGCTTCATGCGAATTTTATTTGAAGGCCTGCTTTATGATGATATTGCTGTCACTTCGTACCGTCTGGCCTACGCACAATTGCATTACCGTCTTTTTATTTCCCCGTCTTTTATAGTCTCCAAATTACCTAGACTTGATCTCTCCTAACGATACCTATCGTTAAAATTTTGCAATAGTGTTATGCATGGAGTAAGCATTTGTAGCAGTTATAATTTCTCAATCATTTGGAAAAATATAGATTGTTGCATTTACCTGCTCAAGATTTTGTGGTATTGTGTAGTCAATCTCTCCAGAGGAGCTCCAGCTGGAGCGCAGCTGATGCGGAGCGGAGTAATATCCGATGCAATTCACTGGATCCGCAATTGGAGCCGAGCTATAAGTTGGATCAGACATATAAATTTCGGACCGTTTAAGGTCAGGGTGTCTGAGCGGAGCGATTACAACTAAAGGGTTTTCCAATAAGAGGTGTTATTTTGATATTCAAAGAAAATGCCATTTTTTGAGATAAATGATCGGATCTTTATTTCCTTATAAAGAGGAAGGTATGCCGTTAATTATGGAGAATAACATCAGCCAAATGACCACCACAACCACGCCTACAGGACTATATCCTTTTCATGAAATTTTCCATGACCAAATCGCAAAGTGGCTGCCCTATGTCCTCGATAGCCTCACGAATTCCATCTTTGAGGTCTTGAATCGACGCTGGGCTGTTGGCGTAGACCTTCTCTTTCACGTGGCCTCAAAGGAAGAAGTCGCAAGGTGTTAAGTTACAAGATCTCGGTGGCCAATTGTGATCACCTCTTCGAGAGATAACACGGTCCGGAAACTATTCCCGTAAAAGATCAATGGTTTCGTTGCTTGTATGGCACGTAGCGCCGTCTTGTTGAAAGTAAACGTTGTCCAGATCAATACCATCCAATTCCGGCCATAAAAAATCATTAATCATCTGTCGATAGCGCAATCCATTCACCGTGCCTGTTGCTCCAGCCTCATTTTCGGAAAATTAAGGTCCAATGACCCCGCGGGACCATAAACCGCACCAAACAGTCACACGTTGAGGATAGAGAGGCTTTTCAACAATAACTCTTGGGTTTTCCGAGCCCCAGATGCGACAATTTTGCTTGTTGGCGAAGCCATCGAGGTGGAAATGGGCCTCATCACTCAAGATGAATTTTCGATGGAATTCCGGATCATTTTCATGCAATACAAGGACCCAATCAGCAAAGACTCGACGTTGTTGATGATCGGCCGGCTTGAGTTCTTGTGTTAACTGAACTTTATAAGCCTTAAGACCCAAATCTTTATGCAAAATACGGTGTAATGACGTTTGTGGAATGCCTAATTCCAAAGAACGACGAGGAATGGACAACACTTTCGGCTACAGCAGCAATATTCTCGGCTGTTATTGAGCGACGTGCATGGGTTTTATTCTTCACATCACTAACTTGTCCCGACAGCTCGAATTTTTCTACCAATTTCTGTATTGCGGTCCGACAAGGTGCTTCACGACGACCCAAAAATGTTCGAGTTTTACGAACCGTCTCTGTCACATTTTCACCATTTTTATAGTGAATTTTAATAATTTCATTGCGTTGTTGAATCGTGTATCGTTCGATTTTTATAAATGGCGTAGTTTCTACTTGTCAAATGTAAAAAAATGACAGCTCCAAAACTGACATCTACTGTAATAGCGGGCTAATTAAAATAACACCTCTTATTGGAAAACCCTTTACTTCGGAGCAGCTCCAGTTGGATCGGAGTAGATGCGAGAGCGGAATAATACTCGGAGCAATTGATTGAAGCGGTAGTGAAAAGAAAGAATAAAGTTCAATTAATAATATTAAAGTTGACTAAGCTTCCTGTCTGCCATCTGTGCTCCCTTCTCCACTCTTCTTTCAGTCAACATAGACATTGGCTGAATATAAGAAGCTACTCTTTTTGGTGCCAACATTTAGAAGAGAAAAAAAAACACTACAATCACAAGCTGAACAGTGAGAGGCGTAGAATTATTTGATTATGTTTAATCCCTTTATTCGAGATGGTGGGCCTGGGCAGCAGCAAAAATATAAAAATAGAGCTATCAACTTGAATTTTTTTTCCTAGTTGCTTAAGACATGTGACTATCACGCAAATCTATGTAACGGAAAAAGCTAGAAACAAATAAATTAATATAAATTTTCGAACATAAAATATTGTTACGTGCAACATAAAAGCACAAGCGACATTCAATTAAGTACGGACACAAACAATTTTCGGAGAATCGTATTACGTGCAAAAGAAAAGGACAAGTCACATCTATAAAGTTGTAACGTGGTTGGACTGGGTTGTTTGTCAGCTCTAGAGTACACAAAGGAAAATGGGTAGTCCAACGATGAGAAGACGAGTTGATGTACTCGAGCACCAAAATATAATGTAAAGGTAAATGGATTGACCAATATAAATGACAAGACGTATTTTTATGTTAACTCCAATGGTTGTTTATTGGTGTCACTATAGTCATAATGCAGTTGAGCTATTCTTTACTGTTTAATTAATACTTAACTAGAACGAATTCGTTGTATTTTTAATCTTTTTGGCTATGGCTAGTTATTAACTTCAAAATTCAATATGGCTAGCAGATCTGTAAAGTACATAAGTACATTGGTACTTAAGTACTAGTAACAGTACCAGTACCTGGACTTGTACGTGAAAACTTTTAAAGAACCAGTACCGGGACTTATACTTGAAATGTTTGTAAGTACCAGTACCGGAATTTGTATTTGTACTTAAAATATTTCAAGTCCAGGTACTGGTACTTGTACTTGGAATTTTACAGGTACAGACCTGTAAAGTACTTAAGTACATTGGTAACATTGGTAAGTACTTAAGTACATTGGTAACAGTACCAGTATCTGGACTTGTACTTGAAATGTTTTTAAATACCATTACCGGGACTTGTACTTGTACTTAAAATTATTTCAAGTCCAGGTACTGGTACTGTACTGGTACTTGTACTTGAAATTTTACAGGTCTGATGGCTAGTTAGCTAGTTCATTACTTATGTATCTACGGCTAATTGTCAAATTCAAATAAATCACTGATTTACTTATACCTATGGCTGGTTGTCGAGTTCAATGATGGGAATAGTCTCATATTCACTGGAACACAAACCTGGGTAACTAGAATACGGATGGTCTAATATTTACAGAGCTAGACATCATCTCAGTGAATATAATACCAAAAATAATATAACATAAAGATATCGCATGACCATGATTCGGTTGTACCTGGAAAATTGCGCTCTGGGATTTGTTAGCAGAACCCGTGTGACCCCTTCTCAGATATTAACAACGCCACTGCGCATATCGCTCTCGGTTTTCTATTTCCCTGAGAATATTATTTTATTCTCTTTACAATATCCTGAAATTAGAAAAAATACATTACTTGTATTGCTTTGCAACCCCAGGAATATAATATAAGCCATGAAGTCGCCGAAGACACTGACACAGCCATGCATTGTTTACGTCAGATATGATTTTCGTGGCAGATATCATATGTATGAAGTATAGGTGAATGAAGTAGGTATATATAGCATACACATATATGTCATGTATGTATTTATATTTCAAATGAACATTATTGATACAAGAGAAAATTTTTCGGAAATTAGAATTATTGGATTAGGTAGACAATATGCCTAATCAAGATTTGAATAAGACCATGAATCCTCTCATAGGTATGGAACATCGGGTCACAAAAGTAATTGTATGCCATTAGATTTAATCACGCGATTTAGAGTAAAAATTTATAGCAGAATTCATGACTAATTATGACTGTCTTTATGAGTCAGTATCAGGGAAAAATTATTATTTTATTTTTCCCGCGGACGGGAATCGAACCTACACTTGTTAGAATCGGTCAATGATGGAGAAAGAAGAACTTTTAAGAACTTTTATTTTTAATGATTCTAAATCAAATTTACAAATGCAAGATGAAAAACAACCGCCTCGTCTCGTTAGCTCAGTGGTAAGAGCAGTCGCCCGGCAAGCGGAAGGTCCCGGTTTCAAACCCCGGGCGAGGCGGTTGTTTTTTCTTCTTGCATTTGTAAATTTGATTTAGAATCATTAAAAATAAAAGTTCTTAAAAGTTCTTCTTTCTCCATGAAAAATTATTAATTGTTAATTTTCAGATTTCAGATAAAAAATAATAATTATTTTTAATTTTTATAGTTGAGGATAATTACGAGTATTTTTGATTTTAATTTCTTTTTTTATGGAAATAAAAATCATTTGCCGATTTTATTAAGACGAGATGTTAAAAGAAAAAAATCTTCACAGTTTAGATTACGTCTTTTAACCGAAATATTCAAATTTAAGTAATCTGAAGGAAATTTGAATATTTCTAAAAATTTTCAGTCTCCCTCCTCCAGTTTCTGCAATGATCCAAACTGTATTTGACTCCCATTTTTCTCTTATTATTTCCCATCGTATGACTAAAATCCGCGGGAAATATACTGTTATAAATATGTATAATATACCTATGTAGATACAAATATTTATATTGAAGTATTTTCATAAAAACAAACTTTTTTCGAAAAATTAAACTTTCGTAGAATTTAAAGTAACTTCGAAGGGTAACCACATCAACATCATTAAAAATTTACCCCTCGAAACTTTGATCCATTTTCGTTGTGGCGTCAAACCAAAGTTAACTTAACAATCTCATCTCTCAAAAAATATTCCCGTGCTTTTGTGCAAACCGGTTTTTGCTGAAATATTGTGAAAATTATCCAATATTTTTTTTGTAGCATAACCAATGTTTGTTAGTTTACATTCGTTATGCTCTGAAGAAATTAAGTAGAAGAAACTCATGCTGGAATCTCTGATATTTTCGGGAAAAGTGAGAATTTCATTTGAGAGGAATTTTATATCTCCTTTTAGCACTTTGGCCAATAAAAATAGAGGTAGTGTGGTCTGATATACATTATTATGAATAGTTTGATAGGATTTTGAGGAATTCAATAAAATTTTGTCGTTCGGGTAATCCTACGTTGTCCCGATTTTTGTTTTTAGCACGTTGTCTCAGTCACTCTATAATAATGCATAGCCAAGTTCTTTTCCCCATTCATGCAAAAGACGAAAGTATACATACACATACTAATCACCACACCACTCATCTGGATTCTACCTTTCATATGCATATATGGCTCTTGCCAAAACCCTCGAGAATACTTCACAAGCCATGAAACAGACTCCCTCCCTACCACATGCGTGGCCCAACGTAGTCCTTACATTCTAAAATATTTGCCGTGTTCTTATGTAAAACTGACAAAAGTTTGATTTGAATAGCTCCCCCTCTCTAAACTGCTATTCATACAGAAAAATTGTGTTCTGATAATCTTGAGCATGCTTTCTTATCTTCCGAACCATAAAAAAATTGTCATACCTTTCCTAACATAATTATTTAAAAAAATTAATCTTAACCAAATGACTATGATTTCTCAAACAAAAATTCTCAGCTGAGTAATCATTGTAATGTCGCTGTGCCGTCATGGCATGCCGTGGTGATATCGAATGTAGCTGCCTACAGATTCGGACTCCTGCTGCACATACACGCATGCAATTATCACTGAACTGAGAGGTATTGAGCATTAAATGGTAAGGTTAGTTTGTAATCAAAACTATTTTATTATTTTGTTAAGTAAGGTATATAGGAAGTGTAACCTTTGGGAAGATAAGCAATCAAGCTGTAAATTACTGGAAGACTATTTTCCTGTATGGATAGTAGTTCAGGCTCTGTGGCATACATAAAGCCAATGTTTAGCACTTTTCCATAAGTATCAATATAGAACACTTTAGAAAACGAACTCCGAACGCACCCATATAGATTTCTGTTTCATGGCTTGGGAAGTATTCTCGAGGGTTTTGCTCTTGCACTTACATTTATTTGTATGCTAAAAGCTGTGTGCCAAAACCCTCGAGAATACTTCCCAAGCCATGAAACAGAAACCTATATATGTGCGTTCGGAGTCCGTTCTCTAAAATGTACCATATTGATGCTTATGGAAAAGTGCCAAACATTGGCTTAATATATGCTATAGAGCCTAAACTACTAGCCATACAGGAAAATAGACTTCTAGTAATTTAAAGCTTGGCTACTTACCTTCCCGAAGGCTACACTTCCTATATACCTTACTTAGCAAAATAATAAAATAGTTTTGATTACAAACTAACCTTACCATTGTACGCTCAATACCTCTCAGCTGAGTAATAATTGCATGTGTGTATATGCAGCCGGAGTCCGAATCTGTAGGCAGCTACATTCGATATCATCAGCCCACGGCATCCCATGACGGCACAGCGACATTACAATGACTACTCAGCTGAGAATTTTTGTTAGAGAAATCGTAGTCATTTGGTTCAGATAAATTTTTTTAAATAATTTTGTTAGGAAAGGTATGAAAATTTTATTACGGTTCGGAAGATAAGAAAGCATGCTCAAGATTATCAGAACACAATTTTTCTGTATGAATAGCAGTTTAGAGAGGGGGAGCTATTCAAATCAAACTTTTGTCAGTTTTACATAAGAACACGGCAAATATTTTAGAATGTAAGGACTACGTTGGGCCACGCATGTGGTAGGGAGGGAGTCTGTTTCATGGCTTGTGAAGTATTCTCGAGGGTTTTGACACCACCCATCTGGATTCTGCCTTTCATATGCATATATGGCTCTTGCACCTACTCTTCTTTATATGCTAAGAGCTGTGTGCGCATGCATATATAGATATAAGGACTTGCAAAGAGATGAGAAAGGAAAACAATTCCAGAGAGCTGGCAAAGCTGACAACAAAGTGTCCAGTGGCGTTGGTATTTTTTAAAATAGGGGAATATGGGTTCTACTAATAAAACGGGAACACAATTTTCTTCGTCCAACTTTAGCACAGGCGTAGCACGGGCTGTGCGATATCTTTATATTATATTATTTTTGATAATACGAACGGTCTCGTATTCGCTAGAGATGTGATTGTGCACGCACCTCAAAATATAGAACACGGATGGTCTTTTGCCTTACTAGAAATAGACGTGGATATTCACACGCCTCGGTGGTTAGAATACGGATGGCCTCATATTCACTGGTGGAGTTGGGGATGTTCACACACCTCAATATAAAGAACATGGATATTCTCGTATTTACGGGAATCAGGCGGGTTAGATGGATGATCTCACCTAACTAGACTGGAGAATGGTTGGGAGGATGTCCACTCTCAACAAGCTTTTGATCTGGTTTAGCAATCGCACTGCGAGATCTTGTCTGGTTGACTACTCAAGATTAACTGCCAACTATGTCAGTCAGTCAGAGTCAGTCAGAGTCTTTCTTGCGCATTTAAAATATATTGTCCTTAATGTGTACTCCTAACTTCCATGTTTGGATTTATGGTAGGGTAGATTTAACACTCAGGCTTTTTATTTTGGTCTAGATTTCACGATTGTCTTGGTTTTGTCTTCTTTTGCTACATATATTGATTAAAAGCTTTTATGTTTGATTTGTTTTTGTTGGTTATTACAGCTTCGCGCGTGACACTAAGCTGTTTCTGTGGCGGTTGTTTGTTAAATGTTGTTTAGGAGGGCGAGACGGGAAATTGGGATGGGTGCGGTTGAGGAGGATGAAGAGCTCTGGAGCTTGGACCAGGTATCTTTGTGGGGGTCTTCCTTCTCTAGGCAGTTCCTATGCAGTGTTGCCAATAATAATTTTGAAATTCCGTTGAATTCATAGGAAAATTCCGTCAAAAATCCGCTAGACTAACTTTTTTTCCGTCAATAAAATCCGTTAAAATAGTTTCTTAAAATAGAATGCATTATAACTATAGTAAAACATATATTGTGTTGTATTTTTGAAATTAAATCAATTAACACTCTAAATTAAACAAAAATCATTGTCACTTTCGGTGCTTTCGGACTGTAATGTGGCCATTATACTTGCAGGAGCTGTAGGGGTCGACGGTTGACTATATTGCTAATTGCTTCAACCGTATTAATTACTTTATCTGTTTATAATAGATTAGTGCGTATGCGAAGTAGATTTTTGTGGCGATAAAATAGTAGTAGATCGCAGAGACAGGACTATACCACTGACATGTATATAAATGGACTGACTGATCTCCTGTTTCATGTGGCACCAGTTTTGGTTTCAGAAAATAGGCTCTCACTGCCTATGCTACCAACTGTCGTATACTGGCGCTATATTTAAATTATTGGGGAATTTACTTATATGCATATCAGGGGGATTTACCGAATTTACCACAAAACTATGTTGTACTATTTGTAAATTTTAATTATGTGTCGAAGAAAGTGTTCTTTATAAGACTGTTTTAGTGGGAAATACCGCTGAACGTCAAGCAATTTATCGTTCCTAATCGTTACAGTTCAGTGGGAAAGTATGCTCTCACGGAAAGAGGCAGGAATATGAAATTGTGCCATTTGCTTTCATGTGTTTTTGATTAAACGAGCAGTCCATTTATATACATGTCAGTGGGCTATAGCCAAACACTCCAAGCAGAGACAAATGAGAAGTGTCGGCTGAAAATGCTGAAAGTGCCAATAATTTTAAGTAGCAGTAAAACAGAAAAATATGCTTAGTTTACAAGAAATATATACAGAGGTAGATATCACTAAATTTGTGGCGGGAATTTTTTATGCACATGCGACGTTATCAGGATTATTGGCGGTGGAACGTTCAGCATTTTCACCCGATACTCCTTAATTTGTAAAAAGATTCAACTCAGTTCAGCCATTAAGGCCACAATTGAATAAAAATCTCACGAGTTCGCTGAAAAATCCGTTCCGTTAAAAAATCCGTCATCCGTTAGAATATCTTTTTTCCCGTTTTGCCTCACAATAATCCGCTAGATCTGACGGGAAATCCGTTAAGTTGGCAACACTGTTCCTATGTGGGGCATCCTGCTATGATGACGGTGGCTGATGTTCCGGAGATCTATCCTCGATGGTGGGTACCTTTGCTGCAAAAGAAAGTAAATTTTTCGCCAGTATAGTAAATGTCCCTACTCTCAGCGTCAACAAGTTGAAGAGGTGACATATACCTGAATTCGGCAGGTGGAGTGTGTCCAGGCAGGTTGAAGATGAGAGGGTTTGGATGATGTGGAAGTTTTTCCATCTGATGTTGGGCTTGCGAGACAAGGTAACTGTCTATAGGGAGGATTTTTGCTGCCTCGTACAGCTTTTTGTTGGGGTAGTACTTATTGTCTGCCCTTCGACGAAGGGCAGTGCAACAACGAGGTACTTTCCTCTCCAGATTTCCGAGGCTTTTCAAGTAGGTTGGCGAGATCGTGTGCCATATTGGGAAACAGTATGTGATGGTTGGTCGAATTAGTTGCTTATAAATCAGGAGCTTGGTGGGGACTGACAGCCCATTTGGGGTGTTGAGAAGTGGGCTCAGAAGGATATAGAAAGCTTTTGCTTTTCTTAGAGCATATTGTGCGTGAGGGTTAAACTTGTGCAGGTTAGAGAAAGATATACCGAGGTATTTGGTTTTTGTGGAGGGTGTTATTTTTTGGTTATTGACTTCAATGTCAATATTTTTAGCCAAGGTGGCTATGTTTGCTCGGCGCTCGGCTAGTGGTAGCTGGTTTGCGGATGCAAATCATTTCAGATTTGGCGATGTTTATTTTTATACCCCATTTCTTGTAGTAAGCGTCCAGTTTGGCAATATGCTGGTCCACTTTTCTCGCAGCGAATTTTGGCGATATTGAGCGTGCATATGTGAGCGAGTCATCTGCGTAGAGCAGTGAGGTGGAATTGTGATCATTTGGCGGTTGATCTGACATATAGAGGTTGAACAGGATTGGGCCGAGTACTGAGCCCTGAGAGACTCCCGCTTCTAGAGATAGGGTAGCTGAGTTGCAGTTTTCAAGTTTTACTGCGAATTTCCTTGAAGACAGAAAGCTGTGAATAATTTTTATTAGATGTGGTGGGAAGTTTAGTTCTAACAATTTGAAGATGAGACCGTTTTTCCAGACAGAGTCGAAGGCTTTCTCGACGTCCAGGAAACAGGATACTGTGCACTCACCTCTGTTGAGAGCTGAAGTTGTGTCAGTATGGAATTTGAGTAACGCATGTGAAGTTGAGTGTTGGGCTTTGAAGCCGAACTGGGAGTCTTGGTGGATTCCTACATCATCGCATGTGTTCACGATTTGTTGACGTAGGAGTTTTTCGTATAACTTTCCAATGTTGGAAAGAAGAGATATGGGTCTGAGTTCTTTTAAGGCTTTGGAGTTGGGCTTTTTTGGTATTGGGACGATGTCCGCAATTTTCCATGAGTCTGGAAAGTAAGCGTTATTTACGCAATTGTTAAAGAGTATGACCAAGAATTTGATTGCAGGCGAAGGAAGATTTCTGATGATTTTGTTTGGGATCTTATCAGGTCCTGAAGATTTCTTGCCCTCAAGTCCACTTATAAGTGCAGATAAGTGGACTGGGTTTGTGAAAAGCTGCTGATCTGCCAACTATGGGCTGCCAGTCCGCCTTTTATAGCACTTGTTGCCGTCGGCAGGCGAACAAACAGTACTCATTGCCACCAGCAGGCGACGGTTATCAGTATAGCTGACTGGTTTAAGCTAGCTATCACTCGGTGAACGACTAATCACCAGTAATATATACCTATGTGCGACTTTATACATCTATATTACTAGGTGTCGTTCAGACTTATAGTGTATGGATGAAGAGGTTTGTAATGAAGGCCACTATCAGTGTAGGCTGAAATGGACTTTGTTATAAAGTATGGATATAAACAACTTCAGGTTTGGAGAATCGATGTTTCTAGAATGGAATCTTTGGGAATGTTTATAGAGTGACACTTGTCATCGCCAGGAAGAAGTTTTGTGTCAGACAGTGAACTGAACGTAGTAAATTATTTGGATTATGATAATTTAAAGTAAAGTACTAACGGTAATTAAAGTTGACTTATTTGTGATTGTTTGCGAGTTTGTAAATGGATGGATTGAAGAGAGGTTGAACCCCTCCCCACCCTCCCCCTTGCGGGATCCTGGAACGTAGGCCACGGTAAGACCTGTTGTTCACTCACTGTGAGTTTGTAAAAGTAAACAGTATAGTTAAATAAAAAAAAACAAGAACTTGTGAGTAATATCTGATATATTGTATTTTAAATAACTAAGGCCACCGTCGTAAAAAATACTATTTTTCATTTTAAAAATTTGTTTTGTTTGGGTCTTTGGCTCCTGCGATGGCGAATACGTTTGCGACGATTCACTAAAACACTTTTACGTCTGTTTCAAAACTTTTCATTAGGATACAACAAAACGTCCAGCATACCGGGAGAGAATGGTGGGCATGGTTTCAATTAATGTCATCTCCTGACACTATTCATGAACTTTTGATTTTCGTGTTCTTTTTTTGTGTAAATGTCCCTTAAATTACCCTTTAATACATGTCAGTCTTTTTTCAAGTCTACCTTATACCATATATATTTGCAATCCAAAGCCAAAAGTTCTACACCGGAGTCTTCCCTAAATATTCGGTATGTTTACCCTAATTTAGATTGCAGTTATATAGCACAGTTTTTGTTGATTTTACACTTCCTTTACTCCAAGACCACATAAACTTTTCTCGACTGATGGAGCAGAACATTAAAGTGAACCCATATCATCTGTTAAATTTTAAATCCATTCTAATCGGAAACTAAATCAGAACGAGCAATTTATAGCCAGACACAAATGTGTACACATGAAATGTCAACTGACTTCTCTTATATGGAGCTGGAATATATATCTATCACATCCTGAAAATGTACTCCCTGTTCTCAATGCTGAAACTTCCCAAGGGACATAACTTTAAATGATATATTCCACCTGTCTTAAAGTAATATACTCTGTCTGAATTCTATCTAATTTTGTTGAAGAACTTTCTTAATGTTGCCTATTTGGCCATAAATTGAACTTTTGGGCTAAATCAGGGTTTTAAAATAAATCATGAATTCAGCACAAATATGCCAAGACTATAGAGGTAAGGTACGTCGTGTTATGCATTTAAATTCCAGGCTTTTCCGTTTAATTATAAATGATGTCATAATCATAAGAAAACGATAGCATTCTTCCCATCTGAGTAAGAAAATTTTACAACTAACTCAATTATTTTCTCATCTGTCTTTCACCAAAGTGACTGTGCCTGACTGAACAGCTTCCTGTAAAAAGTTGAAATTTAATATTTCTTTAAAGTGTTCTTATCAACTCTGCAGAGAAACCCTCAAAGGACGGAAATAGTGTCTTTCGAGCTTTTGAAATTTTTATTCAAGAGGAGAAACGTTCCTTAATTATCGCTTTGTACCTGTACAAGTTTGACGGCTATTGATTGTAAAACTTATTACAATTTCAAATTAACTTTTTCTAATTCTGTAAACATCATCTCGAATTGATTGCACGAATTTGAAGCTCTGAAGGAAGAAGGTTAATTGTTAGCCCTGTTTGAGGATTATGTACTTTGTACGTCATATTGAGGATACTTTAGAGCTAAAGAGCCTTTTGTACTTCATGGAAAATAGAAATAAAAAACAACCCAACTCTTGTTTTTATGAAATGGCGAAAAACTTTCTAGAGGTACATAATTAACATAATTATTGTGGGAAACTATGCTTGAAAAGTGTTGTTGAACTTTTTTTCTCAGCTTTTACAAAGGGTTCTTTTATGATTTTTTTGCTTGTTCATCTTTTTCTTGTCGAGAGCTTATTAACTTTGGATTATGGGTTCAAGTGTTTTCAGGAAAATAATGGAAAAGATTTTTTTTTTGCAGTAGAGAGAGAGCTATTAAGAGAGGTTAATGGGCAATTGAGAATCTTGCAGGAGTGTTATTACAAAATGATTAGAATTTCATTAAGTTGAAAATTATTATTTGCTCAAAATAATTGGCATGCCTATCTCAAAATTTATTAAATTTATTAAAAAAACGTATTGAAGTAAGAAAAAAAAATGGTTTTAGATATCTATGAAACTCAGAATCTCATCGTAGAATTTTTCATATTCAAAAACGTTCGTAACCCAAGTGCGTGGGGTGCCACCCTACAATGTTTCAGGCCGAGGTGTATGTCATACTAACCATTAGTGCTAAAAAACGATCTGCATCTTTTTCGACAGTCAAGCAGCAATTAGAGATATTTGATTTTCCTAGGTAATATGAAATCTTGTGTGGAAATGCTAAAATACTTTTGATAAACTGAGAAGATATAATCGGGTTCGTCTGATATGGATCCTGGAACAACAAGGCCTTGTTGAGAAAGAAAGCCTGGAGAGCTTATTAAACAACGCTCAGCTACATCCAGAGCCGATGTGAACCTTTGTGTGCTGCAAGGAGCAGAGAGCCACATGTTCTACGGGAGAAGCATTGTGGGATTGAACCATGCAAATCGTTTCATGGTAATTTTTTCTATGGAAATGGTAGGCGAGTTTCTGATGTACACTAGGACGGATGTTAGACTATTTACTGGTCTGATTACTGACCTGTGTCAGCTGAAGAATAACCTTATCACTATTGGCGTGGGCTCTGATCCCACCTACAGACTGAACTTAAAGATGATTAGACTGTTTTATATGGCTGGTGTGAATGCCCAGCAATAGATAGGTGAGTTGGTGGGCAGACCGATCTGTGGTTTTTTAAAACTAATCTAGGGGATTGACTTCATTTGATGAGATGGGAAGGTGAGCAAAATAGATCTTTTCAGTGGCCGCTGCCACTCATCTCCCACTTCATCTCCTTCTTTAATCAACCAACCAATCCAAGTATAAGTTTGCTCTATTCGCATGGATTTACTACGATAAAAGCCCTTAATCGTTTGATGGTCCACCAAATATGCTATTCCTGACTATTTAGCTCGGGAATGCAGCCGATATGACATAAGTTATCAATACAGTCAATGTGACTACTGTAGTTTAACTGACGTCATCAAGATTCAGAGAAATCCGCTTTTGTAGTAGGAGTGAGACAATAGTACATAAGATGTTGGGTGTGCCTAAATTTGAATTGGAAATAAATAACTCACTATCGGTACTACTTTTTTATGTTTAATTACATACATAAAGTACACGAATAGTAATGTTTCCATGAGACAAAGATCGAAGATCGAAGATCATTCATCCTGCAGAAATCTCTTTGCTGATCCCTTTAAAACTAAGCTTTTGTGGTGCTTATTTATGCTTAATAATAACTGTGTTAAATGGGAGCTTATAACCACGTCAACTCCGTCTACCCTAAGGCAAACTGCAGCCGTTAGCTGATTGCAGCTACGTGGCAGACAGTGCATTAACATACAGAGATATTTCATTTGGGATTGCAAAAAATATTTTTTAATATTGCAGTTTAGGTTTTATATTTCTTATCTTTTTGAAAAGATTTGCCATTTTTTCGCGGTACACCAACTTATGCCTACGGTACACAAGTGTGCCATGGCACACACTTTGTGGAAGACTGCTCTAAAACATCTCCACCTTGGTTTAACAAAGAACTGAAGCGACTTAAAAATAGAAATAATAAATTGTGGAAAAGTTATAGGAGGGATAAGGACATTATGACTCACAGCAACTTCCTCACATCATATAATGAGTTCAGAGAACTTTCCCTCTACACTTTATGATGAGTATGTTCAAAGAATGCCTACGAAATTATTAAGTAACACACGCATTTTTTTAAGTTTATTAATATGAAGAAAAGACCGAACAACTATCCCAATACCATGAGGTACAAGGATTCTGCTAGTAATGATTCCTCTAAGATTTGCGATATGTTTGCTACTTTTTTTTGACAATGCCTTTCCCTTATCAAATTTTCAACCTCAAACCAGCAACTTCAGTCATATGAACGACTCTCATAACGTTTCATTCACTATCCCTTCAATTTCAGAAGAGGATATACTCGATCATATTAATGGGCTTCCAAATGACTTCACAACTGGTCATGATGGGATCCTTCCTGTCTTCTTTAAGTCATGGTGCTTTGTAATGGCAGCTCCACTGAGAATTATTTTCCAAAAATCGCTCGATAGTGGTTGTTTCCCCCAGCCATGGAAAAACTCTTTTATCATGCCTATCCACAAAAAAGGTAGTAAAAATGAAATTTCTAACTATAGGCCTATTGCAAAATTATCTTGCATGCCCAAATTAACTGAATCATTTGTTCTCAACTATCAGTTTACGGCAAGAATTTGCTCTATTCAAAACAACTACTTTATTTCGGGCCAGTAACTTTTTGAAATTTGTCTCGGATACCATTGGTGAGCTTGCAAAATGCTACCAAACACATTATATTTATACCGACTTTAGTAAAGTCTTCGACAATTTATATCTCACTCTGTGATACTGTAAATGGAAAACTATAGATTTCCTCTAACATTTTTTAAATGGATAGAGTCTTATTTAGATAACAGCACATATTTCCATAGTTTCATTTCTAGAGTCTTAAAGGCTTCGTCTGGCGTACCTCAAGGGAGTCAGTTGGGCTCGTTATTCTTTATTCTATCTATTGAAGATATTTTCTCTATTGTATGGTACTGTAAAGTTTTGATTTGCTTTGATTTAACTTTTCGCTCAGATTAAATCTGATGACGCCTGTGAACATGTACAGGATGACCATCATAAGTTTCACGATTGGTGGAATAGCAATAATTTGGTATTGAATATCGAAAAACGCGAGGTTGTAACTTTCAGGTATCAGATTATGGTTTCGTAGATTCCTCGATTCGCTATATGGATTTTTGGGTGTCAAAAGTGATCATAGATTGAATTTTATCTCCCACATAAATTACATGGTATCAAATTGTAGTTCTATTGTAGGCTCTATAAAACGTTGGTCTCGAGAGTTCTCGAATCCCACTATTACATTGCTTTGTGAGACCTCTTCTTGAATACGCTAGCCAGGTCTGGTCACCCTTTTACGGTACATATATCGACTGTATCGAGTCTGTTTAGCGGATCTTCTCCTAACTCTCTCTCTAACTCCTCTAGGGGCGTTTTATTGTTGACGTTTCTAAGTACGTTTTAGAGAAAAAAAAAGTGTAAAGAATACTTAATCTTCTGCCCGCTTGTCGTATTAGATGTCATTTCGCCAGGTGTTTGGTCTATGTTTAGTTTAACATACTAATACTAACACCGATTAAGTCATGAAACGCATGTATTGTTGACCGTTTATTTATTAAACTTGTCACAATAGCGAGTTAGTGATAAGCTGGTTCTGATAGTCAAATAAAAGTGGGGTAGGCTAACAGGGACAAAGTGGGGTACCCCCATTTGAACCGAATTAAGTTGTATACATAGTTCTAGTGAGGACCTCAAATTTCGACTGAATTTATTTATATTTTAAGGATTCATCAGTTAGTTTGACAAAAAAAGAATTCTAACATTTTACCATGTAATATTATGTTAATGTTGAGTTTGTTGTTTTAAAAGTACTCTACTGTCCTCATTATGTACCCCAAATTGCCCTATATAGATGGAAGTAACTGAGTACAGGACCCCCCTTAAAATTTTCAGTTTTCTATCTAATCTAGAGAGTAAAATAAAAGAAATCAAGACAAGTAAGCTAACATAACCAATTTAATCGATTAAGGCACCTCTATAACAATATTTGGTAAAGCACATTCAAGTAATGAAATTTAAATATGTTTCGTTTGCTATATCTACCCGCATGAAAGCCATTTGATTTAATTTATTTAGACAGCATTTCACTGTTACATATATGTCATATGACTTCAAACAGAGCCTCATTATGCTCACATAATATGGGAATTAAGGGATTTGCTCTTCCATTCTGGATTTATGGTTGCACATGTTTAATTTTGCAATTTCGTATATCAAAGAGGGAGAAGAGTACAAAAGTTGTTTCCATATCCATTTATTTCAATATATGAGTTGACAGCTACAATATACCTAACCACATCTATTTGCAGCCCTTTTTCAATTCAATACAATGCATGCATGCTATGAAATGCATATGAGGATATGAAATGTTTTTCTGTTTAAAAAAGTTGATGAGATCAGAGATGAACGGCTGAGTTGGAGATTATATTCGCATAAAATTTCATCTCGATAATTATTCGAATAATCTATTCATGAATAAATTTATTCGCTTTTTGTTGTTTTGGATAAAACGAATAAATGGGAATGCCCATTTTAGGCCCGACGCCTTCAGACATGAGAAATATCTTAAATCATGCATTATAATACTCTGAACATATTTTATTAACACTGTTTATTTCAATTCAACGGTGGACACCTTGGGGGTGTCAAAGTTTGATCTAATTCATTTTGGAATATCTAGTACAGAATCGAATTCCTCAGGTCCTGAGAAGAAGTTGGAGTACCCACACACTCGGAGGATTTACTAGCTATTTATAGCCATCCCTCTACTTACTTTTTAAGTATTTCCCTCCTTTTTATTCGAACTGAGGTACTAAATTTTTCGCACTTAGTTCGGTCTTAACTTGGTAATGTTATGTCTGATCGGAAAACGGGTTTCACTGTTCGCCTCAGCTTGTTCCCTGCATACTTTTAGGGTGGGGGATAGGAACCCTTAGAGGAGGGGGTGCTTCCAATACAGCATGTTGCATATCAAATTAAAGGTCTTGCCGAGTACTATTGGGTGGTGTATATTTTTCCCGATTCAGAAAATTTTCTCCGAACGGTTTTGCCGCCGGAAAACCCATTTTCATGCACTTGGGTAACATCCACACATTTTTCATATATTGTGGCAGTTTTTTCTTCCATGGTAATTAGGGCTCTATTGTGAACCTTTTTCTCATAGGAAGTCATTTGCCATGCCGCACCAATTCTGCGCAACCACGAGAAGAAGAAAAGTTCACTTTTCACACAAGAAAGTCGGTCAAGCTATATCCGATCGCCAAAGCCTTCCCTCCGCTTAATTGAAATAACCATTGTTAATAAAATATGTTCAGAGTGTCATAATGCATCGTTTAAGACATCTTACATATCTGGAGGTGTTGGGCCTAAAGTTGTATACAAAGTGGGTATTCCCCTTTACGGTGTTAGGTATAATAGTAATATTTCAGCAGCGGTGCTCCTCTAACAAAGTCGGTCCGAGTCCGTATGTACACTGAAAAAAAATTATTTGTTAAAACGACATTGGAATTAATTGATTTGCCCTTAGTTGTTTTGAAAATACCTTAGTTATAGCTTCGAATTTAATTAGTTCAGTTAACAAATATTTGATGATAAAATAACTAATCATATTTCAGAACACATATTATTAAAATCAACATATAAAATTATTAATTTTTTCGCAGAAACAACGAAACTTTTTGTTTATTTTTATGAATATAATTTGTTATATTAGCGAATTTATGCAATTAATAAATTCAACAAATAAATTGATAGATTTTTTTAATATGATGTAACGTCACAATTTTCTAAATTATCAATTTACATTAGTTGAGATGAATAATATAATTTTCGCATAACTTTAAATTTTAAATCACTGCATCATTAATATTTATTTTTATACCCAAGATGAAATTTAATACGTCATACTGAGTTTATCATTTCGTTGGTAACGCATATTACCACCCACGCATATTGTATTGTTTTTTTTTGATTTTTACATATCTGTCCGTTTGATCGTCTATACGTCCGTGTAAGCCTTTTCGAAAAAGCAATAAATATAATTTCATAAATGGAAAATTACAAAATTTACAATATTTTAAGTGTTCTGGGAAAACGTTTAGGGCCAATTTGTTCTTGTACTGAGAAATTACCTGCAAAGTGAATCATCGTTGTAGAAACTTATGAGCAAAACCATTAAATTAAACCAATACATTTGAATCGAATAATCTGAACCTTTGCTTTGGCACATCTTTTTCAATTTGAATTTCGTTTGGACATGTTAAAACCCAATTCGTAATTTCGACTTATACATTCGATGAATCAACAAATCAGAAATTTTTGCCTCATATAATTCACAGTTAGAACTTATACTGAGTGTATATATGGAGTTTGCTTAAAATTTTCTTCAGCCTCTACAGTAGGCAGAAACTTTCAGTCGTACTAATGAGTACATATAGAGCTCTTGCCCATACAGAACGCTTTTTTTCTTCATTACTAAAAATATTGCTAGCCTACTGCGCGCAGATAATAAAATCACATAAAAATAATAATTACAAAAATAATTAACTTCATAGCATTTTATTATTATGATCAACTAAAAACTTAGTTGACCTTTCCAATTTCATTACATATTTTAACAAATTCGATTAGTTGATTACTAATGTCTTCAAACTAATGTTTTAGTTATTTTAAATAATGCGGTATGCAAAATCAACCAATCAATTAGTTAATTTGGAGAATTGTATTTGTTGAAAGAGCAATATTAATTAGTCGATTGTTCTAATAAGTGCATCTATGGACTGGATTAAATAACGACTGTTTTAGCTGATATTTCAGAAATTTGTTGTAGGACGCACATTTTCGGTGCATTTGGGTTACATTTGTTCAGGTAAAGGGAAATCTTTTTGAAAAGTAAGTTTCTAGAACCCTCATTTTACATTTTTTCATACGTAAACTAAAACAGGTTTCTATAATAAAAAAGACATAAATGGACCAAACAAGAAACACAACATGGTAAAAATTTTCAATATAATGGCAGTCTTCTATTTACCATATTGTGAAATTGTCGTAGCACTTCGTCAGTATCTTTTTTGTCTGTTGTTGCATTATCTCGTGAACAATTGACATACTTTGAGGCTTATTGTTAGCAATTAGTGTCGAAAAGGAAATATTTAATCCGTTTTTACAAAAATAATTATTAAAAATTCAAAAATATTAGTGAATTTAAGTACTTTTATTGCTCTAATTAGATGTAGAATACCAATTTACCACAGTATAAAATTTTTGTCATAACCTCTTGAGCGTTGACTAATTTGTTGCATATTTAGGCGTGTTTTTTGACGTTTGTTCACCGAAAATTCATTTTAGTTCATTTTGTGGTAGATAATAGTGAAGACACAAAATGAACTGTGTTGAACAAAAAAGTGCGACAAAAGTAAGGTGAATATGTCAAAATTCACGCCTAAAATGTACAACAAATGATCAGAATCACCCTCCTGGAGTCATATTTAAATTATTTGGAAATTTACTTATATGCATGTCAGTGGTATTTACCGAATTTACCACAAAAGTATTTGGGACTACTTCTATTATTAAATTTTAATTATGAGTAGAAGGAACTGTTTTGTACATGGGGGTTTTGGTGGGAAATACCACTTACCGTCAAGCAATCTCTCGTTCCCAATCTTTACAGTTCAGTGGGAAAGTATGCTTTCACGGAGCATGAAAGTGGTGCCATTTGCTTTCACGCATTTTTGTTTAATGAGCAATCTATTTATATGTATACATGTCAGTGAGTGACATCAACACCATCTGTTTTCGGTTCAGCCAAAGCAATTTCAACTAGTCGATAGGGCAATACCAACAGGCGAGACAGACGTAACTGGTTACAGCGACTATATAAAGCTGACGAGCTGCAGCAGGAAATCATTCTTGGCTCAGAGTTCATCTGCTTCGGAGACTAATCCGACTAAAAAAAATATTTTTCCTAAGCATCATCATAGAAGATTTAATTCTATATTGCAGAGATTAACCTGAAAATTTCTTATCATTTCCTATACTCCTGCGCACACCTAAGCAGAAGAACAATCTGCCGCAGCGACTAATCTGCTGCTCTCCTGCCCAGACCTAAGCAGAAGAATAGTTCTGCCGCAAAGACTTATCTGCTGTTCTCCTGCTCACACGTAAGGAGATGAACAATTCTGCCGCAACGACTAATCTACTACTCTCCGGCCCACACCTAAGCAGAAGAATAATTCTGCCCCAGAGATTGATCTGCTACCCTTCTGCGCACACAGAGAATAATTCTACATTCAGAGACTAATCGAACTTATTTCCTTATAGAAGCAAATTGCTACCCTTCTCCGTACACGCAGAATAATTGCCTTTTGCTTACACGCAGCACCACTTACAGCAATAATTGCATTCCGGTGTAAAAGGAATTTTGCTACCCTTTTGCTTACACGCAGCAGCACTTCAGTAATAATTACATTCCGGTACAAGACTCATTTTGCTACCTTTGTTGCCTACACGTAGCACCAGCACTAATATTTTACCACAGCAGTTTATGTGAAAGTAATCCTGTTCTTTTTTGTTTTGTGTGTTTGTTTCAGAATTAAAGGTGCGGTGAACGCATTAGATTGCGCTAGATTATTATTATCGCGATTGTTGTATTGGATTTTTGAATTCATTATTCTCTTTGATTGATTGATAGTATTGAATTTTTCTTGTTCAAGTTTCTTTTGTTGAATTATTGTAATTGTAGTTAGGAATCATTGAATTTAATTCTGAATTCTGTACTGCGATATTTTGTTTTGAGATGCAGAAAAAATCTCGAACTTTTCGACCCAGCGATCAGAGAGGTCTCATCAGTGTGGTTATCTGTGATCGCCTACCACAGAAGTTCCTACTTAGTTTTGAGCAAGAGTTTTTTTGAATAAAATTTTATATTTGAATTTTTAAGACTGATATCCGTGAGACAAAGAATCGCAAGGAGCCTTGATAATATTGTGGCCGTAAGTGTGTTTGTTGACAACGACCCATATCAATCGATTTCATGCTGTGCGCAGGAATGGGGACTCTCTAGAACATCATTGTAGCGAATTTTGCGAAAGGATCTCGGCCTACAAGCGTACAGGATCAAATTAACTCAAGATCTGAAGCCGCATGACTATTTGCAGTGCAGAATTGTTTTTAGATTGGTGCCTGTAAAAATTTTACGCCGATCCGGATTTTCATCGCAAAATCATCTTAAGCGATTAAGCTCATTTCTGACTAAACGGCTTTGTCAACAAGCAAAACATGCGCTATTCAACGGTAATAAATCCACATGTGCTGCATAAGGCGGCACCACTGCATCCACAAAAAGTGACTGTTTGGTGCGGTTTTCAAGCCGGCGCACAATTGTTTCTTTAGTAGGGGAGATGAGGTCAAAAATCAAAGGTTGTACTTCTCGAATATATTACAACATGTTTATAAATAAAACACACTTTCTTCAAATATGTATTATAAAAAAAAAAAAATATTTTCCAAAATTTTCTCGATATTTTCACACAAAATCTGCAATGTACTTAAATCACTACAAAACTACAGAAAAAGGCTTAGAACTACTTTACTCAAACGGGAATTTGATTTTTGCGGCAATGGTCGTTTATTTGTTAATGGAGGAGCTTAATAGTAACCTATTTAACAAATCTTGGATTGTGGCTATCCTGAACATTTTGCGTGTGTGTGACCTTACATCTTTATTTTTCACCTCTGCAGCTTCTTCGGTCAGCTACGCTGTAGGCAATATTTCATGGCGTACAATTAGTGTACCATGTGGACAGAGGCTGGCATAGGATGCCAAGGGTTTTCATTAACAATATATCTGGCTGTTTGCAACGCGTATTGCTCAAAGACCTGGCCATTTATTTCGAGGCCAGAGGATAATGGTTTAAGAATGATTCCACATCTCTCTATGATGCGTTCGTTTACTCCTGTTATTTCTGCTTACAACGAAGGATTGGCAAAAAATCATCTAGCCGTGTTCCAATCACTGGAATTTCCACCATCCTGTTTCGGTTTGTCCACTATTAAGCGAGTCTTTTCATTAAATTCGGCCTGTATACGCTCTTTTTTTTGCTATGAACAATAACCTTACATGGTTTCCTGCGCGCCATTTTTTAAAATCCAGCCTATAGGACACGTGGAGGAGGAATTCAAAAAAGCGTATCTACGCATGTAGTGGCGATATTCCAAAGTCCAAGCAATTTTCATTTACCGATCTACTAAGTGCTGAATCAATATCATTCTACTGTGTGGGCTTAGCTCCACAAAGACAGCATACTTGTGATGAAGAATTGCAGGTTCTTCCATCGACTATTGTGAGTAATGGACAACTTTAAGTGCTACATAAAATATGATAAAATTTATGTACCGTTATGAAACGTAAGTATTTGTACGAATAATGTGATCATTAAGATGAGGTTTGTGTAACGGTGATTTTTGTACTTATGACCTATGGTAGAAACCACTGAGCGGCGGCGTCATTGGGTGATTTGTTTAGTTGGTAATAATGGCCGTCAAGTTACAGTCAATGGCGACCGCTATAGAGCGATAATAAACCGTCTTTTATTTTCGAATTTGTATCGCATGAATGCGAAAGAGATGCAGTTTCAACAGAACGGCGCTACGTACCATCAAACAGTGAACGCAAATAGCGACTTATTGAAAACGAATTTTGAAATAACGTTATCTCCAGAAGAGAACCCGTCATTTGGCCACTGAAATCGTGCTATCTAACGCCTCCTCTCGATTTTTTCCTCTGGGGAATGTAAAGTCATTGATCTATGACAATGATTCAGAGATGTTAGACGAGTTCAGAGCCTATATTGAACGCGAAATTGCCGGATTATCGGGTGTGCAGAGTGGTCGAGAATTGGGTCCAACGAATCGATTGCTGCAAGTGCGCCGTTTATTCCAGAGCTGTAAAATACTCATTATTTAATGAATTTAATACCTCTTAATTATCAATATCGAGTATTTAAGAATTGAAAATTCCTAGTACTAAGCCTTCTGTACTGGAATTAAAATTTTACAATCCCATTCTCAGAATGGCAAGTAATACTTCAAAATACCGGAGCGTAATTGAATTTGCGAATCCATTATAAAAATACCTACAAATTCCCAAAAGTATTTAAAAAGTATTTGGCTATTACTATATAATTCCTTTCAATTCTTTTTAAATACTTTCAATTACGTTTAATTACTTTGACAACTTCAGTATTAAACATGATTAAGTTATTCGCGAATAACGAATAAAATTGTTGTTACTAATCATTATTCGTCATTGGAATATTATTTGCTGATCAGCCAAGCTATAATTTTCATTTTAGCATTAACAACTTTGAGCAAGTTATAATATTCCACTTCAAATAATTCGGATTAATTCGGATAATCAAAAGATTTTTAAGGACTGTGCTAACTAAGATGATATTAAAAAAGTTTTTCTCTCTGTGCATTAAAAATATGTACGAACTTATCTGCCATAGAAGCATAGATAATTTTAGTTAATAAAAATAAAACGTATTTCTAGAGGACACACATACATCTCTACGACGTGAAGTTTTCAGGTTATTTTCTTCATCAAATGGAAAATTATGTAAAGTAGATTATGTCATGTGTCGCCAAGAAAACTTGATATCTAATTTCCGAGTTATCCTACTATGTAGAGCCTATTATAATAGGCAGGACACGTTCTCGTTTCTGGCAGACGTTAAACTTTTTGGGTTATTATGGGAAATAGATGGGAATGTCACTATTCACCTGACACCAGGATTATATCTAATGATAATACCCAAACATATATAAAGACATTTGGCTTCTTGCCAAACTTTCTTGTTGGCATAAAAGCAGAAGTGTTTGTTTATAAGAAAAAAAGAAAAGTAGAATCGCATCAGTTTGTGATATTTTGAAATTCAGTTATGTACATGGCATTCCCTCGATTTATAGATTGATGAAATGTGAGATCTGCAATCAATTGTCCATTAAAAAGAATAAAATTGTTTTTCTTTAACAGTATCAAAAAAAAAAAAAAAAAAGAGGAACAAACAAGTCTCGACTGCTGAGGATAAGGACTTCTGTTTTTATTAACTTCTTCATTTCCTTTGAGTCAAAGCTTTTTGGGTCGTGAAGGGTTCCGCTTTATGATGGAAATTAAAAAAATTCTCAGAGGATTTTTTTCACCTTGCAGCCAGGTGGCATAAACAATGCTTCCTTTAAGATATACAAATTTGAAAATTGTAGGTATGGATTTGTCTGAAACAGTTAAATATTAATTTTAGAGTGCGCCTCAACAATTCCAGTTGGTTTGCATTTTCAGTAATAAAAGATAATGGGACTCGAGACATTGTTAAGCATTTCCATTGTTGTTGTTTTTTTGAGTGGAAAATGTCTTTTTAATTTTTATTTATTTCCTTTTATGAGCTTATTTTTCAGTTCCATGAGCTTTTGTGAAATTTTATTCTGGCTGAATGAACACAGGAAATATAATGCTTTTAATATTTAAGATTCTTTGATTGCTTGTACAAAGTAGTAGCGCAGGTGTTGGAAGGAGTTTTGTCTGACAATAGCTTCTTGAGAAATTCTCGGTAGCTTTGAAAATTTCTGCGAGCAAGGTAGAAGCTGTAATCATTTAAGGCTTTAAAAATTTTCTTCAGATTAATTATCCATAGTTGGTTGTAGCTCATTTTTGAGATGCTTAAGATAAAATTTTGAACAGGAGCATGGATGAAAAAAAAAATAAAAATAATCTGATCGAACCGTTGGAGAGGCATTAAGTCGCTCTACACGTTTATCTGTGTGTATAAGCGAATCGTAGTATATGAATGAAACAACAGCATATAAAAAATACAAACGTAAAAATGTTTTAATATGAAAATCGAAGTCTGCTGTTATATAGCTGAGTATTATGAAAAAATGTCATTAGTATAATGTCCTTATAGTTTTAGATGGTATATGGAAGCACAGCTAAGAAAGATGCATAATAAATTTTATGTCCTTTCAATCAATCAATAAGCTTTTTATCTCTATCAATGTCTTCCATGGATAAGTCATAAGCAATCACTTTGACTTCTTCTTCTTTCTGCTGTTTTCATGCCAGGCTCCACTTTTCAAGAGTTTCATTTTATTGATTGAGGCAACTGTACTCCACTTGGAAGTGTGAGTATGGTGCGAATGACAGTCCTTAATTTGCATTGCATGAAAATCAAGGGAAATGACATTGCTATCCTTAATGCCTCCAAGGGTCACGGATACTATCTAAGTCTCTGAGTACTGTAGGATTTTTTAGATTATATTGTGTATTCGTAACACAGGGGCGTCTATAGATACTTGGTCAGAAGGGAGTCATGAGGAATGTGAGGGACTTGCTAGGCAGGGCTGGCGCTAGCTTCTCATTTCTTGGACCACAGTTTGCTATTGACGTTGGCACCCCAATGACCGTGTCTTTGAATATAGGGGATATTCGAATGAAGTTTAGCGCAGCAAGGGGCGATTCTGAACACTTACAGGTATATGCATTTAATCATAATAATAATAATTTGAACATTTATTATCAAAATATTCGTGGCTTAAGAACAAAATTACGAGAGTTTCACCTGGCTGTTTTGGAAAATCATTATGATATCATTGTAATTACTGAAACTTGGCTTACCGATGCTATATTTTCTAGTGAATTATTTAATCTATTTGAATATGTGGTGTACAGAAAAGATCGTTGTCATATATCAACCGGTCTGACAAGAGGCGGAGGTGTTATGATTGCGGTGCGATCTTGCTTTATTAGCGAACGAATTTCTTTACTAAATGAAAGCAGTGAATTGGATCAATTATGCGTACGTATCATTAAATCACAGTTGACTCATGACTCCTTGGATTTGTGTGTTAGTTATATACCTCCTGGGTCTTCGCTGGATCATTATAAGGATCACGTCAATAATGTATCTGCTTTATTCTTTAATCAAAATCATAATCAACTGTGTTATCTCGGCGATTTTAACCTAAGTAGTATTAAATGGAAGTTGAACGATGATGAAGGAATGTTAATTCCAATTAATGTAATATCTGAACGTGACCGATTTGTAATTGACAACCTGATAGGCTTAGATTTAGTTCAGGTAAATGATATATGTAATGATGCTGGTAAATTCTTAGACTTGGTCTTTTTAAGCAATGATATAATATATCGAATTGATGTAGTTGACTTTCCCCTCTCTACTTGTGATTTCCATCATAAAGCGATTAAATTAAATTTATCATTCTATGATTTTGCTAGACAGCTTGATGATCATTCTAGTTTTACATTTAACTTTAATCGTGCTGACTATGACAATCTAAATACTTTCTTTTCTAATATTAACTGGTCTTTTTTATGTATACATAATGATTTGCAGCAAGCCTACAGCAAATTTCTTGAAGTGGTTCATGACGGTTTATCTAAATTCGTTCCTATCAAACGTAAGCGTATAAATAAGCACCCGAAGTGGTTCAATAAAGGTCTTTCTAAATTGAAGAATGCTAAACTCAAGGCGCATAAGCTATACAAATCTACTAATGATCCAAATAACTTAGAAAATTTTAAGCGTTTGAGGAAAGAATATGAATTCTTACATAGATTTTTGTACAGACAATACGTGTGGTCAGTTGAATCTAGCATAAAATACAACAGCAATGCTTTTTGGTCTTATATTAATAATATGCGTCAATCCTCAGGTTTCCCTAGGGTCTTAGAGTATAATGGTATTGCATCCCACGATTTACAAACTGGATGTAATCTATTTGCCGAATATTTTCAGACCGTCTATGGTACCCATGCTGATTACTGCATCACTACTTGTTGTCAAAAGCCTGACACCTCTCCGGTGGACATTGGCTTCTTATCGGTTGAATATGATGATGTCTATCAGGCATTATGTAATCTTAATTTAAGTACTAAACAAGATACGAATTACCTATGTCCCTCGTTTTTAAAACACTGCGCAACATCGCTATCATCTCCTTTAACTGAAATTTTTAACCTATCCCTTCGGTTAGGAGTTTTTTTGGATGATTGGAAAATTTCTTTTATTACACCAATTTTTAAATCCGGGTTAAAACATGATATAATGAATTATCGTGGAGTTTCTGTGATGAATAATGTTCCAAAATTATTAGATTCTATAGTGAATACTAAAATTAGCTTTATTGTAAAGGAGTTAATAGTCTCCCAACAGCATGGTTTTTGCACTGGTAAGTCCTGTTCCACAAATTTGGCAATATTTTCCAATTTTGCGATTAATTCTATTGAAGAAGGTGCCCAGGTAGATGTGATCTATACTGATTTTGCTAAGGCATTCGATAGGGTTAATATCCCGCTTCTAGTTTGTAAATTGCAATGTATTGGCTTTCATTCATCTATCTTGAAATGGGTTGAATCTTATTTAAGCAACCGTAAGCAATATGTGAAAATTGGCAATCTTGTTTCTAGAGTCATCTCCGTTACTTCTGGTGTTCCTCAAGGCAGTCATTTAGGACCCTTACTTTTTTTGCTATTCATTAATGACATAGTTAGGAATTTTTACTTCGCGAATTATTTAATATTTGCTGATGATCTTAAACTTTATGCAAAAATTGTTTCCTTGAACGATTGCTTCTCACTTCAAGCTGATCTTAATCGGTTATTTACATGGTGCTCCATGAACAAATTAGAAGTAAATGTTTCTAAATGCAAAATTATTAGTTTCACCAGAAAATTCGACATATTTAGCTTTAATTACACGATCAATGATATGCTCATTCCTAGAGTTTCAGAGGTCAAAGATCTAGGAGTAATATTTGATCCAAAACTATCTTTCGCTTCACATGTTGAACTTATTGTTTCTAAAGCATTCCGCAATCTAGGTTTCTTAAAGCGTAATTCCAAAGATTTTAACGATATATTCACACTTAAAGTTCTGTATTATTCGCTTGTAAGATCTGTTCTTGAATACGCGTCTGTTATTTGGTGCCCCTTTTATGATGTTCACATTAATCGTATCAAGTCTGTACAAAAGTCGTTCACTCGTTTTGTTTTATATAAATTAAATTATAATCGTGACAATATGCCACGTTACCGTGTAAGATGCTTGCTTTTGGGTTTATCAACTCTTCAGTTCAGACGTGAAGTGACCTGTGCTACTTTTGTAAGAGATATTTTATCTTATAGAACTAATTCTTCTGAACTTTTGTCTTTAATCTCCTTTTATGCACCGGAGAGACCAATTCGCTCACGAAATTTGTTGTATGCTCCACAACATAGAACAAACTATGGTATGCATGAACCTATTTCAAATTGTATTTTATTCTTTAATTCATTTTCTGGATTTATTGATTTTACAATGCCTAGGGAATTATTTAAATCAACTCTTTATGAGAATGCTAGTCGCTTAGTTTAATTTTTGAATTATAATCGTTAAGTAAATTTTATTTAGAAATAATGGTTTTGCTTATATATATGCTCATTAATACTTTTGTATTTTGCAAAATAAATGTGCTAGTCTGTAAGATAATCTTATCGGTAGACATATGAATAAATAAATAAATATGAAACTGTCTTATGATAGGCCAAATTGTTAGTTCACTAATATTCTCTTGACGGTCGGAAAAAACAATATAGAACTGTAGTTCATATCATCACTGGCCTCAGTCTGCTTCATCTAATAAAGATGGGAATTGTTGATAGCCCTGAGTGTCTGTCATGCCTTGAACCTAGAAAGCTTGAGATTACTGAACACTGTCTGTGTACATATCCTGCTGGATACTGTTGGATCTTCCATCCTTTCTGCGGGTAAGCTGAAAAACTTAACTCACCTGGACCTGATGCGTTTCATTAAGAGGAGAGTAAGGTTTCGGTGAGTGGTCTTTTATATTTATCAGGTGGGCCACATTGGCCCCTCCCCCTGGGATCTTTCGAATTCCTGCCTTTAAGAAAAAAACGATATTACCCAACCCAAAGAAACCGTCTACTCTGTTACAACCGGAAAAAATCTTGATTCAAAGATTGGCACTAACATTTGTACCTTACATAATTAATTTTGTGCAGTTATCACTTTTCTAAATAAATAAATCTACTTAATTTCTAGATATTTAGTTTTCATCCATGTAGTTAAGTTTTTATTTTTAAGACAAGAAGACGAGAGATCCCAAGCACGGAGTCCAAAGCGGCCCATTATGCTATGCTGCCAGAAATTCCATCACCAAAACCGTACAGTCCTCTTAATGAAGCGTATCGGATCTTGGAGAGGAAGATTTTTCAATTTATCTACAGATAGGAGGGCAAACCCTAGAGTATTCAGCCTGCACCGGATGAAGGCCGGATAAGCACACAGAAAATCTTCGGTTGTCTCAGGCTCTCCTTTCAGACAGGTCAAATTCTAAGGACTGTCTACAGCTCTCATTCTTGTTAGAAGAGCGTGAAGCGAGCTGTGACCGGTGATGATGCCAAATACATTTGTATGTTGTTTCCTTCCAAGCCCTATGATGAAATTACAGATATTCCTATTGGGTACATCAAGAAACAGTTTTGTGCACCTACAAGTACTCAGGTCCGCTTTGATGACAGACCCGATACTTGAGGTGGCAATGCCTACGGCGGGTTCCGGTCCGAGGAATGGAGAATCAGAGCCAGCACCAGCTAAAAGGTCAGCCCTTTCATTCTCCACGATGCCCATGTGACCAGAAAACCACTGAAGTGACACCTTGCTGTGGATACGACCTGCAATCCCCCAGTAACTTAGATGTTATTCGAAGGCCACTCAGAGCTATCAAAGCTGCCTGACAATCAGAAAGGATAGCAATGTCTTTACCCTACGTAAAGGTACAAGATAATTACAAGACTGTGTACTTTGAGGTGGATATACTTATACTTATTTTTGGGCAATAAGGGATCAATTTCGGTCCCTTTTACTTTTCTCTCCTATTATTATGGATTTCAGTCGTAATCTAAAGAATAACGAATGGTTCTATTGGACTTTGATTTAAATTCAACAAAGATTGGTGGCATTCTGTTGACAACAGAATACTCTCCCTGAAAAGCCATGGTGATGTATAATATAAGTGGATGGGAGCATACCCAAAATTGTTCGAATTACATAATTTTCCTCCATCGACTTATCCCAAGGGTTTAAGGGCATCTAAGAAAAAAAAAAAAAAACTGATTTTGTTCCATTCAAATACAATCAAAATCAAGGAGATGATAAAACGAACTGATATAGAATAGTTTTAAGATTCTCTATAGTTAGTGTATATATTTATGTATGTAGCTTCCTTTTTATTACTTTTGGGTAAGCATCTGAGAAGGAAATTAATGAATATGTTAGAGATCAGCTCGAAGTATCCCCAGATGTGTTGAGATGTAAACGTTTGATTAAGTCTGAAGTGAATATTGATTCTTCGAAATTTCTTAATTTTAAATTGGGGTGGTCCTGGTCACACTATTGGTTACATATCCTCTGAATGAGGATATAAGGCCATGTGAAGTTACTGTACGTATTTAGGTATTTACAAATCTGATAAAAAACGGCGCTGCGATATCATTGTTAATTTAGAAAATATATTTGAGATTCCTAATTTGCCTAGTATCCTATGTAATTAGCCAGTAAAAATACATGAAAGATATTAATTTAAAAATTTTAAATATTAATAATATTAATTGTTTAACTGAATCTATGCTGCTGGAAAACGATCAGGCATTGATTATTTATATATAGAAGTGCCCAGAATCATTGACGTCTTAGAAAGGAGATGTCGCTACTTGTATTTCGCTTGTTATTTCCAGCTTTAAAACTTTTAATAAAAAAATTTTCAATGACTGGATATAATATGCTATTTGGTTTTTAACTATTTTTACTTTATATGCTGGAAAAGTTTTATTTAAACCATTAAATAAAAGTTTTTATAGCATTTTTTTCAAGTAGCGACATCTTCTTTTTAAGACGTCAATGATTTTGGGCACATCTATTTATAAATAATCAATGGATCAGGGTGATTCTGATCTTTTGCCGTAGCTTAGGCGTATATTTTAGTCACATATTTTGACATTTTACCTAAAATTTGTCGTACTTTCATTTTCACCATATTCATTTTGATTTATCCGTTTCATCAACCACAACATAAACCAAAATTAATTTGAAATGAATTAAAGTCAGAATATGCGCCTAAAAGCACGATAAATTAGTCAACTGTTTCCGAGTTTGTGATAAAAATTATTAACTATGGTAAATGGATATTCTACACCAACTTAGAGTAATGTAAGTGCTTAAATTCGAAAAAAATATTTTTGAATTTGAAATGTGAAGTGTCGTTTTCAGTTCATCTATATAATGCAAGGCTTCTCTGTAATGCAATGCATGAAAAAAACAGTTGAAAAGTGCATATAATCTTGACATTAAAGTATGAAATGAACTTTCTACTGCTTTTTGTGTATTTTTATTCAGTTGAACAAGCCTTGCATTACATAAAATGAACTGAAAATGACATTTCATATTTCAAACTCAAAAATATTTATCGAATTTAAGCACTTATATTACTCTAAGTTGGTGTATAATATTCATTTACCATAGTTTATAATTTTTGTCATAATCTCGAAAGCAGTTGACTAATTTGTCGTTAATTCATTGCAAATTCATTTTGGTTTCATTTGTGGTTGATGAAAACGATAAATGAAAATGATTATGGTGAATATAAAAGTACGACAAATTTGTGGTGAAATGTTAAAATAAGTGACTAAAATATACGCCTAAGGTACGACAAAAGATGAAAATCTCCCCCCACCCCTCCCTGAACAAAATTAATAAGTAATGCCAAACAACTATGTTACTATCGATAGTATCGAATATTCATGTAAGGTTTTTTCACATAATATATTGAATCAATCTATTTGAAGGACTTATACCCTAACCATAGCGCATACGCGGAAGTCTTTAGGTAGTTTTTCTTGGTAAGAAGTATTCGGGGGTAGGAAAAATTCCATGCTACCAAGTTTCAATCGAGAGTACGGGCAGCATACCAATACTACCGCAATCAAATTAGCTTAATAATTATTACGTGTGGTGAATTTGTGATACAGTTATTGTTTATATCAAAAACTGTGACTTAATTGAAGGCGAACACAATTAATTTCCATAATCATATAAGGAACTACGCGGAGCAACATTATTGTGCTGGCACGTGTTAGCACAAAGGGAGGAAATTCCTTCCTTCCCTAAAAACTCCTCGTATGGGAAGGCCCCTAGAGGGACTATCTCCATGATATCTCTATTTGAAATTCAGTAAAACTCAAGGAAATTAAGTTGTTAAAGGCTGTGAATGGAAAATTAGTTCATTTGAAATGTCATTGTCAGTTCATCGCTATGAGTAAAGATCATTTCAGAGTTCAATAATTTTATTAAATGCTATAAACAAAATCCGCGAGTATTTGCTGTAGTAGAAGAATATTAGAAGAATTTTTAAATAAAAACTTTTTATTTTTAAGATTCCAAAACAAATTATTAAATGCAAGAAAAAAAAAACAACCGCCTCATCTGAACGAGTTGTTCGCTTTCATTCTTACTGCTTAATGGCAATTGAAAGTAAATGTTGCTTAATAGGCAAAATAAATAAATAAATACAAGAACTAAAGACATTTGTCTCGCTAGCTCAGAAGTAAGAGCAGTTGTCTGGAAAGCGGCAGGTCCCGCTTTCAAAAACCGGACGAGGCGGGGTACTTTTTTTTCTTGTATTTAATAATTTGATTTGAAATCGAAAAAATAAAAAGTTTTTCTAAAAATTCTTCTATTGCATCTGAACGATTCTAAAAATTCTGAGTTCTATTTTATCTTTCCTGTCCAAAGTGTTTGAAAAGTTCTGTATAAGCAGATTTGTGCATATCTGAAAAGCAATAATTTCTTGAATCCTTTTTAATCTGGCTTTAGATCTCCATATAGTTGCACTACTGCTCTCTTCAAAGTTACTAAAGACATACGGCTGGCAATTGATGAAGAAAAGGTTACTGCACTTGTGCAGCTGGACTTTTCTAAGGCTTTTGATAAGATCAATCATAGGCTTTTAATTAATAAGTAGGGGAAAAAACTTAGATTTTTCACTCTTTACGTGCAAACTTGTGGCATACTATATTATCTCCCTGTAGCAGAGTGTAATAATTTATCCTCTGAGTTCTTGTTAACGAATTGTGGTGTACCTCAAGGTTCTATTTTGGGACCGCTGCTTTATTTTGTTATCTTAGATGACCTGCCGAATATGATAAGATACTCTAAATTTCACCTCTATGCTGACGATTTACAACTTTATATCTCCATGCCTTTGGGGTTGATTGATGATGGTGTAGATAAATTAAATGAGGACCTCTTGGCAATCTTAAATTGGTCTAAGCAAAATATCCTAGTCCTCAATCCCAATAAAAGTAATCCGATTGTTATATACAAACATACCGTAGACACTTGTTGTTTTCCATCAATTTTACTAAATGGATGCCCTATCATATATTGCGATAATCGTAGAAATCTCTTGAGTTGGAATTATCAAGTTAATAGCATCACTGCTAAGATCTATGGAGCTCTTTGTATGCTTTCTCCATCGTTGGCCTATACTCCTCTATCCACTAGACGTGTGTTTGTTTTTACGCTCCTTATTACATATTATTATTATTATGTAGATATATGGATGGATGCTCGGGCAATCGGTCTCTGTTATAGACAAAAAAAAACCCAAGATTAGTGTCTAAATTTTTTATTTAAAATATGCCACAACGTTTCACCGGTGAACATTCCACGTCTTCAGGTGGTCTTATCTGTAAGGTAACTATCGTGAGCCTTTGCCAAAATTTACAATATTTAAATTACTTACGAAAAAACATTAATGAACATTAATTAATTCACTCCAAGAAAATATACAAACACTGGGCGAAACAATAATAAATTAACATTTAAATGATGAACACTGCAATAAAAACCTATAAATTATTATCAAATACACAGAAAAATGAACGAAAAAGAAACTGCTTTTAAAAAACACATTTGAGACCACAATATTTTAATCTCACGTCTAAGAAATAAAATAGCATCCACATTGTGCGATTTGTCGTTACTTTATGATTAGATGAGAGAATGTTTTCTGATTATATTTACATCTGCATACACACGTAAGTGTATATATGGTGGGAAAAAGCCCTCATTATGGGTTAGCTAAGAGGTGAGCAGTACACCGAATTTAGGTTGTCGGTGTCTGTTTTGCGATTCATTGTATTTTGGGTGGTGTAAACATGCAAAGCCTCCAGGCAAATCCTCTTGCTAATATTTTTTTTTTGCATAAAATCGTTCTATTGTTAAAATCTGGACAGTGGTTTGCTTGTACACAGTGGCTAGCCAAAGCAGTCTTGCAGATCTGTTTGTTTTTCATATCCGACTTGTGACCCGTAACCCGATTTTCAAGCAATTGACTTGTGGTACCTACATAATTTAAATTGCAATAAAAACTAAAACTAAAACTGGACCTATGCATGGAGTATTATAAACCAAGTCCGTAGAATGTTCCTTATCTGTCCTATCTTTAACCCGGCTGAAACACCGCCCCTAATGGTTTTGGCAGCGTTAAAGGCCGGACAGATCCGATCATTTTTTGCAGTAACCACTGTTTTGAGGTTTTCAGACAGACCCGGAATGTATCTGACAGTTCGATATATTTTTTGTTTGAATTGTGTTGTGTGGTATCCGTTGTTGTTTCGGTGCCATTATTAGTTAGATGCTTAGGTTATTAAATATTTAATCTTACGTGCAGGGAATATATTGTCCAGCAGGATTTTGTATATTCTCTTCTTATTTCTTTTATGGAAGCAACTGTCACTTAATCCTAGTATTCTATCGACGAGTATTGATTTTCTGGTATTTCGGATGATAGGAGTTGTAGTTCAGCAATCTACCTGATGAGGTAGGTTTCTGATACCAATCTGTGTGCGTATTGCTAATACTTCATGGTAAGGAATCCTACCATCTGACTCAATTTGTACATATTTAATGTAGCCGGAATACGTTCCTCTCGCAATACAGTAAAGAGATCGTCAACATACTTAACCAGAATTTTAGGTTGATAAGGAAGTTTGGTCATAGTGCTATCATTCAACAACACTTTCATTACTATGTCCGCCATTATGGAGGAGAGCGGGTTACCCATTGGCATTCCGAAAACCTGCCTGTATAATTTTCCATCGAATTGGAAATAATTATAGAGAGTTTTGCTATGAAAATTCATAGCAAAATAAGTCTGTCTGAAATTGACTCAGTTTGCTGCTAAGCTGCTATATTTAATCTTACTTTAAGTAAATTTAGTAGTTAGTCTTTTTTCTCATCCTATGCATACTTATAAGACTATTTTTTTCATGTCTTAATTGCATAGAGTTAATTATAAATAAATTTGATTTTGAGTCCCGTATGGGACAGGATTAAAAGAAGAATATTGTTTTTGTTGAAAGAGGACAAAAGCAAAAACAAAAAAACTGCAAAGAGATTTCATTCATAATCGGTCAGCTGATTGCTGTCACTACAAACTTTATTAGAAAATCTTTCCAATTTCCAATAACTTCAGTTAATTTGTATTAAAAATTTACTCTATTTGAAATTGAATCGAAATGTTGCAAAATGGTCCTTGACGTACCTATTCACATTTGACTCCATTTAATTAAAAATTATGACATTATGGAAACAGTCTTTCTAGGCTATAATAATAAAGACGAGTTGACTTATATGCCAAGTTCTAACAGAATACAAAGGAGATTTACTAGGTTTGTTCTTAGGTGACTTGCCCAATTGCTCAATTTAGTCTCAGTTTAATTTATGTAGTACTATAATTGACGACTTCGATCAAGATAACGTTTCTTTTAAAGCATTTTCCTTATCCCAGGATCCTTACTGGGCAGACCGGGGCTAGTAGACCCATTTTTCATAATTAATTTTATAAGAATGTTACTGCAACGTTTTTAGACATAATAAATACGTTTTCTTTTTGATTACTTCTATGGAATTCTTAATAGTTCCTATTATTTTATTCCCTATAAGGCTTTCAAGTATTATTTTCCATTTTCAAAAAAGCTTCCCCGTGAGTCCATTTACCCCATGCCATGTGGACGGGGTTAGCTGACTATATCAATTTATTAAAGTAATAAGCATGCAAAAAGACAAAGTTTTGAAAAAAAAAACAATCATTTTTACGAAATAAAGAAAATTCAACATTTTTAAATAATCTATATGTGGTTATGGTCTAAAACATATACTATGTTTCGGATAAAAGCATATATGATAATAGCGGTATATATGGTGCACGATTACATATATCCACGTTAATGTCGAGGTTTTAGGCGGGATAGGGCTATAGCTGAACCAGACCCATTCATACATAAGAAATTAAATTTAATTAATTAGCCCATTCTAGATAAAATTTTGATGATATGGGTGATCTCAATGGGTTTCCAAGAACATAGAATTATTAAAGATATTAAGGGTTGTGTGGATGATAGGTTGTGAGTCCTTATAAAATTGTAGTTTTATTGGACTGGACATTACTTCCCGTTAACTGCAATAAATAAAAGTGGAGCATAAGCATACAGTGGTCTATAATATGCTCGAGTTTATTAGTACTTGGGGTGGCTAGGGATGGGTTATTTGGGAATGCTGTGGAGGCAACAATGGACCGTTCCGGACGTTTCGCTCCAGCCACAGAGCTGTTCAGTGGTATTCCTCACTTTAAGTTTCGTCATTGATAACCTCTTTTTAAGCAATTTCCATCACATCTTTAGATGTATTCAATTTTTCCGTTTTTCGTTTGTGGGTCCTCATCGTTCTGAATGTAAGAAAAGCATTAGTAACTGTAACTTAAGCGCTAACCAAAATAATAACGAAAAATGGGGTTAGTTGCCTCATGCGTCATGTAACCCCACTACGCTGCATGTCAATAAGCCCCAACCCCGCCATTTTCTTTTTGAAACACTAACGATAGAATGTTATTCCAATCACAGGAAAATCACGTTGGGAGCACCGTTAACCAATGCATACACTTTCAATAAAAATTACTAGATAACCCAAAATCATGAGCGTGTAAACTATAAGACAATTTAATTATGAAACAAAATTTTTACTCACGTGCTTGTAGTTCTTTTTTTTTTTTTTTATAACTCCGCAAATGGCATGCGCTAGCTTCGACCACTATTATTACACTGAGACGGGTACCTTGACTGAATACACAGTCAAATTTACACAGCTTCGATGTCGATGTTCACTTAGTTAATCGCAATGAGTCCACATACCCCTATAGTCAACTAACCCTGGTCTGTAGTATTATACATAATTATTTATATATAATATGTTGATATTACGATATTATTATTTATTTTATATTAGTTTTAGTATATGCATCAGGCTAGGTTTTATTGTCGATAGTGAATTGTAATATTTTGCTGAGATAAAGGGAATTGATTGTAATAATTGATAAATCTAAAAGATTTCATCTAATATCTGATATTTTTTGTCTATCCGCCTGAATCCTGTCTACTTAATAATAAATTTCCACACAAAATATCGCGCAATCGATATTATTCAGGTTAAGGAGAGCTCATGGTACTCTCACCGCGGATTATTCACTTAAGTCAAATTCTTGACATAACTCAATTAACTCCTATATAACTAACGACCTACTTGAGCGATAAATCTTGGATAACATTTTTATTATGACTTGCATTCAATTATAAGGAGCTTCTGATTTATCTCATTAACCAACTTTTACCGTATATAAAGCCTTAATATGATTTCCTAGAGCTAGCTAGGGGGTTAATGTGGATGGCACTTAAGTACATCATTCATAAGAAAAGCTTGCAGTAAGTAAAAGCAATGAAAGCAGATCTGTTTTACATACATACCCTCTGCACTCTCTGGAAAAAGTCAGCATTCGATAGAATTTCCATGTACATCAGCTATGTATATGCAAATAACTTTCATTAACGTTAAACGTTCGAAAAATTTACGTGCTCGCAAATCATAATTATCAGAGTTGAGGGTTTAATTAACACGAACGAAGGCGTCATGTCATTTTTATTAATGACTTTAAATTAATAGCAGCGAAGAACGATGCTTCAGGGCAGAAATTTGTCATATTACATAAAAACGTGTATATGGGCATATATTTATATAAGATTTTCGCGTTAGTCAATACGATGATTTGGTTGACATTTTTAAATTGTTAATTAATTAATTAATTTGATATTAACTTGTGAAAATATATATTATGTAAAATATTAATGAATTAATTAATAAATTATTCGAGTTGACTGTTGAATTTATAATTGATTCCAATTTTGTACTCCTTGGAGATTTTTTCCCGAGGCAAGGGACGAAGGATCCCAAGCACCTAGGTTAAGGCAGCCCATTGTGCTAACCTGCTAGAGAGAAAAGATCACTTTTTGAAATCTTCCTGTCCCCTTTAATGAAGTGCATCAAGTCCAGGTGATTTAATCTTTTCAGGTCATCAGCAGATAGGTGGGTAGCAGTGATGTCGTTTGTACTCCGATCGGAGTATTTGTACTCCGAAAACTAACAGCGTACTCCGGTACTACTCCTTTTATAAAAGTAGCTACTCCGCTTTTCATTTCTTAATACTTAAAACTCCTAAATATGTACGTATGTTGTTAGCAAATAATCTAAACGGTTTTACTCACCTTCATTTGAAACTATACATTCGTAGTACATTTTAGTAATAAAATCTATAAGTCCGGTTGAAAAGTTGGATTGGTACTACTCTGATTTGTTTTAGCTTATTACACCTATCTAGGCATGTCATTATGATTCGCTCGTTGAACGCTGTGATTGATGTTTATGAACTGAACAATCAACGTTCTCTACTTAAAGAGCTCCAGAAATTCAATTCAAGTCTAGAATACGTTTCTTTTATTCGTCTTTGCCTTTTCGTTTGTCTTTACAATTTTCTTCATATTCCTTCTCACAAAAGCTAAGTCCAATTAATAGTAAATTTTTTATGGAAGGTTTGGCTTTTGTTTATAATTCGACGAAGGTATTTAGAGATTTAATTGAACTATACTATTTGTTTACTTTAATTCAAGTGTTGTAAAACACCTTGATTTTTTGTGATAAAACAATATAAAATTAGTGATTTGTGACAAAAAGGAAAAAACTTGAGAATAGTTCCCAATTTTCAAAAAAAAAAAAAAAAAATATCAAGGAACTTACAGCTTACATCATCTCTGTGGAAATTTTTAGGGACGACGATTAAGATTATCTTCTTTTGTGGAAAAAATAAGGAAATATTTCGACAGTAAAATTGATTTTCAGGGCGAGATCATTTTTTGTTTGTTTAATGGACTGTTAATGGGTCACATTTGAGAAGACAAAAAATTATGTCCTTCGTGAAAAATTCTTATGGGATCAAAGATAACAAAATAGATTTGTATTTCATTTTTTCCCAAAAATACCAGACCTCAAACAAAAAAAAAGTTCTCGTTTCCAAACCCATTGAGATCCCAATTTAAAAATTTAACCATTTACTAACAACATCATGAGCATTAATTTAAAAACAAAGGAAGGAAAAATTAGTGAATGCATTTAAAGATATTCAAGGATAAATGATATATTTAATATTCTTAATTTTTTCTTCTTCTAAAAGCCATCTATTTTTAAGTCATTTCATAAGTTCTGACACAAATACAAGAAAGGATATTAGAAAAATGAAAAGGTGTTTATTAAAAGTTTTTATATAAATTAATTCATAACCTAATACTAGACGCTTACACCTAAAAAATTTTTCAAAGTGGCCACCCTTAGCCTTAACACAAGCCCTCAAACGACGAGGCCAATCATCTATTGAATCACGGACGGTTTCTAAGCTTAAATTCGCCACAGCTTTTATCAAAGGTCGCTTCAAGCTTTCTAAGTTCCTGTGGCAGGACGCGCAGACTTTTTCCTCTAAAACGCTCCATATTTTATAATCCAGTGGGTTCATGTTCAGGCTTCCTGACGGCCAATCTTCATGAGCAATAAATTCCGGAACATTGGTTTGTAACCATGCCTGAGTGGATCTGGCTTTATCAGCAGAAGCTAAATCCTGTTGGAAAACCCAGTGTTGTTGATTGAACATTGCTGTACTGAGAGGCTTCACTACGTTTTCCAGGATGGTGTTTTGATAAACTTTGGCACCAGTTTTGACACCTGTTTCACAAAAATGCATCTCTGTTGCACCAAGATAAGACACTCCTAGCCAAACCATTACAGAAACGGGATGGTGGCTACGCTGAATACGGGGAATCGCTTTTTCCGCTTCTTTACTGCTATGTGCATAAACTCTACTATTTTGCCTATATACTTTTTCCTCGATGGTGAAAATTTTCTCATCAGTGAAAAGGATGTCCCGGTGTTTGTTGCTAGCGTATCGTCGCAGAAGCTTTTTTGACCTTTCCAGTCGTATTTTTTTTAAAGCAGGTGTCAAAAGTTGGCCAGTCCTTCTACGATAAGCTTTTAACTTGAGATCCTCGGATATAATTCTTGACATGCTTATCTTGCTTATCTTCATCTGCTGAGCCATTACTTTTTGTCGTCGAATCGGATTTCTGCGAATTCGGGCCTTTACCGCATTTATGGCGGCTGTTGTCCGTACAGAACGTGGTCGACCGGATCTTGTTCGGTCATCTGCTGAGCTGACCTCATTGTACCGTTTTATGGTTCGATAAATAAAACTACGTGTCAAATTAAGTTGATCGAGCAGTTTAAAAATGTCACTTGCAGAGTGATTGCACTTGTGCAACGCAATGATTGCGATCCGATTTTCCTTTACGGTCCATTCCATTTTAATGCTTAAAGTCAACTGAACTAAATTTTATGTGTGGATCCTAATTTATTGGTGGAATCTAAAAATCGGTGTTGCCACTTGTTCTAGAATACTTAAGTGTAAAAATTTCATTGCTAAAGAATTTTGGTTCAGAACTTATGATATGACTATTTTTCCCTCATCTTTAAAACAACCTAAAGGTCATGTCTCTGTGATAATCACTACAAAAGTTATGATTTTTTGAATTTAACTCAGCAGACCAAAAATTGGCGAATTTTAAGGATTTCAGAGTTCTTTAATTCAACCAGCATGCGACGCAGCACAAAAAATAAACAGTTGTATTCTTATCTCATAACTAAAGGGTTTTCCAATATGAGGTGTTATTTTAATTAGCCCGCTATTTCGGTAGATGTCACTTTTGGAGCTGTCAGTTTTTGACATTTGACAAGTAGAAACTACGCCATTAATAAAAATGGAACGATACACGATTCAACAACGCATTGAAATTATTAAAATTCACTATAAAAATGGTGAAAATGCGGCAGAGACGGTTCGTAAAACTCGAACATTTTTGGGTCGTCGTGAAGCACCTTGTCGGACCGCAATACAGAAATTGGTAGAAAAATTCAAGCTGTCGGGACAAGTTAGTGATGTGAAGAATAAAACCCGTGCACGTCGCTCAAGAACAGCCGAGAATATTGCTGCTGTAGCCGAAAGTGTTGAAGAAAACCCAGGTTTGTCCATTCCTCGTCGTTCTTTGGAATTAATCATTCCACAAACGTCATTACACCGTATTTTGCATAAAGATTTGGGTCTTAAGGCTTATAAAGTTCAGTTAACACAAGAACTCAAGCCGGCCGATCATCAACAACGTTGAGTCTTTGCTGATTGGGTCCTTGAAATACATGAAAATGATCCGGAATTCCATCGAAAACTCATCTTGAGTGATGAGGCCCATTTCCACCTCGATGGCTTCGTCAACAAGCAAAATTGTCGCATCTGGGGCTCGGAAAACCCAAGAGTTATTGTTGGAAAGCCTCTCTATCCTCAACGTGTGACTGTTTGGTGCGGTTTATGGTCCCGCGGGGTCATTGGACCTTACTTTTTTGAAAATGAGGCTGGAGCAACAGTTACGGTGAATGGATTGCGCTATCGACAGATGATTAATGATTTTTTATGGCCGGAATTGGATGGTATTGATCTGGACAACGTTTACTTTCAACAAGACGGCGCTACGTGCCATACAAGCAACGAAACCATTGATCTTTTACGGGAAAAGTTTCCGGACCGTGTTATCTCTCGAAGAGGTTATCACAATTGGCCACCGAGATCTTGTGACTTAACACCTTGCGACTTCTTCATTTGGGGCCACGTGAAAGAGAAGGTCTACGCCAACATCCCAGCGTCGATTCAAGACCTCAAAGATGGAATTCGTTAGGCTATCGAGGACATAGGGCAGCCACTTTGCGATTTGGTTATGGAAAATTTCATGAAAAGGATATGGTCGTGGCGGTGATTTGGCTGATGTTATTTTTCATTATTATTATTATTTATAATGAAATAAAGATCCGATCATTTATCTCAAAAAATGGCATTTTTCTTTGAATATCAAAATAACACCTCTTATTGGAAAACCCTGTACTTAACGTTAAGCAAAAGAAAAACTAGATTGGTGATATTTGGGTTGGGAAAGTGCGATTTTTTATCGATTTCCTGTGGAATGACTCTAATGACTATCGACGATTATTTATAATGACTTCAACGTTCTTTGAGATATATAGATTACTAACTGTTCCATATTTACCGGGGAAACAGATTTTCATACAGAACTGTGAAGGGCAGGGTAAAGATCTAATGTGATCAATATCACTTTCGCTAATGGAGAATTAAGTGTCAAGGCATCCAAAATGTGTATGCATAGGTAAAGTACTAAAGTCAATTCTTGGCATTATTGCAGACTCAATATTAAAGTTTCTAAATGTAGTGATTGTGGTACAAGCAATATGAATATGGCAAATGTATCCAAAGATCAAAGGCAATCTAGAACGATTTCTAGAAATTCAATAAATACAAATAATAAAGAAAACATAATTTCTAGTATTACGATAGATTTAGAGCACGACTGGTGGATATGTCAAGAAACCATTTTTGGAAATTCTATGGAAGCTGTTTTGTCGTCAACAAATGGTAATAAGTACAATAAACAAACTAAGCGTGTTCAAAAATTTTGCTCTGTATGCACGTAGCCTTATAAATAACAGGGGGTTTTGTAAAATATGTTTTAAAGTTATTGCAAAAAAATAAAAAAGCTTGAATTGGTCTAAGATCAATTCTGACGATACCCTAGATGAATTCCCGTATGTAATTTCGTATGGTCATCCATCTGTGCCAGTTGGATTTTTTGGAATAGTTTTTCGCAAATATTTTTAGAATGGCTCATCGGGCAGAAAAAATTATTATAACCAATTTTATAGGATTTCATATTGTGAAGAAGTTTTCAGTACATGAAAACTACATAGGACTGATCGTTTTCACAGTATACGTAAAAATGCTAAATTTTTATATGGAAACACCAAGAAGAGTTTGCCCGATTTAGTCCATTTTTGAATTTATATTTACTACTGAAAACACTATGTACAAAATTTCAGCTCTCTACGTCCACGCGTTTTCAGGCAATGTCCAAATATATACATAATGAAAAGCGAAATTTTTGCATGGCAACCCTACGAAGAATTTACTCGATTTGTCCCATTTTCTAACTTAATTTTACGTTTTTTGTTAAGGCCATAGGCAAAATCTCAGCTCTCTAAGTACACGTGTTCTTGACTTATCCTAAGGATGGACGGACAGACGGACATGCAAAAATCAAAATAATTTTTAATTTTATGCATTTTCCTCTACCAGAATTATTTCTGTGCATTACTGATCCAAATATTGTAAAATATTTGAAATGCAGAAAAACTAAAGCGACTGAAGTTGTCAATACAATTTTGCATTATGACTGTATTAAAATTCTTACTAATATTTTGAAAATTCCAAAGTTTTCAATAATTAAATAATTAAAATAATGATGAAATTTATGTATTAATTTGCTTTATGCAGGCACAGACAACATACAACTAGATAAGATGATATCCATATAAACCCGGATCACTTTTTCAAAGCTTTTTAAGTTTTTATTAAAACAAAGAAAGCTATCATTGCGAAGAATTTATGTGGCATAATACAGCAAGAGAGAGAAGGAATGTATAGAGCTTTCTATTAGAGCTGCATTAGCTCATTTTAATTCGACCGCTTTTTTTGTAAGGTTTTCACATCTAGATGTAAGTTATCTAAGATGCAGGTATGCTTTTCTCAAGAATAGCTTTTCATAACAGAACCTTTCTACTTCATGCAAGTATGATTATACGAATCAAAGCAATTAATTAATGAATTTTTTAAATCAACAGCTGTCAACTAAACTTAAGAAATTCTTATTGCAAAAAAAGAAAATCGTGGGAAAATCTTAAAATAAAAACAAGTTGTTTCTATATAAAAAAATATAAATAATGTAATAATACTAGACATATAAATATTTATTTAAAAATTTACATATGAATCATTTCAATGAAAATGAATTTTACTCACACTAATATGATTTCAGCATCCCATTCTAATTAATATGAATTCATTAAATTTTGTTAGTCGTGTACTCCGTTTTTCCGAAAGTACTCCGCTTTGGTAGCAAATTGTACTACTCTTGAAATTTTCCAAACGACAGCACTGGTGGGTAGACTCAAGCGTATCCAGCCTGCATCAGGCAAGAGCTGAACAAGCATACCGAAACTGATTGTTCAGTGCAATCTCTTCTTCCAGGAAGGACAGACACTTATGGCCGGTTTCACAGTCAAGGCTTAAGCCACAGCGATGGCTTAAGCCAAGGCTTAATAAATATTTCGGTTTCACAGTTAAGGAAATCACTGGCTTAAGGCAAGCTTAACTTAAGCCCGTCATCTCGAAGGCTTAAGCCTCAGATTTTGCTGTGAAACACATAAGAAATTATTTCTAAATATATATTTTTCCTAAATATTATAATTTTTGTTATTAAATGAACGTGCATATTTCAAAAGTTATATTTTTAAAACTAAATTGAAATTTTCCAAGCGAAAAATAGTTATCTAATTAGCAGGTTTGAGTACTGTCTGGCAGCTAGTGTCAGCATTTCATTTGAGGTTTTAAGAAGAAACCAAACAGTTTAGGACAAAAATGAGTTATTTATCTGATTCAGAGGATATAATGGCAGAAACACATCCAGGCCTCGAGGGTTCCTCGAGGTGTTGTCAAAATTTCCAACACGGGTTTTTAAATGATGCAACACAAAACCAAGCCAGCAGCTAGCCTCAAGGCCTAGCCGCAAAGCGCGCTTTGCTCAATGTTCGAAATGAAATTTTTCTCTCTCAGGCCTACTTCTGTCAACAAATGTACTAACAAAATTAAAATGACAGCACCAAGCCACAGTATCTTCTACGGAGCCCGGTGGTATCATTTTGTTTTCATTTCTCTGAGGCAAGCCTTGACGCGAGCTGCGAGGAAGCCTGAGAGAGGCCAGGCCTGAGGCTTGCTTGGATGTGTTTCTACCTTAAGAGACCAAGAAATGTATAGTATAATATCGGAAGTTGTGACCCGTGAAAAAGTTATAAAAAAAGCGCCCGCAACATTTCGAGAAATGGGATGACGTTGATTTTTATTCTCGGTTCCGGCTGTAGAAACATTCGGCTTTGATGGTTTACGTTGTCGAAACATTCTGCAACAATGATTTTGGATTTGATATCCTTCCAGATAAAAACCACAACAAACTGGTAAATAAAAAGTTCTTCTTCTTTTCGCTTAGTTTTTAATCCAGAATGGCAATTTTCCTTTAAAAAAAGTCACAATTACCGCAGTGCTGTTAAAAATTTTCATCCGCGGATTAATTAAGCCTCAGCTTCCTGAGTACTGTGAAACCGAGTAGGCTTAAGTTCTGGGCTTAAGTTCTGGGCTTAAGCCATACTCGTGGCTTAACTAAGCTCTGGCTTAAGCCTGGACTGTGAAACCGGCCATTAGGATTGTCAACATTTTCTATATTTATTAGATGAGTGTTAAGGGGGTTCTGGGCAATGATGATAGCAACTGCGGTTCCGCCATGGCCGTCTTTAGCAAAGTGGGGGCCCTGGGCACTTTAGGATATTGAGGCATCCTAACAGAAATTGTTTTCTGAAAGGTTTTGCGTTATCAACAGGATTAATAACGTAAAATATGTTAAGGACTATTGCGCTCTGGAGACTTTTTATCACGTAACTGTTTTGTCACCTACGTCAATTCTATACGCTCTAATGCACATACGTGAATGAAGTGACGTGACAGCAAGGTGAATTTTTGGTTCTTCTGACTTGCAATTTTTTGGTGACGAAACTATTACTGCGCCTTCACGTTTACGTGGATATACAAGAATTGGTCACATTTTTGTCGCCTTGACTGTCGTTATTTTGCTTTCAAAATCTGTAGTAGTAAATAATCAAATCTCTCAACACTCATACGGAAATATGAACGGAATTTTTCAGGATAGGATTGTACTTCATCAAACATTAAGTGATATTTTTCTTTAAGCAACCTTTCGGTCCATTGTGGAACGACCAAAAGAGTTCCTTTCTTTGATATTTGCTATATCGTTATGACAAATACACATATCTCACAGCTGCTTCCTCGTAATATACATTGACGTATCGAGGTATAAAACATGAATTTTTGGGTGACAGTTACTCACTGTGTGCTTATTACACTAGCCCACGGCAACAGGACGGCGACAGTGACCAAAAAGTTGCGTGACAAAAAGTCTGCAGTGCGCGTTAGTATAAAAATTTGCACTGATTACCAATGTATTGAGTTTGGCAACTGAAAGTATACCGTGAAAAAATGCGGAAATTTAAAAAATACTGGGGCTGCAAACACTGTCATTAATTTGGTATGAAAATTTGTTGTCATGCATAGAAGTTCGAATAAATCGGACGATCTACTTTCAGTAGCCAAACTCTAACAGCTAAACTAACTTATAATAGGTTGTCTTACTGGTTGAAGAATTGGTCATTTGCAAGTGCTCAAAATAGCTCATCGTTGCTGATACTTCGTACGAATATCAGCTATGATAAGAGACCCAATCATTGAGGTGGCAGCCTTAACAACACGCTCTGGTCCAAGAAAAGGAGAACTAGAGTGGATCTGGCTAGCGAGTTCACCCTGTTATTCCACATAATTCCTGCGTACCCAGGTATTCCTCCTTGAGCATGAAATAAGCTTTTTGTCAAGCTCCAATGGTTGAGGAATCGAAACAATATATGGCCCTCACTGCATTTGGTAGTGGGCTATTTCAGTTTAAGCGAATAGCTTATTTATAATACGGCAACATCTGGTAGAGGATTGTTATCGGGATACCTGGAATCGTTGTTTTGTATTCCTCCATGATTAAATAATAATTTCCTAGATTTTAAAGAAGCACAAGTAGTTATTGAAGAAAGTGTTAGATAAGGTCGTTTCAGTTATAAATTATGAGGTGTCTGAATTTTGTCTGGAAGAATTAAATTACGTATGCTATTAAAGTATTCTGGAGCTATAGGCACCTGAAAGTGTTAGGGTTAAGGTTAGAAGTCACATAAGTATTATTTTCTGGCAGAGAAGGTTTGTGGACAATTTTTCTTTTATTGCGGCTGAGCTTAATACTCTATGGAAGAAAGATTAAGGATTTAATTCAATATTGGAGTGGGGTTTGTTGAAAGAAAAATCAATTTAGGCGTCTATTTTTGTATGACCCAATTACGAGCTTGCTTTCTTTTGTGTACACATATCCTTCAGACTTTGAAATAAGTGTGGCCTTGTAGTCATGGGAAGATGAAAAGGAGGAGGTTATCATAAGTCCAAATGTGACCTAAATAATTCCATAACGGAACACTGTATTATGGGTATTCCAGAAAAGTTTCGCACGTGTCCGGAATAGACCAAATTTATAATCGAGAAGACGGATCGTGCTTTTCTCTAGTTTGGTTAAGCAATATAAAGTATTCGACCGAAAAGGAAAGGATCACTTCCTCAATCCATCTCGGTGAAAGAATGCGCGAGAACAGATGACTACAACACAACCGATAAGTGCTATACACAAATGTATTTAAAAGTTTCTTCAAATATAGATGATTTTTCTCCAAGTGGAAAGTTGAAAACGGCTTACTTTATGAGCATTTAAAAGTACCGTATCCTAATTTAATGGAAGATTCAGATTCTTGATATAGTTCTAAAGGTAAAAGAAGAGAAATAATTTCTAATTGACACGATGAGCTTTTATCAGGGCAGTTTGGATAAAAAAAAAATAACAGAATTTGTGATTTTAAATTACAACTTATAAATATTTTAGTATCTAGATATAATTCTAATATTTCCTGAAAATAATTGAATAATTTTCGTAGAGTAGAAACAATGAACTAAGTTGAAATTGATATTGAATAACCCACGTTAAGATTTTATCGTCAATAATCGGAAAAGTAGCTCTTTTTTTAATTTCGGAATTCTCTTGACTTTTGATGAAATTTCCCTTTTTTTACCCAATATCTGTCTCAGAAAAACTAAAAAATAAATTAATTTACTTTTACAGAAAAATAATGCGTTTTGATATTGCCTATAACGCAGTTTATAGGTATGTACATAGGTAAAATACTCAATTCTACTTGAATTTTTTAAGTTATTAAGCTAATTATTATTAAGAAAAAACCTTGCAGTATTTTCCTTTCTTCTTAACAATACAAGTTACAGGCCAAGCGAATTTACAACTATCTTTAATAAGTCAGTCTGATCGGAAGACTTTTAGTATAAGGATCAAGAACAAAAGTTATTTTTAAGTTATTTTTTAAGTTACATACACGAGTTCGTGTGTGTGTGTGTACGTGTGTGTGTTTGTATTGCATACGTTTATATGTGTGGGACAGTGTAGTCCTCTACGCCGTCGCATTGTCAGGCAGTGCCCATATATACACAGTCTATCCTCCATGGTGGTCCATTGAGCGGGAGGTAATAGTACTCACCTGGTTGCATAAAAAATCTTGTATGGCAGGGGGGGAGCATATCAACCGGTTTAGAGTTACAGGGTGATTAAGAAAATATGCTAAGCTTTCACAAAGCGCCCTGTAAATGAAAAAGTACATAGACTATCGTTACCATCAAGAGCTCATTGTATGCAGAAATTCATGCTGTTTCCAATGACTGCTCATACTCTTCTACTCTAGAAGTTATAGGAGTTTAAATTAAAAATTTCGAATTTTTTAACTCTTATTTTGAGTTTGATCTCTTTGTTTTTTTACAAAAAGGATGTTTACATAACTTCTTTTTATAAAAACTATAGACTGTGGACTCTCCTCTTTAATTTGATGGTGACGATATACCCTGCACTTTTTGAGATAGATAGGGGAGAGTGGGGCGGCTTCATACAGTTTTTATATTTCGCTTTGTGGAATGCTGTGTAGTACGTATATCTCTGTTAGTTTATGACACATTGATATGTTAACTATTTTATATTGTAGTAGAAGCATAATATTACTGAAATTTCTCGTGCGCGAATTTCCACAATGCTTTGAAAAAAAAAGGAAAATGTATGAATGTACCCCATTAGTGGGGTACATTCATTCAACCGGAGGGGCACATACATACGTGAAAAAAGATAAAAGAAGGATTAAAACTCATTATTTATTCGTCATAATTATTGTTTCTAAACATATCATCCCAGAAAAACCAAAAATAATTCTTTTACATAAAAAACAAATAATAAAAATTAAAATGAAAAACATCGAACTAGCTTAACAAAAAAAAAAATTTTCATGAAATGTACATGACTAGCGACTAGTGAACATATTGTTTAGCAGTCTTTAGGTTACATACCTATATGGTTATCTACCAAAGGCACTTAAGTTGTAATTGAATTACGTTATTAATTACAATCAGTCATATTCAGCTTAAATACTTAATACCACAATATGTAGGAAATTCTTGTTCATAAGGTAAATCTACTTAACATGAAGATAAACCCTTACAAAAACTAACATTAATGCACATTAAAATAAGAGATATCAATATTAAAGTTGAAAATATTGGCTGTTCTAGTTGTGATAGCTGATTTAGGATCTGGGAGTATCATCACTATGTCTGATAAATCAACTGATCCCTCATCTTTGACATCTGGAAACAAAAAATTCTTAGAACTTCCTGGTTTTTTCCTCAAAAATGAAATCTTTACTTCAGTTGAACTATAGTGTTCAATGATTTGCCCAATGTAATATATAACAGACTTCTTTTTTTCAAATTTGACAAGCACAAAAGCATCATCTTGTAGATGTTTAGGTTCGACAGGTAGTAGGAAGTTTTCGAATTCGTTTTCTTCAATGTCTTCAAAAGGCGATGCAGAACTTTCTCTTAAACTAATCTCTGTTTCAGTGCTACTAATATCACTTTCTTCGATTTTACTTTTCTTTTTTCTTTTTTTTGGTTTTGAAAATTCTGCAAACTCAAAGCTCTTTCGCTCTACTTTTTCGTTCTTTTTCTTTCCTTTTTTAATTCATGTAGTTCTTTGAACTTTTGGCAGAGGCCTTATAATTTTTGGTGTCTTTAATACTTTGGAAGTTGAATGTAAACAATCATCATTAACAATCGACGCTGTTGTAAGTTGCTGTGAAGATAATGAAGGTGAAAAAGTTGGTGGAGTCAAAGCAGAAACTTCAACAAGCTCATCAGCACCTGTACGTTCATTCGACGCTGTGGCAGGATTCGAATTATATACTTGAATACGAGCAAAATCTTCATCATTGAAAATCATTCATACAGTATGAATGTGCCCCTTATACTTGTGTATGAATCTACCGCATCACATGTTAATTAATAAAAAAATATGCAAAAAAAAACTGTCTTCATGTAGGATAATTTACAAATAAAATCATAAACCCTATGATATTATGATTAATACTAAATAACAGTGATTAATGTAAACAACAGTATAACTAGTCACAAAATACGTCCTAAGTAAGGTTATAAAATTACTTACGCGAGGAAAAAACACGTTCCATATTACACACACGAGCTTTCCCCGGCGACTGCTGTCAAACTTCACTAGTCAGTATACACATATATAAAAATTACGCACACGCACTAACATAATTTTTTTGCTCCATGAATAAATTCAGATACGCTCAGTGTATGTAGGTGCCCCTTGTGTGAATCCGCCCCACTTTCCCCTATGTTTTGTAAAAGTCTAGAATATTCTCTTAATCAACCTGTATCTCCGAAAAGATTGATAATGCCCCCCCCCCTGCCGTATAATTTTTTGTCTAGCTAAATGAGTACTATCACCTCACGCTCTATGGATCACCATGGGGGAAACACCCTGTATAGTAAAAATCTAGATTATGGCAACCCTACGAAGGAGTTGCCCGACTGGTCTCACGTTTGAACTTAAATTTACATTTGTTTAAAAAAAAAGGCTTACGTACAAAATTTCAGCTTTCTACGTTGACATGGGAGGCAGTGTCCAAGTAGTAAGTATATAGTGAAAAACTAAAGCTTTGTATGGCAACACTACGAAGATGTTGCCGGATTGGTCTCATTTTTGAACTTAGTGTTATATATTTTTTAAAAAAGGACCGTGCACAAAATTTCAGCTCTCTACGTCGACGCGTAAGACAGTGCCAAAATATATAGTGAAAAACTGAAGTTTTTTATGGTAACAATTTGGTTCATTTTTAAACCTGTATTAGCAGTTTATATGAAAATGTAGTTTACAAAATTTGAGCTCTCGTCGACGCGTTCTCAGACAGTGTCTAAATATAGTGAAAACCAAATTTTTATATGGCAACATCAAGAAAGGGTTGCCAAATTTAGTCGATTTTTTAACTCGTACTTACTGTTGCTATGAAAACAATAAGCACTCAATTTTAGCTCTCTACGTCGATGCTCTCTACGTCGATGCGATCTCAGGCAGTAGCCAAATATTAGTTAAAAAAGTGATTTATGTATGGTAACCCTACGAAAGAGTTACCCGCTTGGTCCCATTTGTGAACTCAAATTTACATTTTTTTTTAAAAACGCCGTGTACAAAATGTTTAGCTACCCACCTCGACGAGTTCTCAGGCAGCCTCGAAATATATAGTGAAAAATCAAAGTTTTGTATGGCAACACCAAAAGGGGTTGCCGATTCCAGTTTTTCTTTTCCTAAAAGTCAGCCAAATTGGTCGAGTCGTTCTCAAGTGATGATGTTACATACATGCTGCAATTGATTTTTATTTATATAGATTTAGTTGATCTGTTTGACCAACCGGAATAATACCATTGAAGTTCGGTCCAAAGTTTCTTATTATTATTGTTATGAAATAGTGGGGTGACGCTGGAGAACCGGCCCATACTAGATCGGGAGGTAGCGTTGCAAATGAAAAAGCCATAATATATCGGCTGATTTTGATATCGATAATTGATTTCGTACAACTAATCAGTGAACCGAGCGTCAGGTGCGTAAGTAGCAGTGGATGTGGGAGGCTGCGAAAGTGGTAAAAAAACAATTTTTTTAAGTAATAGTACGCCGGCTGAAACTTTTTTTTTATAAACAGTTGACTTCATAGCGAGTTGAAAAAAAGTCGCCAATTGCATCGTGGAGGTCGGATTATCCATCAGCTGCTCGCATATGAACTTGTAAAAACAGCACGCAATATAAAGTAATAATAATAGCCTGAAAACGCATCGACGTAGGGACAATGCCATTTACCCTTTGCCCAAACTCAACTGTAGTTAACTAGTTATTTATATCCAGTTCAAACCACATCCAAAAGCAACTATTAAATATGTAGTTGTACTCACTCGCAATGAACAACTAATGCATTCAACTTGCAGGAAAAAGTCAAATATGTAGTTACAAATGCATTTGTTTTTCCAAATGCATTTGTTTTTTTTTTTGTTTTTTCAAATACAATTGATAAATGCATTTAATAAACATGAAAAAATAATCCATTTTATATAAAAACAAAAACATTTTTCATTATATTTCTCTTTTTGTCTTACACTGAACAAAAGTAACAGAAAAAAAATATATATATATTATGTAATAGTAACAATAATAAAAACATATTCAAAGTCAAAGATATTCTGTCAGTTAATTTTTAAACTTCATTCGCTCAAACAGAATTTAGAAATATTAGATTATTAATTGTTTCAGGATAAAGCCGATTGCGTTTTTCGGTTATGATATTACCAGCTTTAGAAAATACCCGCTCTGATGGCGCACTACTTGCAGGAACACAAAATATTTTCGTGCATAATTTGTACAAATTTTCGTACTCTAATTTATGTTCTGACCACCATTTCAATATATCGAAATTGTCGTACAAGTTAATTTTTATGTTTGAATATTTTCGCAGCTCATTTGTTATTACTTGTTCGTCATCCATAATTACATCATTATTAATAAGACCGGAGAACAGAAATGCATCTGAAGACTGAGTGTTGTTTTGTACAACATTTATTTCATTCAAATTTGAATTTTGAGTGCTCATTTTGCTTAGCATGGCATTTATACAGTAATTGTGTACGTTTGTCACCACTTCCGTATCAAATATTTTTAGCTGATTTGTTGGAGGATGTAAGAAAAGTGCTACTTTGTGCTCTATTGATAAATTGGAGACCCATTTCCTTTCAATGTTTAAGAGAATGTTCTCTTTTAAAGCAGCTATCTCTGCTAAGTCTTCTAAATTGGACTGACAACAAGTTTTTAGAAAATTAATCGTGGTGTAGACGTAATACAGCGTCACATATTGAGATCCCTGCAATTTTTTTGATACTACCTCAAAGTTTTTGCACATTGCAATGAGCTGTATTAAAAGAAGTTGCTTGATAGCATGTCTGATTCCGCTCCTGCAGAATCCCCGACATTTTTATCCAATTGACGTGTATAGATACAAACATATTATAGTGGGAGTCCCAACGTGTTAAACTATAAGATTTTAAAGTTGCGTCTAGCATGTGTTGCAGTTTTGATTTTCCAAAATGTTCTGTAGTAAATGATTAGAACAATTTAATCGGGTGTAATCTTTTAATGCTGAAATCATATTAGATCCTCTGTCAGTGACGAAGATTATATCTTTCATATCAGTTATTTCATATTGATCTAATAAGTCTTTTAACTTTCTGTGTATGTTTTCTCCAGAACACATCTCGAAATCCATTGATTTCAATCCCAGAGCCAGTTCGCAAAGACGATCGTTTTGGATGTAGTGCAAAGTTGCACACAGATATATACGACGAATATAATTGTCAGTCCAAAGATCGCATGTAACAGCCATTCCTTCTTTTACAAGTTCTTTTAACTCGTTTGTTTTCATAAGCCTTTTCTGTGCTGCTAAAACATTAATATGACGTGAAATTGTAGTTGGATGTGGTACTAAATGATCAACGTCTATATGATTGCCATACTCAGCTCCAATTTTAATAAAAAATTTTGCCATGTCCACACAGTACTCTTACCTTTTCGTTTGGAAATGATTGTGTAATCTCCACTTGAAATTTTTGATCCGATTTGATCTTTTGAAAGGTTTTCGTCAGTCATTCTTGTCTGTCACTGCAAATTATAATTAAAAAATTACTCCCGAATAATTATAATAAAGCATATACTTCAATTTTATGGTTAAAGATTGTTTCATAACAACTAATTAATTAACGTAAAAATACATTAATGCGTTATTATTTTCTGATAATCTAAAATTATTTTCAAATGAAAAAATTTAACTAATATTAAAATTGTTTTAAATAACGAAAAGAGATATATGCTTATTAAAAAAAATACAAACATTTAATCGAGTTTGCTGAATATATGATGTAGTTGTAAAACACTATATATTTTAGATCTCAAACTTGTAAACCACTTAAATGTAATAAGCAATCAATTTTGATTAATAAAACCTTGAAACACAGAAATTCATACCTCTCGTCTCTTATTTAGGACTAAGAATGAAAAAATATTAGTTGCGTATGCATTGCAATGCATATTCTTCACAAAGCAAACGAATAACAGGAGAAGTCCCGTTATTGCCCTGAACCGAAAAAAGAAGAATTTTTGTTTGAAATTTATTTGCTTTGGGAATGAGACTACTTTTGACGCGCCATTAATTGAGCTTGCTTACGAAACTCGTAATACCATTTAACTTATTCAAATGATTGCGAAATCCTATGAACATTTACAACTGTAGTTAAATGCATTTGGAACCTTGCAACTTAACTGTAACTCAACTGATCTTATTTCGATTAGGTGTGAGTTAGTTACATATGTATGTATTGTTCAGGCAACTGTAGCTACCCATATGCAGTTGGATATGTATAACTATATTAAAGCGTCTTTTGAATGGTATTGTGCAGATCTCTGGTAGGGAGCTGAAATTTACTACATGGTGTTTTTATAGCAATAGTAAAAAACAATTTTGAAAATGGACTTCGAGCAATTCCATCTTGGTGTTGCCATATAAAAATTTTTGTTTTTTACGTATACTGTGAAAACGATCAATCCTAGACGTTTTTATTGTTATAATAATTTTTGCTGGCCGACTTGAGAAATATAAGCGAAAAACTTACAACAATTATGACTTTTTTCTTTGTTCATATGTTATTGTAATATTGACGAATCCTTTGAATTTCCAGGAACCAATGCGCATTGTAATTTTTCAATCATTCTGAAGAGCACCCTTATTGTCGAGGATGATACAAATATCCATGTCTGACCAATTCTTATGATACCCAAGATGAATGCCCGTGTGCAATTTCGTATGGTGACCTATCTGCGGAAGTTTAATGTTCTAAGTTGTTTTTCGTTTATATTTCTAGAACAGTTGGTCGGCCAGCAAAAATGATTATAACAAATATCATAGCATTTAATATTCTGAAGAACTTGTCTGTACAATAAAAACGTCCAGGACTGATCATTTTCACAGTATACGTAAAAAATCAAAATTTTTATATGGCAACATCAAGAAGGCAACATCAAGAGGAGATTTCATTTACTATTGCTATGAAAACACCATGTAGCACATTTCAGCTCTCTACGATCTCTTGTGGTATGCATCCGTCGTGTTATTCCAGTTCACATTCGTCCTTGTCAGGATTAATATCTCATTAGTCAGATTTGCTTACGTCTGATGGAGTTACAACGGAACCAAGAATTCCTCTCAAAGGCTATAAATGATTTTATTTTAATCTAGTTTGCTGCATGCTACGTTATAAACTCAACTCTAAAATAAAAGTTAAAAAAGGGGGGGGGGGGGGGTTAATTACAGAGAAACATACACACATCTGCACTTTTATTGATTTCAAATTTTGGTTTAAAACTAAATTTCGAGGTGCTAACTGTATGCGAACATGCCTACTTAAAACTTTTGACATACAATTTTAAGTTGAGAATTATTCAAATGAGCTTTCCAATTTGCATAACGTTATCAGGGGAAGCATTCAAAAATTTAATTTTTTTTTCATATAAGCACGTCAACACTCACCTTTTTGTGCTAAACAAGTTTGAACAAAATTTTGAGGAATTGCTTTACTCGGAATTTTTGCATCGCGTTAGAGACTATGTATATTGGAAAGTTTCCCTCTTTCGGATTAAATTGCTGGATAAACTTTTATTTACGTCAAAAGCTTTCCAAAATCAAATAAGATAAAAGTGGCGGCAGAAATTTAATTTTTAATTGATTTTTTTTGTAGATATTATTCAAATCGCTTCGGAATTGTTTAAAGAAAGCGCAGAATGAAAAATCAAGTCCATTACTTAAAGATGACAATGAGGGAATGCTTCAAAATTACTCTTGACCGAATTTTGTCTTCCAATAAGTAGTTTTTTCTGTTTTGGCGAGCTATAAATGATTTAGTGGATCAGATTTTGTTTAAACTTCCAAATGACAAGTACGAAAAGCTCTCCCTGACAGTTGATAAGGTTATTCATATGTCAAAGTTGCAGATGTCATTCTATATTGTTAACCAAAATGGTTACAAAATTGGTAAAACTATTGCAGAGAGGAAGCAACCTCAAATTTTTTAAGAAAATCATTTTGAGTGATGAGGTCCACTTTCTGGGTACGTAAATAAGCAAAACTGTCAGAGCTATGAAAACCCAAGAGAAATAATCGAACAAACTCTTAATGAGTGAAGAAAACATATTGTTGAAGTTTATAGGCTGGCGGTGACATCGGACCGTATTTGCTCGAAAATGAAGCCAGTGTGACCGTTAATTGAACTTAGTGTTTTTTTTTTTGTTTTTTATATAATTGCGTTCGTAAAAATTGCATTCAGTCTGTTGCTACGGCTTTCTAAGTATGCTTTCCTACGAATTACGTTCCAATCATAAAAGCATTCGATTAAAAAATATAACCTAATACTTTAAACTAACAAACAAACAAAAAATCGGCTATATCGCGCGATTTAACGAATCCAGAAATTTTATTCTGGAGCTAAGTAAAAAATAAAGTCTACTCCAAAGTTCCAGAAACGATTCAATCGCTCAAATACAAATCAGAGCTGTAATTGTGAGAAAAGCTAATGAACACTTTTCTAGGATGCCCATCTGTAAGAGGAGCGGAGGTGGCTATTTGGCAGATATTATCTTCCATTATTAATTACCTAGGTTGTATTTTTGTAAAAAAAAAAAACATTTATCATGAATTTATTAAAAAGAATTATTTTTGAATAATTAAAAATCAAACCACCACACTTGATTGATGTTCACCTCTCAGTCAAGGCCAATCGAAGCTTCTCAGAATATTTTTCATTTACTTAGTGATTTAGAGTTAGATTCATGGAGGGGTGTGGACTGTGGAGGCGCTGGCCTCGCATTCGCTGCAACCTGAAAGATCTATTGTGGGTCCCCATTCTAAATTATTCCCTTTCTGGCTTAAGTCTGTTAATGAACTCTAGAATCATTTTGGTATTGAGATTCCACATGTAGTTTGATGGAAGAAAGGCATATTCGAGGTGGAGTAATTTTCGCTTGGTTAATGCTTCGCAATTACATAGTAAGAGCTCTGAAGTTTCTTGATCATCCTGGCAGTATCGTCACGATGAAGTCTCAGCGAATCCCATATTATTTAGGTGATACCTCAAGGAGCAGTGGTGTGAGAAGAGCTCTGTGGTTATCTTAGGTTAGGTTAGCTTTGGTAAGAGGGGTGACGCTATAAGTACCTAGCCCGTTTCACATAGACCACCAGTGAGTCTATTGTGCCCTTGTCTTCACGGGACTACCTAAAAATTTGTCCTAGGTCCATCCTGCTTCCCTTAGGAAACTCAGAATGCATCTGAAATCTTTATTTTGCAGCTCCCCCAGACTTGAAAAGAAGTAGCACTCAGTAGCCTACTCCTTTTATTTATCAGGAGCACATACAGAGTACGTGCTAGACAGATTCGATTTCCTCTGAGTCGTTACAGCTCAGCCAGAAATCGTTCGGCGTTATATCCAGCCTTCTAGCATGATCTCGTATGGCCCACTGATCCGTAATGACCCCTGTACTAATAATGACTTGCGTCAGCTAAGTTTTATGAATCCCAGGTTTCCCTGTTGATCCACCGTAGATTCTTTTAATGCAACGATCGGGATCCTCACATAAGCTATTGTTGCGGAGCTATCCATTTCAGTGCCCTTTTTGGGCAACTCATCCGCCATCTCATTACGTAGAATATCGCCGTGGTTATCTTAAGCTCTTTTCTCCTGAGGAATAAGAAGTCTTTTGTTTTACATCAGAGTTGTAGACAAAGAGAGTTTCCGCTCCTCTTTTGGCTAGGCCGTAAGCGATTACATTGACTTCATAGTTCTCATGTTTCAGTACCTGCTCAATAAATTTTTAAGAGCTTTCAGACACACCCAGACTTTCCTTGACTTAGTTGTGAAGGACTTTAAGGTCCTGCGAGTGTCTTGACTATCCGGGAGGATATAGATGGTTGTGCGATTTATGGATCTTAGCATTCTTCTTTGGGTAATTGGCCAATACCTCAGCATGGACTTCGGTAAGCGTAGAGACCAGGGCCTTTTGAATGGGGCATCTGGGGCCATATATGCCAGGTGGTCCAAGTTCACTGTTCGTTTTTTAACCGTTTGTGTATCAGACCATTTATCCCTGCTAAAAAGATGGTTTAGTGGAACACCATTGCTGTTAGTCTACCAATCCACGTCGAATAGTCTTAAAAAATCCAAGTTGTGTGTTATATTGCCGCCATTTGCTCGAAGGAGACTTAAATGACCAACCAAAATACCTGGGTTGAACTGTTTATTGTTGTGAAATCTATTATTACGGGAGATCGCTTCCGTTTTCACCTGCAAACGCATAGGTGGAAGACAATATTTCCCTTAGATTTCTTCCCGTTGTACGCCAGGGATAATATAATACATCAAGAATTGCATTGTCCTTCAAATAATGATCACATGATAAATAATGGAAAAAAGGATCCGCATAATGTTGGAAGGTATAATGACGCGGTGCAATCTGACACAGTGTAGCTTAATCAATGTAGTTATTGCAAGCACTTTTCCATGATCGTGTTATCTCAAACCGCGACAACATGAATTGGCCACCTATGTAGAGATATTCTGGTTTAACAACTTTGAATAGTTCTCTTTGAGGTTTTATGAAATTTAATCCATATATGAGTGTATGCCATTGATTTATAGACCATTCCAGAGCTTAAAGAACCTCCATGTCTCTCCTTTGTATTAAAAGGAAAACCTTCCTAATTTTCAAATAAATTATGGCATTTATTAAAAAATTATAATATCAGATATTTTTAGGTCAACCTTTATTACCATACTGTGTTTTTGGCACAGAATCTAGTACTTTGACACAATACCGTTGAACATTTGTATAACTTTTTTGACCTTTACTACAGAAAACTGAAAATGCACTAAACAATGCCCTCCCCGTAATTTTTTCAATTTTCTTAGATGTACTCATGAGAATCACCGTTAGTAGTATTTTTGATAAATAAGGCTTCGGTACTACAGGGTTTTCCAATAAGAGGTATTATTTTAATTAGCCCACTATTTCGGTAGATGTCACTTTTGAAGCTGTCATTTTTTGACATTTGACAAGTAGAAACTACGCCATTAATAAAAATGGAACGATACACGATTCAACAACGGATTGAAATTATTAAAATTCACTATAAAAATGGTGAAAATGTGGCAGAGACGGTTCGTAAAACTCGAACATTTTTGGGTCATCGTGAAGCACCTTGTCGGACCGCAATACAGAAATTGGTAGAAAAATTCGAGCTGTCGGGACAAGTTAGTGATGTGAAGAATAAAATCCGTGCACGTCGCTCATTAACAGCCGAGAATATTGCTGCTGTAGCTGAAAGTGTTGAAGAAAACCCAGGTTTGTCCATTCCTCGTCGTTCTTTGGAATTAGGCATTCCACAAACGTCATTACACCGTATTTTGCCTAAAGATTTGGGTCTTAAGGCTTATAAAGTTCAGTTAATACAAGAACTCAAGCCGGCCGATCATCAACAACGTCGAGTCTTTGCTGATTGGGTCCTTGAAATGCATGAAAATGATCCGGAATTCCATCGAAAACTCATCTTGAGTGATGAGGCCCATTTCAACCTCGATGGCTTCGTCAACAAGCAAAATTGTCGCATCTGGGGCTCGGAAAACCCAAGAGTTATTGTTGAAAAGCCTCTCTATCCTCAACGTGTGACTGTTTGGTGTGGTTTATGGTCCCGCGGGGTCATTGGACCGTACTTTTTCGAAAATGAGGCTGGAGCAACAGTTATGGTGAATCGATTGCGCTATCGACAGATGATTAATGATTTTTTATGACCGGAATTGGATGGTATTGATCTGGACAACGTTTACTTTCAACAAGACTGCGCTACGTGGCATACAAGCAACGAAACCATTGATCTTTTACGGGAAAAGTTTCCGGACCGTGTTATCTCTCGAAGAGGTGATCACAATTGGCCACCGAGATCTTGTGACTTAACACCTTGCGACTTCTTCCTTTGGGGCCACGTGAAAGAGAAGGTCTACGCCAACAGCCCAGCGTCGATTCAAGACCTCAAAGAAGGAATTCGTGAGGCTATCGAGGACTTAGGGCAGCCACTTTGCGATTTGGTTATGGAAAATTTCATGAAAAGGATATGGTCCTGTAGGCGTGGTCGTGGTGGTCATTTGGCTGATGTTATTTTCCATTATTAACGGCATACCTTCCTATTTATAATGAAGTAAAGATCCGATCATTTATCTCAAAAAATGGTATTTTTCTTTGAATATAAAAATAACACCTCTTATTGGAAAACCCTTTACTATTACTATCCAAGGTGGCAATAATGCTATAACTGAACTAGTCAAAATTGGCTCCTTATTATTTTTTTTTTATTTATTGGCACACTGAGGTATCTCCAGATATTTTTTGGCGAAAACTTAGTCTTGGTACCTGTGACACAGGCCGACAGCAATATTCTATATGTACTGATACACCTTTATATAAGTATTTAAAGTAAGAAAATTATATTTCAATCTCCATGGGATTAAACATCCTCCATAAATTTTGACTCAATTTCAAATGTAAATCCCTTTCTCTCACCTCCCTCGTAAACATTCAGATCACATTCTCACACCCTGTTCAATGTAGGCGTCTTCATAACACATTCAAATTATCAAAAGGGCATCCAATAATTTAATTTGTGAAAATTTTGCAAATTGTTTTTACAGACAAGTGTCGGGTGGAGTCACATGGAAATGGGTGGCTTAAAGTTACCGTGGGAAATTTTTATTGAAATCATGTTGCATACTTTGTATATCCTGGACCAATACCCGAAGGGTATATTAAGAAAATATGCATATTGTATACAATAATAATCGTAATTGAAAATTTTCATAAATTTATCATTAACTTTTTGTAAAAAAGCTGTGAATAAAATTCCTTTAGTCTTCTTAAATTAATGCCTTCTTTAATTCAAACCCTTAACAAAATTATAAAAATACAAAATTAACAATCGTGCTTTTTAAAAATTAACTACATTACTTTTTTCTACTACAAATCTTTTAGTACATCAGAAATCTAATTTTTTTAAAGCTCTCCAGCAAACTGCTTCAAAAACCCTGGATAGACAACAAAAATCACCACGATTATAAGTCCTTCAGGAATGTGATAATGTGAATATCATCGTAAGTAGAATTGATGGAAAAGAGTTTCACTCCACATTAGTACATGAGAGGCATTAGCAGTAGTATGAAATGCGGTATCAACTCTGTTAAGATTAGTTGAATTCAGCTACTTATCAGGGGATTAACAAACTCCCAAAATGTAATTGGTAGTACTAAAGTTTCTAAAGACTCATGGATTAATTTTTGCTTTATATACCTAAGTACATAGCGTCGTCTCAGATATATAGTGGGTAAAGTTCACAGTACCTTACCATAGACAAACTAATAACACACAAAAACTGGGCAAGCAGAACAATAACTAGTAACGCCTCGCTCGAATATAAAATCGACGATGACATAAGAGGCTCCCCCTAGATTCGGTCCATCCAACCGATAGACTGACCGACAAAATAATTAAATAAACTGCTAATTCCTCAACACAAGTCACTCGTGGAGTCCAAAAGAAATGCTCGTAAAATTGTAAACTGGATGCACCTTGTAATTATACTGTTACATCATAGACAAGCTAATATTAGTGTTCTCAGTCAGTCCTAATGTCTAGTTTGTGGTGGTTTCTAGTGAGTAATTTTGGTAATTAGTTTATTCTTTTTTCGGTTTTATATTGATTAGAAAACATCCTGAATATGGGTTTCATCCATATATATTTAATATCGTTTTGAATGCGTTCTGAATATGTTTCCGTGGATGCTAATTTATATCAAAATTCTACCACAACATTTTGTGTAAATTTCTTTAAAAAAAAAAAAGTTTCGCTTGCCTACTAAAATCGCTGTCACCCTCCAAAACTGCGCATAAGTTCTTAGGAAAAATTTCCAGTAAATTTCTAAGAAAAATTTGCAACCTTACCTACATCTGGGGCCGGATTCTGTAGCTCGGAGAGTTTGGGAGATGAGAATTTTCGTTTTTCCCGATTAAAGCTCCCTATCTCTCCATCTCCATTCGAGATTCTCTAAAATACTTGGGGTTTTTTCTATGGATTTAGGGTCTAGATTTTGTTCAAGAAAGAATTTTTGGGATATCTCCGGTATATAGCAAAAGCTAAAAAATGTTCTAATTTGTTATTTTTCTCAAACTTTTCATTTCTTTCTTCTTTTTTCATTTTTTCATTTGTTTTTCAAATCACACAATTTCGCTATTTGTGACCTGTTGATGAGTCAAACCAAAACTTGAAACTTGTCATCAAAAATTAATGGGTTGTGTGATGAAATAATGACTCATTTTCGACCTGCACGCACTCCCTCGAACTAGCCTCTGCAAATATAGCTGCACAGATTTCTATCTCTTTTCGAAACAACACTTTCTCTAAATATTCCCTGGATGCATCAATAAATTATGCCTGCTTTTCTAAACCAGGTAAACGTAAGGTATGTTCATGTACGCATTCCAGGAAATCTTAATACTAAACCTTACCTAAGTCAGGCATTTCCATTTTTCTCGCTGGGCAAAAGCAGGGCCAAAGACAAACTAACAACTGTAAGAAATTCTCAGAAGCGAATGTTTTCGAAAGCAATAAACACGCAGGCATTGGTTTACGACAAGGACCCGGCAGGACAAGATGATCAAGGCGATCAACATAAATGGATTTTGGTAGGTACTCGTTCTTATCAAAAAAGGTAAGAAGGATAAAAGGAGGATATAGTTATCGTCGGACGACACAGCGAGATACACGAGTGTTTAACCAATGAGAAATATAAAAAATTAAAAGTATTTAAATTTGTTTTATTCTTTTGTATACGTGAGAAAATTATACAACATATATAAAGACTGGACACGTAGAAGAAAAATATGCAACGCTTTTCTAGAATATAAAATTAACAATACCTCGACGATGCTTCGACTTGACACTTGATGACGTGCACAAAGGATAAGCCAGCAATGATTCGCTCCATACAAAATCACCATTGCCTCGACCCGATGATGGGAAGACCACAATTTTTTCTTCAAAATTTACTAGAAATTTTTTGCTTATTGCTTGGCTATGCGTCTATGCTCATTGTTGTCACCTTCCAAAAGCGCGTATAAATTCCAGAAAAAAAAAGTCCAGTAAATTTCTAAGAAAAACTGCGCCTTCCCTACATCTGGTCGAGGCAATGGTAATTTTGTATGGAGCGAGGCAGTGCTGGCATCATGAGGCATCGTCGATTTTATATTCGAGAAAAGTGTTGCATGTTTTTGTTCTACGTGTCTTAGGCTTTGTATGTTATTAGTTTGTAAATTTCGAGGAAAATTGTTAAGTTCGATAGGAGAATATTTAGTTGGCGCAAAGCTGTCATGCAATACCATTACAAAAAATACCTGTCAGGAGCAAATGAATTTAATAGAATTGTTTCCTTTAAATCAAATCAAATCCTAATAACTACAGCGAAATAAAAAGTATTACCAAAAACGAGACAAGAAAGAAGTAACGTTTACGCTCCTCCTACCGCACCGAATATGTTGTGCTCTGCATCATTCTTTTACTTTAATCGGTTCAGTGACATGAAAAAGAAATGATGAGAGATCGTCGAGTAATTTATACAGGGTGGAGCATAATGGAGGGGCGTTTTTGAAATAACAATAACTCCGCTGTTTTCCAATTTAAAAAAAATTCAAGTTTACATTTATTACCATTTAATAACTAAAATGTGAAATTATGTTTTGAAAATAATGCCATGCAGATGACGGCCGTTTTCGGCAATGCACTGCTGTAGATGTCAATTGCCCTAATTTGTGTTGTGATTGTTTCTTTTAACTCTTGCAGATTTCGAGGCTTATCGGCATAAACTTTTGCTTTTAGGTATCCCCATAAAAATAGTCAGCAGCTGAGTGATCAGGGGAACGAGGGGGCGATGGCACATTACCGAAGGGGGAGATTACGTGTCCAGGGAAAATGCGACGCACAACTTCCATCGAGACTCTGGCTGTATGTGCCGTGGCACCGTCTTGTTGGAACCAAACATTTCTTGTATCGATTCTTCGTCGTCGCAATTCTGGGATGAAAAAGTTTTGTAATATAGCAATATACCGCTCGGAGTTTACAGTTGCGGTTGCTCCTTGTGCATCCTCGAAGAAATAAGGGCCGATTACTCCAAGACGGCGCACGGCACACCAAACAGTGACTTTTTCACTGTGAAGTGGGCGTTGATGCAGTTCACGGGGGTTTTCTGCTGCCCAATATCGGCAGTTATGCTTAACAGAACCACACAAGTAAAAATGAGCCTCATCGCTCATCATTATTACAGGTTCAATTTCATCAGCAAAAATAATTTGCATTCTTTCAACGAATAGCTGGCGTTGAGCAAAATCTCCTTCATTCAGTTCTTGGACAACAATGAGTTTATAGGAGTGAAAGTTAAGGTCTTCGTGTAAAATCCTGCGAAGTGTTCGACCACTCATTCGAACTGCTGCAGCCCGTTTTCGGACAGAACGCTGTGGACTTTGAACTACTGCTTGTCTCACCCTTTCTACGGCAGCTGGTGCCCTTACATTTCGGGACGGTCTTTAGGTTTTGGATTAATTGCTGATGCCGTCGTTCTAAAATTCTGTACCCATCTGTTGATTGTGTCACGTTTAGGAACTGAACCGTTCCGACCAATATTGAAGCGTCGACGAAAGCGCCGCTGCACAACAATAACGGACTCGCCCGATTTTAAATACTACTCAACTGCGAACGCGCGATGTTCTCTTATCCAGATAACCATTGTGACTAACAAACGGTAAGCTTGCCTGAATCGAACGATGTCAACCGCGGCCCTCTACCCCGACCCGTTCGCGTGTACTAGCCGCTCTAAAAACGCCCCTCCATTATGCCCCACCCTGTATTTTGCCGCATCTACCATGTTGAAGCAGTCGACCAAATGTATACAAAACTGCTGTCAAGGCAACATTTGTTCTCGGTGACTCAGAAACATATTGTGGACTATTCCGGAATGGACCAGCCAATTAAAACCTGTATACTTTTCTGCAGTATGCTATGCGACATCTAGTTTTTGTGCCATCTATGCTCATATGCCTCTGAAAGCGAAGCAGAAGTTTCAATCTTTTCCGAAGCGCCTTAAAGAAGCTTTGCGAAAGCAAATCTCTTTTCTGACTTTAGACTTATTCATAACCTATCTCTTTTTTGTTGCGTTTATGCATCTGAAAGTACAGGAGAATTTTCATTCTGTAATAGGTAGTCAGTCAAAGTTTATTGTTAATTGAAATTTAATTTAATTTAAAATATAACGGGGCTCAATCAGAATGAAAACTGAAATTATTAATAAAGCCCTAAAAGCGTTCCAAGACTGCTACGGCTACCCTATATGCGCTCCAAGAATGCTACCCTGTAAACTCTCCAAGATTATCACCCTACAAGTGCTTCTCGAGAGCCACCATACAAGCGCTCCAAGAGCGTTTCCTAAGAATCTAGAACTGAGCCCTTCCCTCTGCAGACATGCTCACGTTAAAACGATATGAGGAAGGATATGGTGGGAAAGCGCTGCAAGCCTACAAAGAAGCGCGCTTGCATTCGGTTTTGAGCGCTTCCATTTCCAGCTGGGTAATTACATGTAAATCATAGAAATATGTGTATGAAATATCCCAGCGGGAAATGTAAGAGCTGAAAGACGAATTCAACAGCGCTTCTTTGGAAGCTTGCAGCGCTTCCCCACTGTATCCTTGTTCATATATTTTTAACGTGAGCATGTCCGCAGAGGGAAGCGCTCAGTTGTAGATTCTTGGTAAATACACTTGGAGCGCCCGTAGGGTGGCACTCTTGGAACGCCTGTAGGGTAGCCGTAGCAGTCTTGGAGCGCTTTCGGGGAATATAGAGGGAATCAGGATAAGGGTTTTATGAATAATTTCACCTTTATTCTGAATGCGCTCCATTTTATTTTCAATTAACCGCACACTTCAACTGACTACTACAGAATTAAAATTATGCTGTGCTTTCAGATGCATATGAGTCATCTTTTCACAAAAAAAAAAAAAACAGATATGTTATGAATAAACCTAAACTCAAAAAAGAGATCTGCTTCCGCACAGCTTCCTTTAGCTATGGTAAGAGAGCTCTTCGGAGAAGATTGAAACTTCTGCTGCGCTTTCATATGCATCTTTTCACAACAAAAAAGGAATATGCCTAAACTCAGAGAAGAGATCTGTTTCCGCAAAGATTCGTTTGGCTATTGTAAGAGAGCACTTTGGTAAACATATTTTCTAGCTATGGTATGGAAGCGCTTCCGTTTAGAAGCGCTTGACATATTTCCCGCTGGGATGCAAAGTACAAGCACAAATAAGTAAATACACAGGTAACGAATCGAATAGGAAAATTGAAAACCAGAAATCAGATACATGTGGTGAGTCAGTTATTTGTAACATCTCGCTCGAATATAAGATCGACGATGTCTGGACCTGATGTAGGAAGGCCTCAATTCTTCCTTAAAAATGTACTGGAAATTTGTTCATTAGAAATTTTATGCTTTATTGGAGTCGTAGCAATGGCAGACGAAATGAATGTTTATTGGCAATTGGAGGCCGACAAAGGCACAAAAGTGAATAAAAATTCTACCGGAACATTTTGTGGAGATTACTAAAAAAAAAAAATCCTTATTGCATATTTACGCGTTTACGCTCATAAAAATTATTGTTGGCCTAAAAAAAAATACTTATAAATTATAAGAAAAAATTTCGAATAAATTTCTAAGAAAATTTGAGGCTTCCCTGCATTCCTCTGGTAAAAGATAGAAACTTGGGTGTGTGCCCGAACTTTAGGAACATTTTCTGTTAATAACAACAATTCTAAGTTACAATTTTCGTCGTTGCTAACTAACGTGGTTACTAGAAATATGTTGATAAGATTTACTTATTTCTGGTACAAGGTAAGTTGTGGAACCAAACGCTAAATTGTGCTAGAAAGACGTGGATACCGGCAACAGAAAAGTGTCTTATTTCCAAAACTAGGTACTACTTTTAACAAAAATCCAAATTTACATTCAAGTTCGTTGGGCATAAATTAATTAGCAAGGAAACGATTATTTCAATTTCACCAAAATTGGTCCTAAGGAAATTCTAATTCTGGACGACGAAAGGTAGAAATAATTTTGTGGACATTAATCTTGGAAATATTCAAAAATTCAGAATTATTTATACCTGAATTTTGCATTGTATGAATCTATATGAACATAGATTAATTTCAGCAGAGTTTACCGCTATGGTGAGGTACTATTAAAGTACTGCATGCAAGTATGCAAAATAAGCAACAACTTTTAATCGATTTAGCTACTACACATGTTAATATTGCCCTCATGCAGAGGTTTTATTACTGGTTCCAGACTGGTTTCATAAATTATTTGCATATTCTGAAACTCGATTTAGGATTAAATTCTGATATGAAAGCTACATATAAGCATGTTCGGGCAAAAGCACAGAATACATTACATAACTGTTATGAAGCTATCGCGGACGGTTTATGTACATATATACAATTTCTGGTGACCTTCTACTAAAATGGCTGAGGAATAAACATCGTTTGCAATTTATTTAGGATGCTATCTATATTGTAGCTGGTCATCTTTTTGTGGACCTGTGGTCAGTTGGTTGGCAGCTCGCTTCTGGCTTCACGTATTTTATTATGTGTTGGTATTTACGTACATTCACACACAAGCATTGTGAACTTTGTACCACAAAATGGTATTCGTTGTGTCAATCTTTCCTTCTCTAATGGTTCCTCTTTGGAGCAATAAATTTGCCTTGTCACTGTTTGTTCGTGTCACCAGATGATTTTGGAGTGATTCGTTGCTCGATAAAAGGAAAAATTGTGCATGATATTGGGACAACACTGTTCCTTGGTTGTAGTGAAATGATAAAATTGTCGACAATTAGAGTGCAGTTGATGGCAGAGTGAAATTGATACTCTTCGGAAAATTATTATAAGTACCTCTGGCAAAATACATGTCATCAGAGTATCTCACAGTAGAATAAAGGATACAGTTCAGTTACATGCTATGTTTTTTCTCAAAAATTATATAACTCGTAAAGATATCGCATACCAAACAAATTTTATGCATAAGAAAATTTTTTCATGGGATGATGTAACATTAATCCCAAGCTCATGCAAGGCGACGTTGAACGAAAACGACTCTTGATGTTTTGGAAAACTGTCGAAAATCTCCTCGAATCCACTTCGGTTACGTCAATTAAGTTGGGACCGCCATTTCATGGTAGAAAAGTTTTGAATACGTCAAAATGTAGGGCTCAATTAGGCCACTTCCCCGAATTTAGTACTTTTTAAAAAAATCCATGGATAATCCAACTCTATTAAAAGTTAGGACCACCACTACTGAGAATAGGTTAAATAGAATTGTTACAATAGTGTGCACTACATGATATTTTAGGGCTTAATTAGGGCCAATTTAATGTGTTTTCTCAGAAAGTAAGAAATCAATTGACGCCAAGAAACCATAAAAGTAAAAGTTTAAAAAACAAAATGTTCCATCGATGTTAAACTACATGCTACCAACATTTTAATAATACTGTGTTTTTCAGTCGGATTAAATCTTTGATCAACAAATAATACTGGAAAGGAGTTGAATACTCTAATCTTTTCCGAACTGATAAAGGTTAGTAAGGCGTTATCCATAGAAATGTAGAGAAAAAATATAATTTATTTGACTGCTTTTCTGTAGAATTTATTATGCCTAATCTCCAACAAACCTCCTACTATGAAACCATGAATCAGCGGTTAACTATTGCTGACTGCAACAGCGAAATGTAGATGCTAAATTGGTGCCCAGCTTAGAAATTGACATTCAATGCCTTGAACACAAATAGGATTTCACTACGGTAAATTTGGGTTACCACACTTCCTTTTTTCTCTACGAGTATACTCCATTGTGCTGCTGAGTTTCATAACGAAAAACATGAGGAAGATTAGGTTTTGAACCCATAAACGCTGTTCGCTATTTGTCAAATTACAAACGAATTTACGTTAAATTTATGTGGAGAGACTAATTACATTTATTCTCTGCAATTTATTAAGTTTTTGTAGCTTTACACAGTGGCCAGTGCAAACTAAATTTGTTTGTTCTAAATTACCGTGTATCATAAGAGTTTAAAATTCTAACCATTTGTTGCAGATACCCATTAAAACCTACGATTTTTGGGGTCTTAAAAAAACGTTTTCCATTTTAAAGTTGGTAGTCCTAACTTTTAATAAAGTTGGATTATCCATGGATTTTTTTAAAAAGTACTAGAGCATTAAATTCGGGAAAGTGGCATTAAATTAGCCCTAATTGAGCCCTAAATTTTGACGTATTCAAAATTTTTCTACCATGAAATGGCTGCCCCAACTTAATTAACGTACTTCGGTGTCGTTTTTAATTTAAATGAAAACAAAACGTTCAATATTTTCTTAAAATTTAATAAGGCGAAAAATGTTATGTGGCATGAAATTCAAATGAAGCCAAAATTCACCATCTATATCTGCAAAATTCTTTTTCATAGCTTAAAAACGTTAAAACATCTGGAAGCAACAATAGTAGAGAATTTTATTTTATGTATTTATAGTAGGTACATCATCAAAAACACATGAAGATACAATACAAGCTAAATTAATTTCTTGAGAATGAAATTCAAACGATCTTTCTAAACAACAGCGGTAAAGCCAGGAGGAAAGAAAAAATGATCTACTAAGCGTAAAGCTTATTCGGCAAGAGAGAGCTCACAGAACCAAATTTCTCTCATACAAAAGTTCTTGTAGTGGTTTAAGAACAAAATGAAATAGAAAAGGAAAAATTTAAGAGGTAGAAAAGCTCCGATATCCGGAGAAAAAAATTGAATTGGGCTTATGCAATATAATTTTACTAAGAGACGTCTCCCCCTTATGGATTTCCACATTTCGACATTTATTTTGAATGATTTCTTGAATTACATAATCCCAAATTGTCAAGGTTAGGTTAGGTTAGAGTGGCGGCTATCGCACAAACCCTCGCGATCACCCTCACTAAGAACATTTGTGGTCCATTGTGATACCACCTTAATGGGAACCTACCTGGAAAAGATACCTCAGATTTGGGGGTGCCCTGATACCAGCCACAAGAGTTATTGAACCTTACTAGGTCCCCAGCTCCTTGTCTGCTAGCACCCCGAATTCACCGAAGAAGTAGCTGACAAGCGCATTCGTCCTACGCCTGGCAAGATTAGGGCATTCACACAGCAGGTGGTGAACATATATCTGCTGTAGAAGTTGTATGGAACGCGCATGCACTCTGCATATTTATCAAGCCCCGTAATAACTGCGATAAGGTTACGCACGATTGTTACGGTTCCTCCTCAGTAGAGATTCGGTCCCCCTAGGACAAACCTCGGGCCACAGCTGTCTTGATATCCCGCATGTGGTCAATAGTTTCAATCTGCGATTTTCCAGTTTACATGCCTGTTGGTCTAGAGTTCTCGTCACTGATTCTAGGGGCCGATATATGGGTTCCTCCGCTAAGCTGGTAGATACATCGAAGCCCTTTCTGGCCAGAATATCAGCTACCTCGTTACCATAGGCAGCCAACAGAGAATAACCCTGTGATTAGCACTTAATTTCTCGAGATTACCGTAACATTGTTGCACAAGGCGCGATCTAGTGGTGGTCGAGTTCAGGGCCTTCATTGCAGATAGACTGCCATTACAAATCCTGATCACTCGATCACTAGGTACAACCATCTTCACAAGAAGCTTCATCTGGCCTCTAAAAATGCACAAGTTGTAGGCCTATTTGCTGATGCGGAGCAAAGATTTGGGACTGAGAGAATACATATGTCTCTGTTTTCTCTCTCTACGCCACCACATAGCTGTACATGAACACATTGCAATGTCGAGCCATGCACATATGTAGTTTCATGTTCACTTTGCTGCCTGACTGCTTGTCGGCCACCAATTCCTATCTCATCCACTCATCTTATTATCCTTCCTCTTTTCTACTGCACTGCAATGCAATGCAATGTAAATGAAAATTCTCTTAAATAAAGTATTCTTGATGAAACCGGTTTCCTAAAGAAGAGGTAAAAGCATAGTGAACACGCAATGCAATGCATGGGCATGATACGTAGTGCAAGCACAGGCTTTGGTGCTTTGACAAGATGACCCACCAGCACTCGCAATCGTGGTGAGTGGCAGTACAATTTGTGAGAGCGGGTCGTAATATCACCACAGGTGACTGGGTGCTGGGTGAGTGGCATGTCGTCAAAAAGCAGAGAGTTTTCGTAATACATGTAATAGCGGGTCGTAATAATACGACCGGCCATATATAAATTTCCAATAAGTTAGATGTTCTTTGGTACAACGTTAGTTGTTGCCAGCAGCCTTCCACCAGAACTTCCGCCTGGAACACACTACAGTAGTCCGGTAGGCAGTATGATTCCTGCGTTTGAAACTCCCACTCCCACATCCATTTTCGAACCGTCAGTGAAGACAAATATATCAGAGTCTTTGACACGTGATTATCATCCCATTCCTCTCTATTAGGAATGATAGTTGAGAATTTTTGCTCAAAGTCTAGTCTAGGACAATATAGTACGTAGCTCCCCGTATACAGTCTCCAGAACAGAACTTCAGTATCGTGCTGTGACCAAGGTCTGCTGTTATCCAGCAGCTTGACTCTTTCCCAAATTATGAAGTTTTACGATTATAGTGCAGCGGTTTCAGCAGACGTCATCTTCATAAAGCGTCGACTTGCGTGAACTGGCCCCAGATAATCAATTTATTTAGAACTTCATCAAAGATCTGATTACCAAGTTTACAAAGACCATACATAGCTGTAATAATGGCAAAAAGTGTACATAATAACGATAAAAAGTTATATAATAATAATAATCAAAGGGAAAAGTAATTTTAACTAAGCTGATCTCTTATTTAACTTTTTGAGAGATGAAACTCAATGCAATCAATCTGGTGATGGTTAAAGAGACGAGACGTTGATGAAATCGGTTTATGCATGCTATAGTTTGTCCTATGCTAAGGAACAATGAAGAAGTCATAGTTCCTCAAGGAGTGCACATGAATAGATATATTGAAAATATTTAAGACCTCAGGGGAGTTTATAACTATTGTATACACGGAAATGCGAAAACAACTCTGGAAATTTTTCGTCTATTCTCAAGAGAATCTACATAATGGAAAGAGTTTAAGTCTGCCAACATATGGGGGTAGAATAATACGATTGTCCCAATGAATTCAACGCAGGGAAAATCGAATGAATCTCCGCTACATAGCCTCAATGCGATGTATATATACATACATATTGAAAGGACACCAGACCGGACTTGTATACTTCAACATTAGCCTAACGAATGTGCAGTAAAGAACTTTTGTTATGAATGGATCATTAAACTCCTGCGACAATCTCTTTACAAACCCAAGAGTAGCATTAGGCCTGCCAATGATTGTATTACTCAGATTCGTGAAAATGCAATCGAATTGCTTACCGCTTTCAATAGTAGAAATGCAGAAACTAGAAAACTCTAACAAAGTAGTCATAGTAGATTTACCTTTCGTAAAGCTATCCTGAAGAGAGCCATAGGAAAGGCTTTCAGTGGAAGTAAAAAACATTGCAAACCAGGGCTTGAAATATCTTACCAATACAACTTAAATTACTGTTTTGGAAAAACACAACATGCTGAAGATATAATAAAGCTATTCTTGACATATACTTCGAGACATAGACGCTTCGTCGAACAACATGGCCTTAAGTTGAAAAAAATTAGCAGAAGCATCGTCAAATGGGTAAAATCGTTATAACTAATATCACAGTGGTTATCACAGAAGGTAGCTTTAAAAAAACGTAATTTCCCTACATTTGAAGGAGAAAAATCTACCTACATTTTAGGGATAAGAATGTAATCTACGTTTTTCAAGGTGGAGCTCTCCCTAATCTTATCGACAAATACCTAGCCTTTGTGGCACAAATTGTTGCCACTCACTTTAGGGAATTATTTTTTACTGTGCAGCTTTATTAATGTCACCTTCACCTAGAACTGGTCACATTGGTCCAATCACAAGCGAATAGCTATTCATTGAATTTATTAAAATTAGCTTCTTTAAAGTTATAACAATAAATACTAGAAGCATTAGATGATGAAATTACAGGATGAAAAAAAAAGCTACATATATGTAGTGAGGGATGAGTTTCAGGAATCATAGGAGTTAAATAACGTTTAACGAGAGTCGTATTGGGATCGGAAGAAAATACTAGGTCAAGAGATTTTCCAGAGTCATTAGTTATGCCGCTAGACTGCATTAGGCCTGAAGAAATAATGTTGCCAATAAAAGATATGGCATGTTGAGGAGTCGCCCAAAAAGAGGGAAACAAGCCCTTAACGTCCACAGAGTGTACACAGTTCACACTAGGCAAGTTAAAGTCACTAAAAAGCAATAATTAGTCGGCAAGCCAGCAAAACTTCAGTAAGCTTATCGATAAATGAAGCCAGCAATCCAAATATCTCAGCTGATCAACATGGAGCATGGATTGATGAAATGCTTGACGAGTTAGCTAATACCACAAGACAACTTGACTTACGCCTGTAAATATTAAGAAATAAATATAATATTTTATAGCATAACTTCGGTATTTTATTATTGAATATATGTATGTACATAAGCCCCCCCCCCATTTCGAAATCGTATGTACGTCACTGCTGGGGTGGATCTAGCATTGAAATTAGGGGGCTCATTCTACAAATTGAATTTAGAAAAAAAAACATCAAATTGGCACCACTTGTCCAGCGCCGTAAGTCGCTTAGTTTATCCACCGCAATACTGTAGTGAGGTACTAGGAAGGTCTCCGCATTAATCGGTGTGGATGATGTGCCATTTTTTGGTATATTTCTTTTACAAAATGTCATGTTTTAATAGAATAGTAGTTTAAGGTGCAAACTGCAGGGGTCATTCAAACCAAACTTTTCTCAGTTTTACACTCTGGCATAGATAATATGGACTGCTCGATATGCTATTTCATGTGGGTACAATTTTTGCGTCAAAAATAGTTCTTACGTGTCGGTGCCAATTATGAAAAAACCATTTTAGTACGATGAAAATAAGCCGAATATGGGCAATCGGGGGAAATAATTTGTGTAGTTTTGTAAATTGGTACAGAACATACTAAAAGTCCTCAAGAGGGTGTAGTGGGGGGGGGGGTGCTGAGGGTGTACGGGCGGGTTTAAGGTACTTTTTTACTACAGGATTTTGCTCATATCTCAGATATCTGTACGAATTGGATTATGTTTATTTCTGACAAAAGTTTCTACATAAAATTTCCTACAAATTTGGTCCTACAGGGTGTGTAAATTTTAAGAGAGATAAAAAATAGACGATTTAAGAAAACGACGTCATTTTTTCGTCAGTTTAGAATAAGCAAGCTTAGTAATTTTTTGACCCAACATAAAAAACCCCATGTCGATCTATTGAGAATTCTAAACAAAAAGGGCGATATTGTAAACAAGGGCCGAGCGTGTGAGATACCGTGTGTCCTTAGCTACGACGTGCGTTAGCGCAGCGCGGACCGCCGCATACCACTACCAATGAGGTTGAATTTAAACCGTCGTTTCTCGTTTTCACCGCCCGCCCGCCATCGGCTCATTTAGTATGCTTACAACGCATATCTCGTATCCACATTGTTATTTTTTGGCATCGTATCGTGCAGTTTTTGTAATTTGAGTTTTGCATCTGTTCTAAAATGCAAGCATCATGACTGATAAATGTACAATTTGTGATAAAGATGTGATTAGTGTCACAGGGTAGAAGTATCAAAGAAAGGAATTCAAGGGTTGATAAAGGCCAGTAAGAGTAGAAACGATGGAAACATAATCTGCTCAGTGCTGTTCAAAGTGTTGTCGTCTATTCCAGTTGCGGAAAAATATACACACGGACTTGTTCCATCATGGGAGATCCCAAAGAAGGAACATCATCGACATCTTCCTACGCTCATCAGGAATATCGAATGAAGTGCTTATCAAGTGGACAGAAAGAAGCTATATGTTTGGTTCATAGATCACCATCCTTTTCCAAAGACTGAAAAACTTTTATCCCTATCAACGGGAACAGGTTGCTAGACAGCTAATGGCCAAAATGTTGGGAAAAAATTTTGCTGACATGAAACTTCATCGTACGAACAATGTTGTATCGTTGGGGGTCAGGTTCATCCATTGCTTTTGTTCCAAAGGATTGCGATTTTCAAGAAGGACGATGAACATTTGGTATCACTTTCGGAGTATGAATTAGCACCCTATTCTTTGTCTCTATTTAATGAAAGCACCATGAGAAAAACTCAAAAAGCAGCTTTGTATGACAATCCCCCCTAAACCGCCGCTACTATCGGTTATAACACTAGTGTCATGATCATCGGAACGGAACTCTCGAGGCAATTACCACCACTGATCCTCCAACTCCTGACACTGGAAAATGCGGATGTCGAAATGCCGGTATTTCATGCAGTTTAGTATGCTTCGGATGCTTGGGTTAATGTACAAACCGTGTACCTGTAGATGTCATAGAAGAAGAAGATGAAGATGTCGATATAGAAGACGACGAGTAACATAATAAAGACGAAATAATTTGCTTTTTATTTTTTAAAGCCTATATAGTTTTTATTTCTTAAATCGTCTATTATTTATCTCTCTGTTAAAACTTACACACCCTGTAGCTCCTAAAATAAATATAACCAAATTGTAGGAAGTTATGTAGAAATTTTTGACAGAAGTAAACATAATGCTATTCGTACAGATATTCAAGATATGACAAAAACCTGGAAAAAGGTACCTTAAACCTCTCCCCCCCCCACCCCTATAACCTCTGCACCCTCACCATCCTGAAGACTTTTAGTATGTTCATCTGGATACCGCAACTGTACCAATTCGCAAAACCACCCGAATTATTTCCCCTGATTTTATTACTTTTCTCGAACTATTTGAAAAGTGATTTTAATAAAACCTTGAGTATTTATGAATATATTGCCTTGGGTAAAACACTTTTTAACACTAATTAACCCAAATAATTAATTTAAAAATATTTATTTCGACGAACCCACTTATTTATTTGTTGTTTACAGTTCTCATTCAGTTGGTACTTGGGGCTTAGGTCGAAAGAGACAACTATATAGAAGTGAGCCCTCTTTCTGCAATCTATTTCTATGAATGTAGTTAGTCCATATTATACATGTCAGTGGTTTTACATAAGAACGCTGCAAATATTTTAGAATGTTAGGAGTTAGGACTAAGTGAGGGCTCTGATGTGGTAGTGAAGGAGTATTTTTCGTAGCTTTGGTAGTGTTTATCGAGGGTTTTGGATCACTCAGAGTAGGGTCCCAAACTCAAATTCTGAGAAAACCTATACACATACACTACATGTATACAATAATATTCATTTAAATAAATTTTTATTTATTTTTTTTTTTTTTGAAGTTGAAGTATATAATTAAAAATTTTTTTTTGCTACATAAATTTTTTAGGGAGTGGGAGGGGGTACCCCCCGCCCCCACTCCCGGATTCATCCCTGCACCTCTGGTCACAATATCGATAGAATAATTGTAATTAATGGAATGAGGTTACAAAAATTTCCACTAGTCTTCAATAACTCACGGATGGTCTACAAAAATTCCAGAGAATACAATAAATTGGTTTTATAAGTTTAAACTTGCCTATTAGCCTTATATAAAAAAAAAACTCCATGAGATTCGCAATGAAAAAAACTCTTCCTTGATATTTTCACTAACAAATAACAAAAACCTTTATTCCATTTATCAACCAACACCAATAAAACCAACTGTTAATGAAGTGATGCCACCACACGTATATACCTTTTTTGACATATTGCGGTTTTACTCAGAGTTTATTGTTTTTCCCCCGATGTGATGCTGCTAAGCCTAAGTCTTGTTAGGAAAACTCTTATCAGTGTTTTTGTCATTTATCTTGTCGCGCTGGCAGAGCTCATTTGGAGGAATTTTCTTTTATGTATTTTGTATCATGCCGAGTAAGGATTGTTTCGTCACAACAATGTCCCAGTTAAGGCATTCTTCTATGCTGGAGAAGGACTTGAATTTATCTTTAGCAATATTTTTCAAGTAACCAAGTCATTTGTATCTTCCTATATAGGCTGGTTTGTATTTAAGCACAACATTATCTCTGTATTCTCCTCATCAATTGCCTTCATTAGAGGAGCTTTGTAAAATATTGTAGCATCTTTGTTTTATCTGTTAACTTAAATTTAATTTGTTTTTATATGTATAGGAAATAAATCCAGTTATTATTTATGTATTTTTGAAATTTTGAAGGGTGGTGGTTTGTGAGATTGGAACAATTGAATTTCTTAAGGTATAGTTTATTTTTATTACTGTTTTTTTTTTTTACAATTTATTTCTGATAAGTGTCCACATTAATAGAAGCTGCATGCACTTGTACCCTGCGACTTGTTCAATATGCATTTGAAATGTATTCAACGAGCTTCTTGATTCTCAGTGTATGAGCTCGGGAAACAGCTTCTGTTCGATATTTTATTTGAACGTCCGAAAGCTTGGAGATGAAGACACGAAAAGATTACGAGGGAGCTAGATGTTAAAGCTTCTTCTATATGCTGCCCATATGAAATTCAATTCAATTCAATTTATTACTACAGTTAATAGTACAAAGAAGTATGAGCTTTATAATGTACGTAGTAAGTCTTAATTTTAATAGTATAATATAGTAATTGTGATAATAAAAATATTTACAATAATAAGAGTAAAAAATACATAGATAACTACCAAAATTAGAGATTACTCTTAAAGATTTTTTACCGGAGCAAACTTATATTTTCTTGTTTTTTTCTTTCTGAATTATTATTTTATTTTTTATTTTTCTTCTTATTTTTGTTTTTTGTTTTTGTTTTATTTTGGAATTATTGTTAATAACTCTGTATTTTTTTTTTTTGATTATATGTTTACATATAAATTATTATATTTGTTATCTAGTTATCTATATTTGTTCAAGAAGGCATTTTTTTTTGGATTCTCTTTCGGTAAAAAGCAAAAGCTAAAAAAATTTTTTTTGTTATTTCATCACACAACCCATTTGATTTTGGGGGACAAGTTTCAAGTCTTGGTTTCGACTCATCAACAGGGTCCAAAATAGCGAAATTGAGTGACTTGAAAAACAAATAAAAAATAGGGCAAAGAAAAGAAATGAAAAAATAAAAAAATAACCAAAATTTTTGATAAAAATTGAAAAAAAAAATTAATTTTTTTTCTATTTTTCTCAATTTTTTAGTTTTTTTTCATTTTTTCATTTCTTTTCTTTGTTCTATTTTTTCATTTGTTTTTCAAGTCACTTTCGCGCTATTTGGGGCCCTGTTGATGAGTCAAAACCAAGACTTGAAACTTGTCACCTAAAATCAGATGGATTGTGTGATGAAATAACAAATAAAAAGTTTTTTAGGTTTTGCTATATGCCGGAGTATCAAAAAAAAACATCCCTTCTTGAACAAATATAGATAACTACATAACAAATATAATAATTTATATATACAAAGTTATTAACAATAATTCCAAGAAAAAACATAAAAAATAAAAATAAAAAATAAAATAATAATTCCGATAGAAAAAACAAGAAAATTATAATAATATAAAAAATTTTAAACAGCAAATGAGAAAACCAAAATTATTACAGGACAGGGAGAATTTAAAGAGGGGGAATTTTATTTCAAACATTTTCTGCCGAAGATAAATATTTTATAACAACTACATATTATCCGATTAGTCAGCGAACCCATTAACGTTCCCTGCGTAGAGTTCCACGTCACACTTTCACTCTTGTTCATGTGATTACTTTAGATGCGTACGTATCCTCTCGATGTTTCCACTTTACTGAGATTCTTTTTGGATTCCTTTTAAAATAGCACTACCAAGGTATGCCACAATGTACTCTACCACTTTAATTGGCTACTTCGCAGGAGCTTAATAGAGCAGGAGGTTTTAGTACTCACCTAGGCGAACCAAAAATTGTATGGCAGGGGGAGGGGGCAATATGAACCATTTAGGAGTTACAGGGTGATTAAGAAGAAAATCTAGTTTTTCAAGTTTTTCACAAACTACAGGGCCTATGGTCACAGTTAAGAGCTCATTGTATGCAGAACTTCATAGCCTGCTCAACCAGCTCCGTACCCCTGTCCCCTCAAGAATTATGGTTGTCTAAACTAAAAATTTCGGATTTTCTTACCCTTTTGTTTTTTTAATTTAACCTCTATTATTTTTGAAAAAAGGTAATTAACATAATTTTTTTTTTATAAAAACTGTAAACTGTAGACTCTCCTTTTTAATTTGACCTATTACGACAAGACATCTTAGTTCGTTAGGTAAAAAATTCCAAATATTAGTAGTGTGAACGAAAATAATCGTTGGCTCTGAAGATAATTATAACTAGGTACCAGCAAGTTGTTGGTGCGACTCGATGTTACGAAGTGTACCCTTCTAATTAAATAATGAGGCACTTCGGTTCAAATTAGATTAAAAAGAAATATGCATGCGTGGAGTAATACAATGTCTTCAGCGTCCATACACTCGCCCAGAGACATCTTTTATGTGGTCATTCCATATGAGAGTTTGCTTAAAGATAACGTCAATATTTCTCACCGTCTTTTTTAGTGTAAAGTTGAGCTCCATAAATTGATACGAGGGAAATATGACGTATCCAAAATGTTCTTGTGAATAACCAAACCCTTGCACTTCTCAGTATTTAAATTAAATTTATTAGATACGCACCAAGAGAGTATTGCCTGAATATCAGCATTTAAGCAGCATACACAATCTTCTATAGGTCCTAGAGCCCGAGAGATATAAATTTGTATATCGTCAGCATACAAATGTATATTAACGTGAGTGATAACTTCGGCTATAATATTAATATATATTGAAAATAGTAGAGGTGGGAGTATTGAACCCTGGGGGACGCCTGTTTCAAGATATAAAAACTCTGAAAATTTTCACCATTATTCACCCTTACTAAAAAATATTTAATAAATTTAACCGATCTGTAACTAAACCAAAATTTGGATCTTAGTTTGCTACAAAGAATGCCGTAATTTATCTTATCAAAGGCTTTTGAAAAATCTACTAATGTTAGGAGAGATACCTTATTGAGCAACACTGTGATATATCTGTGTTTGGCTCGAAATTCGGATTTTGAAGCAGAAAGGATACTGTGAGACTCAAGGAAACCCGTCATTTGGTCAGCCATAATTCTCTCCAAATCCTTAGATAAACAAGATAATATGCTGATTGGGCACAGTTCCTCAACCTGAAAAGCTTTTGCTTTCTTTGGTATGGGGATAACATTCGCTTACTTCTATCTAGGAGAGAATTGAGATCTCATAATGCAGGCGTAATAGGTGTCAGTGAGAGCTGGTGATGAAAGGTATAGAATTATTTTCAAATATTTTAATGCGATCCCGTCCACTCCCGTCGCATACGATTTAATGCTACTTAATTCATTCAGAGTTTCCCGTTCGTTGACACAACTAAAACCGAATTGCAGATAAACAGTCCCATTACTAGTTCCAATCGACTAGTGGGACATTGAAGCGACATAGTCCGGAACGGTACAGCTTGAAGACTGGACAAAATAATTATTGCATTCGTTTGAATCAAGATTTATAGATCCCTTACCGGATTTGTGAATACCACATTCTTTTAAGTTTTTCCATAAAACTCTTGGTGGTAAATTGGGATCAATTTAGTGGCATAATAATTCGATTTGGCTTGTTTAATAGACGCAGTGACAGTATTTCATTAGAAGATGGAATCGCTCCCACAGTAATGGACTTCTTATTATCTTCCATCTTTGAAATGCTTTGTTCGACGATGAAATAAGCCTCTTAATTTGCATCGAAAACCGAGGGCAATTATGTTTATACAACCTGGTTTTACAGATATATATTCGTAAAAAAAATAATTTACTGCATTTTCGATATAGGCAACCTTATCCTCAATGGCAGTTTAGTAAAACAGCTTCATTCGTTAGAGCGTCAATATTTGTATTGCGGTAATCTCGAAAAGAGCATGTATGAAAGCTATTACGAATGCCAGGACGAATGTTATACAAAATGAAAATTAGGTCATGATCCGATCTATCTGGAATAGAGACGTCTGATTTTTGAAAATTACATTCTCTGCGTCGTTAGATATAAATGTCAAGTAAAAACAGGATTGATGTCGTCAAACAGAGAAGATTTTACTTATTTTTAATTATCAGGTGGATGCTCCTTTAGCCGTAAATGTGACCCAAATACAGCATTTCATATTATTTCCAAAGTATTGATAAAATGATCGTTGGAAATAATATCTAAAAGAATGCTAGTGACGCTGATGAATAGAATGACATACAAACAGGATTTGTAAGCAATTCTTACACTTCACTTTTTCAGCGTCTGCAATTTTTCTCCCAAGCTCAAGGCGAAACTTACATGTCCATATGAATTCGTTTGTTTAGCTTGATTGCGATAGCCAGTGAACAACCATAGCCTCATCACAATTTTTAATCTATTTGAATAAGTCAAGCCGATTCTTTACTTGACAGTAAATCTAACCAGATGGTTTAACTGTTATACAAAGAAGCACGATGGCGTAGACATGAATTCGGATGGAGTTTGATTTTGTGATACGTCAATATCTGTTATAAGCAGACGAAGACCAAGATGGAGATTTATACCGGAGACAGACGTGCAATTTCACTATTGAAATTTGCGCTATGTAGTACATTGGAACTCAATATAGAAATTGCGAGTTTTATACTGCAATGAAACTTTTTCTGACATTTAATATTTGACACTTGGTTGAAGTATCAATTTCGTTTTTATTTTCCATATAGACAAGTTATACCGCAATATTTGTTTGCATTTAAGTCAAATGATCAGTCAAAATGTAAGTTCTCTAATCTCGCAGTACCGTAAACCGCAAGTGCATCTCTCAATATATCAATATTGAAATTGAGAGTCTGGCTCCGGTATTAGATTCGGACAGCGTCTTACTACCAGGCCGAGATCGAGTGTAAGAAACTATAAACTATATAAATATATGTGTGGGTACTATAAGCCTCCAATTTTCAGTTACTTAACGCGTCTTGAAAACAAGCGAATTCAAAATGGATTACTCTAACGAAAAGTTGAAAATCTTCTATCTTCTTACTTACTTCCATATTGCGGAATGTTTTTATTGCGATTATAAAAATGGGCAAAAAGAAAAATGGATCCATACTATGGTGAAATTGATAACTAACTAATGAAAATGATCAGAGTACCCTCAATTAGTTTAATATAATTGGCGTACAAATGAGCAGACTGTATGCAGCATACATTCTGTTCAGAAGTAGGATCCCTTAACTATGGTATATCTACCAGCTCAGCGGAAAAGGGATTGCGTACCGCATCGAAGTCGTATTGCAATTTTGGCAGCTATAATCGACACATTTCTGCACAAAAACTTTGGCAAATTTTGCACAGGACACTGTAAAAAAACTGCACAATTGTTGCCGCAAAGCTTAGGTATTTTTTTCATAAAATGTAGGGAATATTCCCTACATTTTAGGGAAAAATACCTAAGCGTTGGGGCAACAATTTGTGAATTTTTTACAGTGTAGTGATGTCTTTCTGTAGGAGTAAATGTCGATGAAAACGTCGAAGAATAATCATCGATGAAAACTTTTGATGTATATTCATCGAAAAAAACATCAAGAATATTCCCCAATGAAAATATTGACGACAAATCAATGGCTGCCGGGTGGTCGTGGTACTACATAACTCGAATCGGGTAAAGTAGAAGCGCTTCTTATAGATAAATTCCAAGTAATTTTTTTTTATACACATAATTCAGGTATTAGAAGCCGTATGAATTCCACTCGATTCAAGTCCCATAGTAGCACCCCAGCAGAAAGAAATGGATTTTGGATAGAGAATGAAGCTTAATCGGTTCCATATACCAAGAAAATACTTGAAAATTTGGAAAATTTAAACAAATATTTTGAAAAGAGTTACACGTATATTTCACATAATAATTATAATAACAATTAATTTCCTATGTAATGATCGCCGCCAAACATATCCCATATGGCACGATCATTATGGACCCTTTCATTATTTCCAAGGTTAAGAAGCCTTCTTGACGACCCGGCGATAAACCCACAGTGTAGCCAAGTACGGAAAAATGTAATATATTGTTGCGAGCGTGGCTTTTTGGTTCGTTATTTAAAACTCAATATTAAATATTTAATATACAAGTTCTTTGTTTCACTCTAATCTTAACAATTCACAAACTTTCAATTAATCAACTCAACTTTAATTATCCCTAATACAGTACTTTCAATTATCGCAATCTAATTACAACACTTTCGCACGTTTATTACTTTCGCTTGTTAACACTGCAACGTCTAAGACAAGACTCTTTTTCTGGCGGTGACATCTGTTATATTTATACCCTAGAAAGTCTCCAGATGATTCTGGAGTGTTCTATTCCAGAACCTTCTTGTCTATTCCATTCATTCTATTCCTGAACATTCTCGAAGATTGCTTCACCGATTCTCCAAACCTGAAGTTGTTTACTCTCCATTGCCAGTAGATGTCACCAGTTGTCTCTTTCTATTGCACGTAACAATATTATTTATTATAGAGTAATTAGAAAGGATTGATTCTCGGAATATCAGAGAATATTTAACAAGGTGTAATAAATGCCGGCTCCAGGATTATTGTAGGATAGGCAGTAGCAATATTAGCATTTATCAGGGTTTAATGATTTTGGGAATTTTAATACAGGAAAAGGGAGAGAGTCGAATATTGTGTTCACATAGATAGGCGGTAGATCGTATTCGGGCGGGTCGTCAAGTTGTGTATAAAACCAAAGAAAATTGTGTGTTATCTTACAAATATCACTTTTTAATTTTTACAACAACACATAAACTGATTTAAATTTGAGAATTGATACAGCAACGGTATTTAGGCAAATGACTCATCAATCAAATTCCAACTAGACAAGAATTAAAAAAAAAAAATCGCGTACAGGCAGACACCCTGGTTCCAACATGAATTGAACTTCAAAGTCGGGTTTCGCTTCTTTTTTGCAAGACATGTGCACATATTTTTCATTGATGCATGTTATCCTCGATGAATTCCTGCCTGCCTAATTTCATACATGATTATTTTTCCGGTGGCTAAAATTCTAGCTTAGAAATTGTGTGTGTATTGCGTGCGAACTTTGTTTTGTTTCTTTCTTTCAGTGCATACACTTAGAACGCATGATCTTTCCCATACTTCCGAGAAGATCATTCGTTGCATGTCTAACGAAGTAGTGTGCAGTTCAGTGCCTCATAATCCAAGAGCCCTCGCCACTGAAAGTCTTAATCTAGAAAAACAGTTGACGAGGTCTTGTGTGAATTTAATCTCAAACATTAGTGGTGAAATGAATGATACCAGGTTGGAAAAAGGGGTAAGTTCTGCCCCCCGCCCCCGCCGAAAACGGTTGTTATGGTCATGTTCTAAAAACCAGAAATTTTTCTATCCCAGATGATAAAAATTATAGGATATACTACATAAGTTTATCATTCCGTTTTTAACACGTAGAAATAATGATGGTAGCGCAAAATAGATTGCAAACTCACACACACACACACACACACACACACACACACACACACACACACGTGCACACACACACACACAATTAAAAGTTATTTCGGTTTTAGCAAGACCGTCCGTCTTTCCGACCGCTCGTCCTCACGATAACTCTGGAATGTGTGTACTTAGAGAACTGAAATTCACACGGCCTTTAAAAAAGAAAAATTAAGTTCGAAACTGGCACAAAACGTATAACTCCTTCGTAGGGCTGCCATACAAAAATTTCGTTTTTCACTATATATTTGGACACTGCCAAAAAACGCATAGTAGCAGAAGGCTGAAATTTTGAGCACTGTGTTTTCATAGAAGTAGTAAGTAAAGCTTCAGAAATGGACTAAATTGGGCAACCCCTTCTTGATGTTGCCATATAAAAAAATTTAGGGGTTTTTATGTATAATGTAAAAATGATTAGTCCTAGACGTTTTTATTGTACAGAAAAGTTATTCAGAATATGAAATCCTATAAAATTGGTTATTATCATTTTTTCTGTCTGAAGAATCGTCCTAGAAATAATATCCGAAAAACCACTTCAAAAATCAAACTTACACAGATGGGTGACCAGGTGGGTATTCATCTCGAGTTTCATAAGAATTGGTCTTAGATCAATTCTACCTTTTTTACTTGTGTTATTTTAAAAATAACTGCTTTTTAAAGCTGGAGCACATAAGGTTGGATCACTATAGGTTCACTACTTGGAGCCCAGACTGATGTAGGCGTTCTCATTCGAGACCCAACCACACTTGTACGTCTAGTTGCTATGATGTAAATAGTTCGTCGAATCTTTTGTTACAAAGCCACCAAGCATGCAAGAATTTGAATTGAATAAAAATCTTTTAATGTTGCTCATAAATATGCCATTGTCGCATTTAAATGATTAAAGTTTTTGGAAAATTTCACACTTAGAACATTACTTAAGTACATCACATCATTTTTTGACGCTGTTAATTTGAGAGGTAAATTCTTACAGCGTTTTCATTTTTTCGTCGTCATATGAACCTTGAATTTGCACCTTTTTTTCCTTTTTCTAAAATTATAAATGGTTTTCTTCTCCTTTTCCTGTCTAAACTCGCGGTGTTATCACAACCACTGAAAGAGCGAAATCCCTGTAATGCTGTCTACACAAATATTTTCCCAATTTTTCTGCTAAAACTGAACAATTGAAACTATTTTTTTCTTTTTTAGATGGTCTAGTGCCCTCGAAATCCAAATCTGTAGGTTTGAGAATTTCTCTCTCTTCGAAGCTGCCACAAGAATATTTGAATTTTCCTCAATTTTCAATTTTCCTCGTGGAATCATTCGTTATCAATTTCAAAAGTTTGGACAACATGATGATAAGTTTAACAGCCTTGGGAATCAACTTTATATGGGGCTGGCAAGGGTTAATGTCGGGAGGAGCCCACGAACCTTTCCTGTTTCTGCTTGGAAAAATCACGACGTATGGAGAAGTCTGACCTTTAACCTCTGGTAAACCTGAACTGAGAATTTTTGCTTCGTTGGGCATAGTTTTTTTTTTTATATATAAGTAGGTACATATATAAAATTCCTATTGGAAGTCAATGATTTAAGCTGAAAATAACTTTTAAAACCATTTTCGTGTGTCAAAGGGGAATTGAGGTATTAGGATAATTTACATTTTATCATATAGTTGCTTTTCCATAAGATCAGACGAGTCTTGTAAATTTTGACTACATTATGCTATCAGCTAATAGGAAAATTTTTCATCATTGGGAAATATTTTTGGGTCGTTTCGCCCTATTACTTCGAGCTATTTACTATACTAGTGCCAATCTGGTATGCGAAAAACAAATTGAATTCATGCGGTTAGACATCGATAAAATTGTCTGTTATCTTCGTACGTATAATGTCCGTATATGCTAGAATATATACATATGTAATCACTTCTGCAACGGAACAAACTAAAGTACAAGCACGTGAAGCCAAGAGTTTTTAAACGGCTCATAAAAATTTATAGCTGCACTCAACAAAGCTTTCAACATCTTCTGGTGGTGCTGGCAAGGACAATTTGTCTTTTCGCTGGTTATGAAAAGCTGAAGTTATTACCTCTACCTAGACAGTGGCATTGATTTTACCTGTCCATGGTTATATCGTAGGTATATTTACACGGTAAACGTGCCAAGTGTTTAATTCCTTGCGGGATTTCTTTTATATAAAATGTTCGCAACACTGAAATTTTTTCTAGTTTTTTTTTATCTTCCTGTTGATAGAATAGACACAAAATGGGTTTTGTAGTGCAGTTGTAACGAAACTGCAACATTGTGTTATCTATAGGTAATAGGTGAATAGGTTAGGGATTTTGTTAAATAACTATACCCTGCATGACATGGTTCTATCCACCAACATTAAATCTCATCGAACTTGTATGCATACATAAAGGAAAATAGGAGAGAATAAAATATTTAATTTTTCTAGAATTTGATAAATCGCCTCAAGTCCATATAACTGTCACAGTAAGTACAATGAAATATCGATCGAAATTTTAGGTAATTAACAAATTTACAAAGAGTTCGATTAATATAGCAATTACGGAATAATTCGCACAAATTTATATCGTTTAATATATTTTCCATTTGATAGAAATTTTAATTATGTTTGCTTGGGATTATGACAGTGAAAATAATGTTTGAGCAAAACAGCTCTTAGCAAATCATCGAACAATTATCTGAGCATGTACAAAGTCGAGCTTAAAAGCTATTTAAGTCTTCATAATTCACACTAGTGCTTTTCGGTAGTTCAGTTGGTAACCGCGTTGATTACCATCCAATGGGATAGGATTGAAATCCTACTTCAAAGTTGTTAGGAAGATGTTTATTTTATCTTCGGCTATGTTGTAAGTAGGGCTTATATTTATGTTGCTCTATTGCAACATTCGGTGAAAACGACTACAAGAATGGGCACAACCAAGCAAAAATGAACTCCTTATTTTTATATCCTAGATGAAATCTATAGAGTAGGTACAACTAAGTTTATCATTCCGTTTGTAACGCATGGAAATAATGCTATAAGTGTAGATTGGACACACATGCATAATATTAAAAGTAAGATGTCAGTGTACTGATCGTTTATTTTAATTTTTGTGATTTGAGGATTTTCGGGATAGACGGTCAAGCGGAAAAAGCACGTTTTAATTTGTGAAAATTTTATTAGTTTTCCGAAGTTTCGGCCAATATCTCAAACCGTTATCAAGGATGCAGCTTAATTACAAACGTTACTGTATTAATTGCAATAAAATTTAAAAAAACAAATGCAGTTTACGGATTAAATACATTGGAAAAATATTAATAAGATAAAAAATAGCATAACACTGAATAAAATGCGTAATATAAATACAAAAATATCTAGATAAATAACAGAACATACATGTTTTGTACCCGACCAACTCCGATTTGGATGAAACTTTCCTATTTTTTGTTTGTTTTCCCCTACTACGATACTAACTTATCCTATAAAATATCTCCTAAATAATAAACTTTTTCAAGAAGGCTGTTTTTTTTTTTGATTTTCCGGCACAATAGCAAAAACGACAAAAAACAAGTTATTTGTTATTCCATCACACAGCCCATTTGATTTCGGGTGGCAGGTTTCAAGCCTTGGATTTGACTAATAAATAGGTCCCAAATAGCGAAATTGAGTGAATCGAAATACCAAATGAATTTTGGAAAAAATAAATTAAAAACGCTTTAAAAAGAAAATAACTTTTGTAAATTAAATGCACTAAAAAGTAAAACATAATTTTTTTCTTTCTCAGTGATATAAACAAGAAAAGTTTATTGCAGAATAAGAAGTGCTACAACTCAGATTGTACCTTAAAAGTTTGGGCATCCATAACTATAATCACAATTGTCTAATTGCATATCATGCCCAAACTTTTAAGATTTAATCTGAGATGTAGGATTTCTTATTTTACAATAAACTTTTCTTGATTATATTACTGAGAAAAGTATTATTTTTGCTTTTTAATGCATTTTATTTCCAAAAGTTATTTATTTTAAAAGTTTTCTTAGTATATTTTATGTTCTACTCTCTCTATATCATACACTCGAAACTTGATTCTCGAATCTCGACTCTCGAAACTCAACTCTCGAAAATCAACTCTCGAAAATCGATTCTGAAAAATCAACTCTCAAAGCTCGACTAACGACATATATCTCCACACAGCCCAAATTGGACAGCCCCAAAGGTGGTAGTTACCATCCCCACCCGACAACTCCCAACACATAAGAAAATTTTACCGCATCGGAAAGCTCAACATGCACTCATTCTAAATCAAAAAACCCCATGTAAATCCATCCACGTTTATTTTTCCGTCACGAACGGCACTCTCAAACGGTGGCAGTTACCACCCCCACCCCAAAACCACCAACACGTAAGAAAATTTTACCGCATCGGAAAGCTCCCGATTCACTCATTCTAAATCAAGAAACCCCATGTAAATCCATTCACGTTTACTACCGTAAAACTCTTTCGTCACGAACGGCACCCTCAGGTGCTCAGCTGTTCAGGCACTCAGACAAAATCTTTCTGACTCAGGGGTCTGTAAGTTGATAGAAAGTTATTAAAAATGGAAAGAAATGAAAAACTTGAAGAAAATATAAACAAAAATTCATTAAAAAAATTGTTAGTGGGCTGAAAAAAAATATAAAAAACTAAATTAAATATATTTTGATACTAGATACTTTTAAAAACCAATAACATTTCATTTTCAGTTAAATATTATTAATAATTATTCAAAATTTATATTAAAAGTAAAACCGATTTTTCTCTATTTTTGGACATTTTGGCTTAATTTAAGGAAAATGTTTATTATTTTATTGCTTTTTGTTTGTTTCAGTAATTGGAAATCTACTCTTTGATATATATTCAAATTTATTTTAAATCAAAATTTTATAATTTTTAAGTTAAATTTAAAGACGTTTTGGGAAAAGTCCGATTTCGCTGCGAACCTGTGGAAATGGTAATACTTTGCTACAAATATACATGGAAATGATAATAAATGGTAAAACGGTACGAATAAAATTCCAACAAAACTATTACGAAAAACCAAAATATAATTATAACAGGTAATAGGAACATAAGAAAATATATATACATAAATATGCATAAATAATAACTGCATAAAAGAAAGAGTTTGCTCAAGGTCTCTTACCTAGTGATAAGTGAAGAGAGCACATCAACATTCCCGATTATTACGAGAATATATAACCAAATTAGTTTTAGCCCAGTAGATCTAGAATTTAAGTTAGTCCATAACAAGTGTTCAAGTTGACAACAATAAAGTAATAAGTTAAGCCGCCGTGTTGGTTTTATTTAACAAAACCTTATTAGCATTCATATCACTATCAACAATAGTTTTAAAAGTAAAGTAAAAAAAAAAATTAAGAAAATTACATTTTGTTTCAAAATAAATTAGGCAATAAAAAGAGATCAAATATTTTAAATACGGAAATTTTCATCATCTTCAATACAGTTGCAGAATTCATCCTTATTAGAATTTTCGGCATTAGATTCATCTATGGAAGAAGTATTTAACAATTCCTGGTATTTAGGATGGTGCGTAACGGAAATAATAACACTGAAGTTCTTATATTTCTTAATTTTTTTTTTTTTTTATTAAAAATATCCTACTTATATTCAAACGCAATTTTGACAACAAAATTCTGTAAAATTGAATACAATACTGCAATTCAAACTACAACTACAAGAGCTCGATTTAATTCCAGCCAAAGCGTACAATTGATTTAATTTTTAAAATTTGTTCAAAAACTGGCATTGGATTCATATTCAAGCAAAAATATAATTAATTTAAATTTAAATTCTCAAAGGTCAAAAATAGCTCTACAAAAATTCATTTAATTTTCAAAGGAAAGAAAAAAACTAAATAAAATCAATAATAACCGAATTGACTTGAACTGATTCTTAAAGAGTTCCTCTACAAAAGAATTTTTACCATAGTTATAAGTTAAAGTTGGGTCGGGTGTCTTAGATGCTACATTTTAAGTACATTTATTTATATTAAACATATTCATTAATGAAACTATTGTCTTGTAGATTTTCTTTTCGGGATTCCACTAGCCCCAGTAACGCCTTTCCGTACCGGAAATATCTCGATGGAACCGTACTCCATGTTCATCGTTGACATCGCCCATGTTTTCTGAGAAAAAATCCAAATGAGAGTGCATCATACGCACCTTCAAAGATATTTTGCAGCCTGCTACTCTAAATGCTTCCAACATGTCTTCCACTAACGTTTTGTAATTTTCAAATTTTCGATTTCCTAAGTAATTCCTAAAAACTGCAACTATAGTTCTCCTTGACGTTTTTCCTGTTAAATTTAATATTTAAATATTCCCACTTTTATTATGGTTTTAGTGATTGGAATCCTTCTCCTTCGTGATTTATTGCTTCATGAAGATTTTCATTAAACCTAATTTAATGTGGAGAGGAGGTATTATATTTTTTTTAACCACTGATTGAATATATCGAATATTTTGATTTCCTTTAAAATCAGGACAAATGCTCCAAGAATGTTGATTGTAGCTAACTTTTGCCCAGGAACTTCTTTATATTTTCATAAATTTCCTTCAGGTATGCTGAATGACCAAGAGGAACATAAATGTAATTCTTTCCGTTGTGGAGAAGTACCGCGTTGTCATGATCTACTTGTTTCGTCCATATCATTTGTACACCAAATGACATCCTTGACTGTTGATGTGCTTTCCAGTCATACAAGTATTTAGCACAAATTCTATAAAATACGAGTGGAGTTCCCATGGCTTGTCTCGGTGCCTTACAATTATCTCGAAATATATGTTTTATAGTTCACAAAGTGCAGGAGTTATAGTTTTTCCTTTATCCAACGGAGTTAATGCACCACAAACATAACAAAAATTATTAGGATTTCTATTACACCTCCCAGACATTATGAGTATTTTTATAAGCACTAAAATATTTTATCAAAGTAACGGTTAAGATAATTTTTTGTACACAATTTTTAGGATTCGCTAGATGCTCACATCTGACTAACTCAAATTTTGCATATTTTTGTTATATATATATATATATATATAAAGGGTTTTCCAATAAAAGGTGTTATTTTAATTAGCCCGCTATTTCGGTAGATGTCACTTTTGGAGCTGTCATTTTTTGACATTTGACAAGTAGAAACTACGCCATTAATAGAAATAGAACGATACACGATTCAACAACGGACTGAAATTATAAAAATTCACTATAAAAATGGTGAAAATGTGGCAGAGAGGGTTCGTAAAACTCGAACATTTTTGGGTCGTCGTGAAGCACCTTGTCGGACCGCAATACAGAATTTGGTAGAAAAATTCGAGCTGTCGGGACAAGTTAGTGATGTGAAGAATAAAAGCCATGCACGTCGCTCAAGAACAGCCGAGAATATTGCTGCTGTAGCCGAAAATGTTGAAGAAAACCCAGGTTTGTCCATTCCTCATCGTTCTTTGGAATTAGGCATTCCACAAACGTCATTACACCGTATTTTGCATAAAGATTTGGGTCTTAAGGCTTATAAAGTTCAGTTAACACAAGAACTCAAGCCGGCAGATCATCAATAAGGTCGAGTCTTTGCTGATTGGGTCCTTGAAATGCATGAAAATGATCCGGAATTCCATCGAAAACTCATCTTGATTGATGAGGCCCATTTCCACCTCGATGGCTTCGTCAACAAGCAAAATTGTCGCATCTGTTGCTCGGAAAAGCCTATCTATCCTCAACGTGTGACTGTTTGGTGCGGTTTATGATCCCGCGGGGTCATTAGACCTTACTTTTTCGAAAATGAGGCTGGATCAACAGTTACGGTGAATGGATTGCGCTATCGACAGATGATTAATGATTTTTTATGGCCGGAATTGGATGGTATTGATCTGGGCAACGTTTACTTTCAACAAGACGGCGCTACGAGCCATACAAGCATCGAAACCATTGATCTTTTACGGGAAAAGTTTCCGGACCGTGTTATCTCTCGAAGAGGTGATCACAATTGGCCACCGAGATCTTGTGACTTAACACCTTGCGACTTCTTCCTTTGGGGCCACGTGAAAGAGAAGGTCTACGCCAACAGCCCAGCGTCGATTCAAGATCTCAAAGATGGAATTCATGATTCTATCGAGGACATAGGGCAGCCACTTTGCAATATGGTTATGGAAAATTTCATGAAAAGGATATGGTCCTGTAGGCGTGGTCGTGGTGGTCATTTGGCTGATGTTATTTTCCATTATTAACGGCATACCTTCCTCTTTATAATGAAATAAAGATCCGATCATTTATCGAAAAAGATGGCATTTTTCTTTGAATATCAAAATAACACCTCTTATTGGAAAACCCTATATGTAAGTACCGTAGCCCTATACTCTTCCCCTGTAATTACAACCAAGATGACTCAGGTTAAAATTTCCGTAAAAGGATCATTGACAAGCCGACAACAGGAATGCATTTCTGAAAGTTGTAAATAAAACACATGTCTTTGAGAATTAATGCGAAATATGAACGAACCGGAAATTTTTAATATTTGTAACATTATGATCCTAGAGCTAATTGATTCTTTTGTTCTTATTTGGGAGACAAAAACTGTGTTGACCAGTGTAATTAATGTATATAGCTCTATAACAATATTTTACTGATGTAAAATTGCTCTGCTCACGCATATAGCAATTTTATTGTCAATTTTCTCAATCCAAATAATTACACACAAAAAAGAAAAGAAAAGTCCCACCTTGGGCTTTGCAATTCCAATCACAATTTTACCAATTTTATTTTACCATTGGATCACAATATTATTTCTTCGCTGCTAGAGAAAAACTAAGAAACTGATGCCTTGTTGTCAGCGTATTTTATAACCCGTCAGCAGCCATTTTTGCTCAAAATGTACAACGATAATTGAAATTTCTCACCAAATTTTATTTGAATATTCACACAATTATTTTACTTTTTCTAGATACTACATTTCTGTGCATTTTTTAAAACATGTCATTTGGGTTTGGATTGTTTTTCGATTTAAGGATCAGAAGAGAATACATTTCCATAAATTTCTCCCTTGAAGGTTCAAGTAACAATAAACGGAACTTTGTAATGTCAGTGACAAGTCAGGTTTTAATTCCTTCAGATTTAAATATACCTAAACTATAGGTCCGATATCTGGAATTTGCGGTTTACGTGCACATTTTCATATTGAATTCGTAATTCGAAGTTTGCATGTTTTCCCCAAACAAGTAAGGTCAATGCAAGATGTGAAATAAATTAGTAAAGTGAACAAAATACTTTATTCGTAGCAATTTAAATAAAATTATTTTTGAAATGAGTTGGAAAAATTGATGGTGAATTTTATCTTTTATCTGATTTTCGAAATAAAAATTTACGAACTATGCATGTGGTTATATATGTGACTTTTAAAATTCTTATCACCAAAACGAAATCAAATCGGTAAGATGTATAGATTCAAAATACAAATAGAAAAGTAAAAAGATAAATGCTAGAGGTTCACAATAGTAAATAATAGTATTTTTTTGAAAAGATACTATTATTAACTTGTTTAAAAAGGAACTTTTTTTGGATTCTCCTATATATGTATAGCGTATATAGCAAAAGCTAAAAAATGTTTTTAATTTGTTATTTCATCACACAACCCATTTGATTTTGGATGACAAGTTTCAAGTCTTGGTTTGACTCATCAACAGGTCCCAAATAGCGAAATTGAGTGACTTGAAAAACAAATGAAAAAGTAGAAGAAAGAAAAGAAATGAAAAAATGAAAAAAATTGAGAAAAATAGAAAAACTATTTTTTTAAAAAATTTAAAAAATTTAAAAAAACCAAATTCATGCGAAACGAGTCGAAGCTATATTCGCCCGCAGTGGGCTGATAAAGAAAAAAATAAAAAGGAAGAAGAAGAAGCGTTTCGTGTTAGCAGAATTTTTTTTTAAATTTTCAAAATTTTTGATAATTTTTTTTTAATATTATTAACAAAAGAATTTTTTTTTGTGTTGCTATTATATATTTTTTTTCCAAAATATAAAGCATTAAGTTTCATCTGGTATTTAAAACAGAAAAATTGGTTACTTCGTTTTCGAGATAAAATTTTTGGAAATGGCGTTTCATCGTAAAACAAAAAAATTATTATTATTATAGATTTTTTTTCGAAAAAAATGTCCTTGCAACGCTTTTTTGTCTGCAACTCAGCTCATTTCGCTTACTGAACGCCATTTTGGTGTTGTTTTATTCGTATTACTAGAATTAGTTGGTCTTAGGCATAGTTTTAATTTTAAGCTGTGTAAAAGCAATTCATGTTCAATAAATAAATAATAAATAAATAATAATAAACAATTTCATTTTAAACGTAATTATAACTGTTACCGAAACTTTTATTATTTTAAGACTCATTATAACAGTCTTACAAGACTTTTATACTTTTAGCTCAGTGGCAAGGGTTATCACAGACTTTCATTAATAAAAGTCTCTTCATAAAACTCCCATAAAACTTTTAATTTTTTGGACTTTAGATAACTGTTTTAGAAGACTTTTATAAATTTCAGTCAGTCCATAACCATTACCAAAGACTTTTATTCATTTAAGTACTATGATAAAAATCTCACAAGACTTTTATCTTTTCAGTTTTTCGATAACAGTCTGATCGGGACTTTTATATTTTACAGTCACTTATAATAGTTATAGAAGACTTTTATTTATTTAAGTCTCATAACGGATCTATCACAGACCTTTGTATTTAATTTTGGATAATCTGAATTTCGTTGGTAGAAACGTGCCACATTTTGATTATGTGACTCAGGGGGAGCGATCACTTCCCCTACCCCGCAACCACCTAGATACGCTTCTGTATTATATATAATAATAATAATAATATATAAATATGTCTATTTTATGTCTATAGCTAATGGACTTATATTGCAGTATATATTATTTGATGCTACTGCCACCTCGTAGAGCTTTACTGAACTAAATTGAACAAAAATCGATTTGATCATTCAATATTTATCTGGATAATGCTTCAAAAATTTATTTATACAAAAGGAGGGACTTTCTTTTCCAAAGATAAAAAAAAATATATAGAAGACGACATAAGATGAAAGCAAGTTAAAAGAATTGTACCAAGAAAGTGGTGAGTTCCACGGGATCGTGTTACCCTTCTTTTCCTATTTTGGTAAATAAGTTAAAGGTTTTATTTTTTTTTTAATATAATTTTTTCGTATACACCTGGTAGTTAGATTTACTTGATGTCCGAGAGGCATATCCCTCGCGGAAATATAGATCAGTTGGCCTAAAACTTTTCGAAAAAATAGATTTGAGAAAACAGCTACTTTTAAATTTTTAATAGAATTTTTCAATAAAAAGAAAAACATACCAAGAATACTGTCAGGTTTAAAAGAAGAAATACTTTATTAATTCTAAGTACCATTCATAAACTCTATTAATTCTCGTTAATTTTTAAATAGAACTTTAAGCTTCTCATTCCATTGAAGTAGAAATTAAATCTATACCAAATTTATACTCATTTCTAAGGTTCTAATGAATACCCACGAGTTGTGCTAATTTATTTTCATCCCCATAATCTCCAATCATTTGAAATGGTTTACCAACAAATTTTTTATGTATACATGTATGTGCATGTGTCGTAAATTTGTTCCCATTTAATTTGACCCTTTTTTCTAGGAGCTTTTTGTATTCGTTCTCGTTCAGTCACCTTCAAGTTTTAGCAAAAGCAATTTATCAATACTGGCGTATACCTACATAGTTACGACTAACAGATCTACCAGAGACAAGAACTCGGGACCTGGCTGACTATTAATCTTATCTGATGGCATTAATAGTATTAGATAGCTTCCTCATGTTATTAACTCCGTGACCTGGCTCTTATAAACAAATAGGCAACTATTATAGAAAGGGAAACGAACTTTAAGTTCTCTTTGCGAAGTTATCGAAAGTATCTTCGTTTACTGCATTTCGGTATAATTTTAAGTTTAGTTTCAAGACTGATAGAAAATTTATGATAGTGAAAAAAATCAGTACGTAACGTCCAGCTTACTTGAAATAAGATGAATCTTCAACATATTTCACCTGCTGTTCAAAACCAATGGATATAAGCTCTCCGCCAATAGTTATTGATTGAAATCGTACATCTAGCTCGATTCCTGACGATATATCTTACTGACGTTAAATGTCCTTATAGCTTTAAATAGGAGCAGGAAGAGGAAGATGAACGGGACTTAATGAATTGATGTCAGTTAAAGAGCTTGTTACTATTCACTTTCTTAATGCTAGAAAGCGCTTCTTGTCAATTGTTTTTTTCTTCTTGTATTCTAATGACCTGATTTGGGATAAATGGGGCAATTATAGTATCACAGAAAGAAAAGCTAAAAAAAAAAGTTGTATGCCCATAAATACATCTATTCCGCGATTTAATACTACAAACTTGATAATAAGGATGAAGGGGGCGATTGGAAAGAAACCAACCAATTCCTTATATTGAGCTAAAATTGGAAGCTTTAGTCGTTCTATGAACACACATACATATAGAGGGTATTAAAAACGAGGCTATTATCGTTCTCTCTTGCTTAAAAGATTTACTACTCGGAAAAGTAAAATCATATTTCGAAACTGGATGGTACAGAAGAAATGCTGGTGACTTAAGCCCTGCATTTAAGGACAAGTAATGAGCCATATAATATAGTACAAGAATAATAATAGTAAATAATAATTACTATTTGTTGCAGTCTAAAGCATTCGGGTTACAAAATCTTGTCAATTTACAGATCTCAATTGGGGAAAAATACTTTTATGTGAATGAATTTGAATTTGAATGAAAATAAATTTAAATAAAACAATAAATAAATAAATAAATAAAATCGTTAATTACTTACTTAAAACCTTTTCATAACTGATTTCAGTTTTAAATAGATTTTGTTAGTCCCAGTTTTAATTTTATTATTTGAATGATCTTGAAAAAAAAAACATATTAAGGAACACTGGAAGCAAGTGGAGCTGGGACAAAATATAACCAATCGGTATTTTATTATGGGACATATTTGTCCTATTATCCTTGGGAAACAAAAATATCCACCAAAAGGAAATGATTAGAATAAGAAATTCATTTATTTATACTGAGTTTCCCGTGAGTAGTGTTACATCGAATAACCATTGATAAGCTATGTCGAGAGAAAATATTTTTCTTAATCGCAGCACTTTCTCGCTAGATTTGGAAAATTTATTTATTTTAATCTTGTCCCATACGGGTTTCGACCTCGAAATATTTAGAATCGATCTGTAGAAGAATATTAGAGAACTTTTTATTTTAACGATTCGAAATTAAATTAATAAATACAAGTGAAATAAAATAAGTAAAAAACGAGTTTTCAAACAAAACTGAGGCCAAGTTGCATAAAAAGGTAGAAAATAAACTTTTCTTCACACACAGAGGTGGACTCAGATTTTATTCGCTGACAATCACCGATATATTTCAGTATGATCAGCCAGAGGTAATAAGTGATTTGATTCATGAAGAGAAAGAATATTCAAGAGAAATGTCCCAATCAAAAATCTGAGTCCACCTCTGACATTTCTCTTGAATATTCTTTCTCTTCATGAATCAAATCACTTATTACGTCTGATTGATCTTACTGAAATATATCGGAGATTGTCAGCGAATAAAATCTGAGTCCACCTCTGTGTGTGAAGAAAAGTTTATTTTCTACTTTTTCATGCGACTTGGCCTCAGTTTTGTTTGAAAACTCGTTTTTTACTTATTTTATTTTCTGCCTTTTTCACGTTAACTAAATTGGCAAATTCTGCATTTTTCCTGAAACAGATTTATCACTAATCATATAGATGAAAATTTTTCCGATGATTTTCCCGCTTTTCCGGGTTTTCCATGGAGTTTTCCACAAAAGCAACTTTATGCAACTCATTTCGCTCTACAACTTTGTCTTAGGTTGCACAACGCTCAAACGCTTCCTTGGTCGGAAGAACTCCGGAAAAGCGTTTTACATGAATTTTCCTCGATTTTTTCTGCAAGTTTTCACCATTGTCGGAGAGAAAGTAATGATGCCAGTTGATAGCAAACTTGATCCTGCATAATTTAGAAAACTTTTTTACCGGGAAATTTTCCGGAAAAGTCGGATAATTCCGGAAAATTTTTCGGAAAATCGGAAAACTCTGCATTTTTCCTGAAACGGATTTATCACTAATCAAATTTGTACCAAATTTTCAAATGATTTTTCCCGATTTTCCGGGTTTTCCATGGAAATTTTCGGTTCAAATATTGACAGATTCACGCGACATGAACCTGTGTACCAAATTTCAGCTCGCTGTGATGACGAAAAGTGGGTCTACGAGAGTGTCAAAAATAGTAAAGAAATAGACAAATTCGTGTACGAGTTAAAGGGAATGGCTGGCCTCAAAACTGCCGGCTTGTCCGGGTTTGAAGCCGGGACGTTCCCTTTTCCGGGCAACTGTTCTTCTGAGCTAATGAGACAGATTTTGTATTTATTAATTTAATTTCGAATCGTTAAAATAAAAAGTTCTCTAAAATTCTTCTATTCCATCTATGATCGATTCTAAATATTGCGAGTTTAACCCCGAATGGGTTATTAAAAGATTTTCTGCTCGACATGACTTATCCATGGTTATCCGGTGTAATACCACTCACGGGAAATTCTTATTCTGATCATTTCCTTTTGGTGGATATTCTTGTTTCCAAAGGATAAGGGCCAATGGGACGAATAGTCCCCGGATGAAATTGTGAATCACAATTTTTTTTGATATTATGAATTGAAAAAATAGTTTTCTTTTTTACATAGGCCAAAGCGTGTGTTGTCCTGCTAGAAACCCATTAACCAAAACCTTCCTGTCCTCTTAATGTCCTCTTAATGAAGTGCATCAGGTCTTGGTGAGTATGGTTTTTCAGCTAATCTATAGATAGAAGGGCAGATCTTAGAGTATCCTGCCCGGTCCGGGTGAAGGCCGGACAAGCATATAAAAAGTGTTCGGTTATCTCAGGCTTTCCTTCCGGGCAAGACAGACTCAACAGCTCCCATCCTTGTTAGATGAACGTGAATCGAGCTGTGGCTGGTGATGATGTCAATCACAGTTCTACATTGTTACCTTCCGAGCCCCATTAGACAATCAGAGATATTCCTATTTTGCCCATTAAAAAAACAGCTTTGTGCACCTGCAAGTACTTAGGTTCTCCCATCTCTGCTGATGCTTCCTATGAGCATCCGCTTTGATGACTGACCCGATAATCGAGGTGGCAGCGATAACGGCGGCTTTTGGTTCGAGAAATGGCGAATCAGAGTCAGCCCTTGGTAAAAGGTCAGCCTTTTAATTGCCCATGATCCCCATGTGATCAAAAACCCACAGAAGGGACACCTTGTTGTGGATACGCAACTTCAACTTATCCATAGGCGACCTGTAATCCCCCAGTAGTGTAGATATTATCCGAAGGCCAGTCAGAACCATCAAGGCTGCCTGACTATCCGAAAGGATAACAATTGAGTAGACCAATAGGTTTGATGGAGGATTGTATTTGTCGCATTAATGAAGATCTTTGTAGCATACATGACTGGTCACTGCTGAATCAATTTTCGTTAAATCCAACTAAGTCGCACTGCCTAGCTATATATAGGAGCCGGATTAATAAATCCGTCCTCGAGTACGTTGACTGCGTCAGGAATCTTGGAGTTTATTTCAGTGCTGATTACAAGTGCTGCAGTCACATTTCAAATTTAATAGGGAAAATCTATGTCACTTTACGGCAACTTTGGATAACGTCTGCTTGCCTTTATGTGGGCATGCGCTTACAGTTGGCAAAAAAGGAGACTCATTCCAATCTTTGCTTATTGGATGCTCAGTGCCAGAGAAAGTTAGATGTTGCTTTCAATGATGCAATACGCTATATTAATAGACTTCCTCGGAATGCTCATGTGTCTCAGTATGTATTGTCACTGGTGGGCGCTCCTCTAAAGACGTATTTAGGCCACCGTGAGCTTATTCTTCTGCACAAACTGATATATGGAAAGCTTCCGGAGTACTTGTATGAGAGATTGCACTTCTTGCATTCGGGAAGGAGTTGTCAGCTTGTAGCACCTCGGTGTTCCTATCAATACGGTGAGCGCTCTTACTTTGTTCAGACAATACGGAAGTGGAAATTTCTTCCTGCCAATATGGAGTGAACGGGCTCTCTCAAGCATTTTTCGTCATTGTTGAAAGATTTAAGTTTTTGGGAGCGTAAATGGCACGTACTCTTTACTTTTATAGTTAAGTTAGTTTTCTTGTTTTACTTATTTATTTTATTATTTATCTCTTGTCAGGTTAGGTTTAATTTGTTTTTTATTCTTTTTTATTTCCATTAACTTTAATTTAATTTTTTGTTTCACTTTTATTTCTTTTTTTTCTTTTTTGGTGGTATGTTTCGGTTTGTTTTTTATAGATATTCGTAAATTTTTTTTTTGTTAACAACTTCTTTTACATTATTTTATTTTATTATTTTATTTACTTGTTTATGACTTTTTCTTACTTTTCATTAATACTCCTTTCGTTACCTTATTGTGTTTTAGTTAGTTTTTATTTTGAACCAGGCGAACCATTGCATAAAATTAGAAGTACGTATAAGATATTTTAATCTTTGTACATTGGCCGTTAATAAATTTATTATTATTATTAAATGTCCATTGAGATGGCGAAGACTTTAGCCTAGAAAATAGTGGTGTGTCTTCCAAGTGAATACTCCATCCCAGTGTCAGGTTCAGGAAAGTAGACATCCGCCCCAGCTACCTCACTAGTGAGAGAGCCGTCGGTGAAAATTTTTAGAGAGGACCGGGGAAGGCTCGATAAAAAATAGCTTTGTGTCAAAAACGATTGCATAGAGGTAGGCGCGTACTTATACATAGGTACATGTGGTACATTTATTGGAAAGCTTAGATGGTTAACTGCTATTAGCTGAAATTCACCTTCCAAGGGTGTATAAAAAGAAAGTTGCGGGGTATTAGCTGAAGAAAGTAGCCAAAATAATAAATCACCCTTAGTCTTGAAAGGATGCAATTTGTCCCTCCATTTCATTAAATTTTTTGTTTCTGTCGTCGTAACCCATTTATGGTTATCCGATGTAACACGATTCGTGAGAAACATTGTATAGGTATAAAACAAGCAATAACGTGAGCGAAATTTAAAGCTTTTGCAAATCTAATGGGACTTTTTTTTTGTGAAATGGCGAATATGTGCAGTTTCGTTAGCATAAGACTTTTAGCTAATTAAACCAAAAAATTCTGAAAAGTTCTTTTTTTCTATTTAGGTCATCAGTTCACTGTAAAAAGCCCAAGGAATATCCAGTCAAGTATCTTTTGCTAACTATAACGCAGGCTTCCAGTACTTGCTATCTTATTATTTCTCCTAACATAATTCTGTATCAAAGATATTTTGTGGCATCATTTATTTCCATTTTACGAAAATTTATGTAATAATCTGTGGTGTACAAGCGGTTGGTATATGGCGTGGAAAATTGATACGATAAATTCATGGACAACAACTTGCAGCACATCAATTTCATACTCGCTCGTGTGAGGTGTGACATTTGTATGAAGAATTTTTTATTTTTCCCAGAAATTTACTCGACAATTTTTCTTCAGAATTTTTGTGCAATACTGCTGACTAGTGGCCGGCAACGATCCAATGCTAAACAATTTTCTTTAGAATACCTGCAGGGCTGCGGTCTGTGACCATCAATGATTTTTCTTTCTCACTCTTATTTTGAATTTCGATATTTAATTCACTACAATTCTATATATGTATAGTACGTAGTGTCTACAAACAAATAAGAGGGTTCATGATGAAAAGCATCTCGTGATACGATTCATTTTAAAGCAAAGAGTAGAACTCTTCTTTGCACACCTTCAACGCTTGTAAGATGTGGATCAAATAGGACTGACATTTTCCGAGATGGGTTAAACGAGAGTTGTGAATACAGATTTTATTATATAGGCATTATCAAGATCGTTACCTCAGCAATTTATTAAATCCAGAATCGAGTTTGCCCTATTAATAGTCAATATAGACATTACAGGTACCTAATTATAGTAAACAATACACCTAAGTTCAGTATCTTAGTATCTTTAGAAGGAATTTCGACACTGATATTGTAGTCAAAGGTACGAGGGACCACTGCAAGAGAAAAAAAGATCGAAAATTGGTAAATGTTGAGACACAGGGAGGGCTTCACTCAACGTTCAACAAATATGTTTAGATCCTCCTGAGATTCCACATAATCCAATTCAGGCTTTATGAACTTATGCAACTTTGCGTCATTTGCCTCGATTAATAGGTCCGAGTTCATAACAAAGTGAAAGATATCATTTATTAACAAAATGAACAGAAGGGGTCTCAAGTGATTTCCTTGCGGTACACCAAAATTAGCTGTTATCTTGTCATATTGCTATTGGATAAAAATTGCTCCTCTAATTTGGGATCCTTTAGGTAGTAGGATAAACAGCTGAGCAACTATTTCGGTAAGCTTATATGTATACATCAGAATCTTGCTGAACGCCTTGTCAGAAGTCAGTGTACTCTCAGTAAGTTTCAACTCCTGGCTCGATAAACTTAATGCAAGATTACGAAAACTGGAGCAAATTCTTTATTGCTGATCTTCCTTTCATAATAGTATTGGTTTCCCCCAACATTTCTGAAATGGACGGAGTCTTATTTAGATACCAGAACATACCAAATCTTAATCCGCCATTCCATCTCTAAAATCTTGATGGCTTCGTCTGGCATGCCTCAAGGTAGTTACTTGGGCCCTTTGTTTTTTTTTCTATCTATTGACGACATTGTCTCTATTGTAAAGTCTTGATATATGCTGACGACATTAAGCTTTTCGCCCAGATTAAATCTGTTAGGGATTGTGAACAGGTACAGGGTGACCTTCACAAATTTCATGATTGGTGTAAAAGTAATAATTTGGTACTCAATATAGACAAATGTGAGGTTATGTCTTTCCACAGAAATCAGAACCCAATCACTTATGATTACGAGCTCTCGCATTTCTCGATTTGCCGTGTGGCCTCTGTCTGTGACTTGGGTGTCAAATGTGATCAAAAATTGAATTTTACATGGTATCAAAGAGAAGTTCTATGCTGGGTTTTATAAAATGTTGGTCCCGAGAGTTTGCGAATCCAATCCTACCATAACTTTGCGGTTGTACACTTGCTTTGTGAGACCACTGCTTGAATATACTAGCCAGGTCTGGTCTCCATTTTACGGTACACACATCGACCGCATCAAGTCTGTTCAGCGGACGTTCCTGCGCTTCGCTCTTAGACACTTACCCTGCAACAATTCATTGATTCTTCCACCTTATGAGGATCGCTTGAAGTTTGTGGAATATGCACTCCATTGAAAAACGTCGCATGGTTGCCGATGTTACTTTTGTGCATCAACTCTTAAACGCAAATATTGATTCTTCGGTTTTACTGGACAGAATCTCTTTTCGCGATAGTAACTCCTCAAAGTCTAACTTTAGCATATACGAACCTATTAATCGCATGTGCATTACTGTTAATAATATGGCTGAGAGTTTTGTTGTTGACGTTTCTAAGCATGTTTTACAAAAAGAAAAACATTTATATAATATTTAAGTTTTTGTTATATTTAAATTTTTTAAATGTCATTTTATCCGGTGTTCGGTTTACTTTTAGTTCAACATATCTACTAATACTAACACCGGCTAAATGATGAAAAACATGTATTGTTGACTGTTACAAGACAGTTTAGTAATTGGTCGATGGTGATATTATCAGATGTAAATACTAAGCGAAATCTTCGTTGGATTAACAGATATGAAACCGTCTGTACGCTTTATTCGTAGAGTTGCGCATTCATCACCATACCACATACAAACAAATAATATACAAAAATATGCAACGCTTTTATCGAATATAAAATCGACGATGTCCCGGCTTGCAGTTGATGACGTAACCAAAGGGTAAACCAGCAATGCCTCGCGCAAATATAAAATCAACCTTGCCTCGACCCGATGAAGGGATGGCCACAAAAATTTTTTTTTTAGAAATTTCCCCGAAATTTTTTCTTTAGAAATTTTATGCATTATTGGAGGCTGACAACAGCACACATGAAAGTATTGTATTTGAAAAAGACTCCAGGCTGTCACCAACTTCAGTAAACATTCTACCAAAATATTTTGTGTAATTTAAAAAAAAAAAAAAAAAAAAAATTAGTTATTGCTCATCTACGCGTCTACGCTCATAAAAATTGCTGTTGGCCTGCATGAATTCAGGAACAAATTTCCAGTAAATTTTTAAGGAAAAATTGAGGGCTTCCCTACATCAGGTCAAGACATCGTCGATTTTATATTGCAGCGAGGCATTGCTGACTTCCCGTTTGGTTACGCCATCAAGTGCAAGTCAAAGCATTGTCGAGGCATCATCAATTTTATTTTCAAGAAAAGCGTTGCATATTATTGTTCTAATTGTCCAGTCTTTATATGTTTTAGTTTGTCTATGACCACACCGATTGCCTTTCCTTCTTCTTAGACGCATTGATATCAGTTCTACCTGCCAGCCAGCCAAGTCTGGTTATTATTTGTGTGCGTGCCCTAAAACTTTTGATACATTTTTAATTATTTTAACTGATATCTCTATACTTACATAATACGATATTACTTAGTCAGTAGATTTTCAATTAATCGATTTGAAATTACTTCCAAGGTACACTTTGATAAAAGCATCTCGTTATTGTTGTTTTTTTAATTAAAAAAAATTCATTTTCTTATGCTTTGTGTAACTATCGATTAAGTAAATTGTTGTTTTTACACAAGACAACTCTGACACAATAAAAATTAATTAAGATTCAAGTATACTTCAATCAAGGATAAGTTTACCATGGACGTCTTATCAGCTCCACTGATTACATAAAAGCTCAGAAATGATATTTTCTTGTCAATTATTTTACTTAATCTTCGAGAATCCTTTGGAGAAATAGCTCCTTTTTCTTTTTTCTTCTGAAAACCATTTTTCTTCCGTCTTAGATAAAAACTTATGCACATTTGTTGTTTTTCTTTCTTACTGTCACGATAGCGGCCCTAAGCTCCATTATTCTGGCTGGATATGAATTATGATTTCGTATCACATTTAGTCGTCTCTGCAAAGGGATTTACCACAGTTGGTTTATCTTGTTCCCGGAAGATGATTTTATGTCAGGCTTATGATTCAGGAATTGAAACTAGAAAGGGGTGTTCCAATTTTTCTTGGATTTACTGCATCAGTCTTGCTTACATGTTCGTTGTATGGTGGCAAGGGTGGTGTAATCATTGTGTGAGTGGGATATTTTTATAAATGTAATTTTTCTACTTATCGATTTTGCACTTTACTTTATACTTTGTGTGCGAGAATGGTATTTAGTTTATTGTTCATTTTTGGAGGTAATACTCCAAATTTAAGAGGTTTCTTTAATCCAGGACCTTAGTAATTGACACCTAAGTTACTAGAGAAGTACATTTCGTCCTTGGGTAAGGTGTGCATCTAATACACGGTGACTATAAAGTGGGTAGGTGGGCACACCAGACTCATTATAAATGAGAGGACGGACTCACTAGCCAAGTCCGGCACTAGTTCTCGCTTTATTGGATTAAAACTTACTGTTGGCGTTGCGACCTCAATGATCAGACATTCGCACGAAGCATCAGAAAAGATGGACGAACCTCAGCACTTGCAAGTGTACGAAACTGTTGTTGATGAACCAAATAGGAAGACCATTGACTTTGTCTTGGGGCCCGAAAGAAAATAATACGGAACTGTGATTGGTGTTATCACTGGCTAAGGTTAGCTTCACGGCCGTCTAACAAAGATGAGAATATTGTTGACAATCCTGAGTGTCACTCCTGCTTGAAAGGAGAGCGTGAAACAACCGAACACTTTTTGTGTGGCTTGCTTCTTCGACCTTTGTCCGACGTTGGCTGAATACGCTTTGGCCTACATTCCTAAATATATGCGGGTGAACAGAAATACTTACCTCACCTGGGGCCGGATTCTGAAGCTTGGAGAGTTTGGGAGATTAGAATTTTCGTTTTCCCCCGATTAAAACTCCCAACCTCTCCACTAGCGATGATCTAACATACTTGGGCAGTTATGGAAAACATGAGTACTAGCGCAATATTGAAGGATGGCTAACTCTGTGTGGGAGGGTCGTACAGCATTGGGGGTTTTCCTTCAGATTTAGGATATAGAGTACAAAAATATAGATGAACAACTTTTAGGGTAGGGGCTTTTGTTGATGAGGGGGGAGGAAGGTCGTCCCGCCCTCATTCGGGGTTGTCCAAAATACCTCACGTTTGTTATCAAATTAAAGAGGAAGAAGCGGGTAATCGAGTAGTGTAGTTTTTTTTTTAACATTTGAACTTCATAACCGACTTTTTACCGGCGGAAAACGGATTTTTTGCATTTGGGGCATATATAGTACACTCAGCTTGCTTATATTGCTTGCATATATTTTTTTCCGTTTCTTGTTTCACATCCCTTAAAATATGGCTAATTTTGTAACAAAAGACGACCGTTTTTTCATCTTAAGAAGAACTGATTCATTTCCCTTGCAGTTGACTCCAAAACAATTTATCGGACTCAAAAACTAATTACATATGTAATGAAGGGACAGAATGAAGATGCGATTTCATTCCACATACAACCCTTTACGTGAATATTTAATATTTTTATAGTATCTCTTCAGTGATTTGACATTTTTAGCGGGTGCATTGAGGCATCAAAATCCATATTTCTCTGTAAGTATTGCAAGTATTTCCATAACTTGTTTTTGTAAACATAGTCAGGATATGCGGTGTGTCCATAATTTAATTTGAAATTCCTAGGTACCTTCTCAAAATACAACAAAAACAGACAGTACTGTCAGTTGAGTTCGTATATCCGGCCCCTGGACCTGATGCGCTTCATTAAGAGTATATATAGGATGGTTTTGGTGGGAGGTGCCTATTTCTTTAGCAGTTATCACATTGGGCAGCCTTGGCTTCCATGTTTGAGATCTTTCTTCCCCTTTATTTCATTTGTATCTTTCGAAAATTGACCATGATATAAACCATTTGCTTTCTACCTGATTGCAGTATTTCCATTTACAGCAATATTTAAGAAAACATTCTGTTGTTTAACCCAAGTGCGCTTTATAATTTCCATCGGCTCCATCTACTCTTTTAACCCCTATTGGACTTATAGTCCAGTCAATAGGCCTTTACCCTACAAAACGTAGAGTAGTTGTGATTTTTTTATGTTACACAGTAAACCTTTTTTCCTAAAGTGAGTGGCAAGAATTTGTGCCACAAAGTTTAGGTATTCTTCGATAAGATTAGGAAAGCAAAATAAAGTTTTTATCCCCAAAAGCAAGTAGAGTTTTTCCCCTAAAATGTAGGAAACTTTCAATTTTGTTATGTTTTCCTAAAATGTAGGGAATAGGTATACTTCACCTTCAAAAAACATCTATTTCTCTTACAGTGTTCTTAATACCGAGCCCCGGTGAAGGAGGAGGTCTGCGCGATCCGCCATCTTGGATTAAAAGTACAAAAAGTTGATTTCTTTTTTTTCAAAATAATTCCTCAACGGTTTATCCTACGACAAAAATGGCTGATACAAATTTGAAGAAGACTAAATTCCTTACATTCTTTGTACAACTACTATTTTTGTAAGCCTGATGTGTAACGACGTACAGCGGTGGAAACGTGAACATTCTTCAAAAAAAAAATCGTCCATGTGGTCTATAAGACAGAGGGTGATAGTAGTCACGTGATTAAATAAAAAACTTTATGAAAAGGGTGTTTGGCGCCATCTCAACCGTTTCGGAGTTACAGGGTGATTAATTAAGATATTTGCTAGTCTTTAACAAAATACCCTATATCTTAAAAAATACATTATTATATGCAGAATCTCATGGTCTTTCCAACGACTGCTCGACCAGGGCCGTTCTCCCCTTGTAATTTTTCAATGGAGTCTGTTCGGCACACACGTCTTAAGTTCAGCGCCAGGTGTTATGGATTCTGCTGATGAGACTCTCTACCTTTGGGTTCTTGGTTTTTAGATGCTCTGGCAATCCATGAGTTTTCTTTATATCGTAGAATGGATCTAATCTTCTTTTAATCTCTTTATCGATTATATCGGATCACAAGTGCCTTATATTCTTCTCTTAACACTCGATCTTTTCAATAATTTTTTGGGATTAAGGTAGACACCTCTTTACAAAAGTACGCAAACAACTGGGTATGTATGGGGTGACTATTCTAACTTAGAAGGTCTGTACCGACAGTTTCGCTTTACGCAATCAAGGAATTATTATAAATGTATGTTAAGCTGGAATCCCGGAGATTCGACTTTTAAACACTGCAACATGAGAGAATTTTTGTGCTATACCCCTGATACTTTTTTTTAGGTCTAGTCTACTGTTGCCTTTTTTAGCTAAGTAATTGATTTGGATCAGTTTTCTGAACGTCTGACGGGATTATAAATTCCTTAACCAGATAATGGAGTCTTCGGAACTCAAACCTTGTGCGGTCATTACTTAAAATCTAGCTATTCGTTTTTTGTTTTACCTATTTTCTTTAGCATGTACTTAAATGTGCAATATACAGTCAGTAGACCAGTGAATAGCCTAATCTGGTGTTTACCACAGTTGATAATATCCTTTTCTTTTTTAAACTTTTTGTATTGGAACTGCGGACATTTCCACCTGTCTAATTCGCATTTCAATGTGCTCTCCCTGGAGATCATTAAAGTTATTTTTCTCATTTCTTTTTTGAATAGTTTCTATTCCGATGAACATCTGAGTTTGCATTAAAATTGTCTGAGATTGAACGTATCACTCAACCGGAATCCAAATCCGAAAAATTAAACTTTTGTATGGCAAACTATGTATTTTATTTGCCTCAAAAATACTAATTTTGTGTCCTTTTATAACTTTAGAGCTTTGTATATATTTATGTAATGTATCGCGCTATAACTGCAATCTTTTACAAGGGTTAATCTAGAAATTCTCAGATAAACCCGGAATACACTTTGCAAGTGTTTCCTCGACAAATATAAGATCTTCAGTTTCACGTTATGCAGATGGTAACTTAATCAAGGTGGTAAAATACTACTACGTAACTTAGAAGTTATCCGTGGGCCACTCAGAGCTATCAAGGCTATATGGGAAAGGATAGCGATGCTTTTCCTTGATCTTCATATCAAGTGTTATCTGTATTGGCAGTCCAAAAAGGCGAAGACCTCAGTCTGGCAGTCGGTGGTGGTTCGTGGGCTACAGCAAATGGGAAGCATTTCATTTTTGGTATAATTTACAGCGATATTATATTTTTACGTTAAGCACATGCAATGACTACAATCCTGGCTAGAGCTGGAAATTCCCAAATAGTGAAGCACTGAGATCTGTTTCGAGTCAGAAAAATGTATTTTGGTAAAACCCTGGAACAGAGTTTTTCCAAAAGCAAAATATATTTTAGCTCCACTAAGATGCTAGAGATACGGAGCAAAAATATGAGTCAGAAATACGCGAAATTTCAGTTTTTCAATAAATTTTTATTTTAAAGCTTTAGATTTATTTACAAAAAGTTTACCTAGAATATAACGTTTTACGCCAATAACTGTCCACTTATTGTCCACTGCCTGCATAAGTCGCCTTAATTCGCTATTTTAATTGGATTTCGAAAGAATTATATTATTTGAATAATGAATGAATGAAGCTTAGAATTTAACATGCATATTCAATTCCATCAGAATTTACAAACCAAAAAAGAATTCTTCTTTTCCAATTAAAGAGAAACGCGCATCAACCACCGACTTATAACAATGGACTGAGCGATTTGCTATTTTATGTGGCACAAATATTGTGTTTCTGTATATAACCGTTAGAGCACTCCATAAAATGTTTACTGCATAAAAAACATGTAAAACTCAACCAATTAGATGAAATTTTACACTCGAAAATTATTTTTTTGTGTCCAAGTGATATTTTAATGGCTTATAAGGAATTAAACTCATTCCGACTTTAATTTTAAAAAGTTATTTTTACCTGAATCCTGCGTATGGGAAAGAGAGACGGAGCATGGTAAACACTATCTTTACGTTATTATTTCTGCAGTGATTGCATTTGTAGCCAACGTAAAAACATCAAATGGCATAAGAAAACGTTTAATAAGAAATATTTTGTGTTGGTGGCTCCAACTCTGCTATAGCGCGAAAGAGAAAACTGTAAAACTTGTGCCATTCCTTCCTATAGGTCCTTCTTATAAGTCAGGAGCATCAACTAATAAGGCAGTCATTATCTTCTTATCCTTGCATAATATAAAAAAGCTACAAAATTAGGTCACGTGTGAGGCCGACAGCCCCATCCGTATGAAGCTTTAGAATTTATTCAATGACAGTTCTAGCAGCGATGTAAATTATATATGAAAACGCTATGTTTTGCTCAGCGTCCCATAGGAATTTACGTAAGTAAGCTCTTGAATGCATATGAGTCCGATAAGTTAAATGTGTTTGACTTTTTTCGTTGACTTGACTTCGTTGTTACAAAGACGCTGCTAATATTTCAGAGTCTCTCCATTATGACTGTGCTACAGTAAGCTTGAAACGCAGGCAACTTCATCCATACCACTCGATTTTATGTAGTTTGCTAGGCTATTGGAACTAGTGAGACTTTCTAGTGAAGTCGAACCCAATATCAGGCTCGAGAAAGTAAGCACCGTCACTGGCCCATCTTTTGTGTGGGAGATATTGATGAAATTTTTTAGAGCGGCCTGAGGAAGGTTCTTTGGGGATCTCCCCCAATCATCGAATATCTATCAGCAAATCTCACAGAGAATTGGCGATCAACTTGAAGTTACTCTTATTCTTGCGACTAAACGTAAAAATATTTCAAAACTCTATTGCTAGATTTGTAGAAGAAAATCTATGAAAACTTTTGTGAAGGAATCTTATAAGAAACTACATATAATCATCGAATCAATCAAAACTCTAATACTCCTTATAACATATATGGACTAATCTCACTTCTATTTGGATGTCATACATATACCGAAATATTTTGGTGTGTTTTTTATGTACTACATAGATCCAAAGCAAAGATATATTTTATGTCAACTCAAATGCATCCCCACCACCAAATGCAATTTCCCAAAGTTAGCGCTAGTATAACAGAACAGACTACTATCAACACAGAATGCTATAGAATCTCTTTTGATTGCAGTTTCAAGAGCGCCGTATTCTTTGAATTCCATTCTCTGTTGCAAGTTTGCTGAACTACACTAGAATGTCCACTTTAAGCTTTTGTTGTGTGTGTGTGGGTGTGTGTGAATACGTTTTTTAGACTGTGAGATGCAACAAGTTGATTTTACGCTATAGAAAGGGCAGTTCTATTGTTCAGATTTACATACATACATTTGGAGCTTTATCAGACTTGCTTGGAAGGACCATGTAAAGACACACATATAATACGGCTCTCCATAAATTGGTTTTGAATCTGTGGACAAAGCCTTCGAGGAGATTGAAATTAAAGGATTTTTGGAAAATTTAAGATAAATAATGTTGAGGCCACAAATTATGTAGTTTTTCGGATGAGAGTGAATAGGGTAGGTATGTACAGGAGGGAAATTATTTGAAAAGAAGGTATTGAAAAATTTGTATTATCTATATACTTATGAAAAACTCAAGAAGGAACTTGTCTCAATTAGGAACTCTAATATTTACCTCAGGTATGAATTGAAAAATATTTTTATATTTCTGTTGGAATTTCTGAGTTTTTAATACTTAACTTGCACGAGTTATCTCATAAACCAATAGTTCGGACTGTAATTCGTTCTAAATTAAATATTGCGTTATCATCGATTTAATATGTTATTTTGCTTGCCTATGTCTTTATTTAATTAGCGTTGTTGGAAAAGAATTAAAGAAATTTTATTAATCGAAGTAACCGTAACACTTTTGTGGAACATATTATATGGAATTGAGAAGCGATTAAGAACGAATACAGAAGAAAAAAACTACATCCAAAATATATTAATATCAGGCCATATAACAAATCAGAGGCGGCTGAAGCAGAAATTATTACGGCAATTTGGCTCCAAAAAGAAATTTGTAAAACGCGCAACAATTTGCATATATGTACATATGAGGGTTATTCATGGGGAATTAGCTTATCGTCTCCACAGCATTGAGTTTGATATATTGGATGATAAAATAAGAGCAAAGTTATGCAGACCTTGCGGCTGAACAACATTTAACACAAAGCAGGAAAATTAACCCATTAATGACTTACGTTACATATATGCAACACTGACATTCCAACGAAATAGAGGCAAAATAAAGATAGTCTCCCAGCTTCGACGAATTTTTTAATTAGTTTCGTAGAAACTTATCTGTGTAAGCAAAGAGAATTAAAATTCACTGTGATCAATTTAGTGCTAATATTTAAATCTAGCGGACGTGTATTAAAACGGTGAAAAATATAAAAAAAAGAAGCCTAAAATATAGGAACAAGGAATTAGTAATTATCTTATTTTCTTAAATTTTTTAAATTTTTTTGAATTTCTGAAAATGTAGTTCTATTTAGAAATAAACTAAAATTGAATTCGTCCAAAAATATTTTTTTTTGTTTTCCATTGAACTACACGGTGGTCACTTGAAAGTGTGCGTTGCATATATGTAACGTTAGTCGTCTTACAGCATTACATGAATTTTTGTTTTCTTTTGTTTTATATTTTTAAACATAAAAGTAGTTGTGGATTATTTAGACTTCAATCTGACGATGAAGATGTGCATGTTGAGCCACCCGAAGAAGGGGAATTGTCTGGAGGAGGATTTAGGCGATGAGGATGGAGGAGGGACACTAAAAAACCTGCCAATAAAGCAATTGAAAGCCGCATTCGAATTGGTTTGTACTGGTGCTGATGGAAGTGAAGGCGGATTTGAGATTTCTGAAGATGCCTTAGTGAATTATCTAAAGGTCACAGACGTCTTGAACACTAGGATGACGAATTTGGAAATTGATTTGATGGATGCTTCTATGTGCTCTGCAAATGTTCCTGTGAGTACAACAACACTAGCAGACAATGTAACCATTAGATACTCTACCAGAATATAAACCAGAGTTTGCACTAGAAAATGGGAGCTACTCTAAAACTCAGGCAAACTCCGAATCTCGTTCTCGATCAGAGCAAGAGAAATCACCAGCACTAGATCAAGCGAAAACACATCAAGAGAGCCTACCAGCAGAACAGGACAAGACACAAGTTGAAACTGTGCAGTCACAATCACAACAGTGCAATTTCAACCAGCTGAGCGCAAGAAGTCAGTAGCAAGACAAAAAACCCAGCATCAAAACGCAAAGCGGCTTTTGTACATCAAAATAATCAGCTTCTGAATTGGTTTGGGTGACAGATAATGAAGTGCCGCCGGAGCAAATTTTTCCAGAAAATGACTATCGTGATTGTATAGGTTTGGTACCACATGAACAATTTCAGAAATTGTTTTGATGACGCGGTGATTCAGTTACTTTGTGACGAAACAAATACATATACTGTTATGAATAGTTAATAAAATCCGAACATCCTAACCATTCTGATTACCACAGGATGCTCTTCCCATCCAGGAAAGAGAGATTATTGGGCCGCAAGCAATGATATGATGAATGTTATGATATCAGATGCGATGAGACGTGATAGATTTGAATGTGTGTTTTGCTATCTCCATTTTATTAACAATGCCTTAGAGAATCGAAGCGATAAGATCTGGAAACTGCGTCCTTTGACTGATGCCATAAAAAATCGGTTCTTACAGCATTTCAAATCAGAGCAACATCTGTCATACGACGAATCAATGGTGGAGTAATACGGTCGTCATGGCTGTAAACAGTTCACTAGATTTGGGTACAAGATGTGGATATCTCATAAATTTTGAGATGCATCGTGGATCAAATCCTTGTCTAAATCTAGATTATCCCGCAAAATATAGAAAAAATGCTACGCCACTATTTTGCATGTTAGATGATTTTGCCTATCATATAAAGTCTTTTCACTTCTGTGTACATATACTTCAACAATTTATTTACACCGATTCCAGTTTTATTCGGCTTGAAGGAACGCAATTGCCATGGTACTGAAACCATCAGACAAAATATGCTTCCTAAGTCATGTCCGTTACCACTGAAGGATGAATTAAAAAGGGAAGAGCGCGGCTATATTCTGAACACAAAAGTCAGTGAGGTTAATATATATAAAACGGAATGGGCCAATAATGCCATCGTTTCTATATCTTCAATAATATATGGAAAAAATCCTATTTCGACTATCGGAAGATATTGGAGAAAAGAAGGGAAAAGTTGATGTTCCGCGTCCATGTGCTGTTGGACGTTACAATGCATGAATGGCTGGCATGGATAGAATGGCCCAGAATGCTAACGCTTATCGGATTGCAGTAAAATGAAAGAAGTGGTGGTGCTCCATTTTCACGTGGCTGATAGATGGGTCTATTCAAAATGCCAGGCTGCTTCATCGGAAAGGAGGTTTTTCGATAACACATATTCAGTTTAGGCGTGCTATTGCACAATATTATTGCCAAAGTTTTGGTTATCCCAAACTGCCAGGCTGTTATCGCCGTCCTAAAACTTAAGTAGAGCATTGTAATCCCCAATTTGACGGCATGCATCATTATGTCATCAAAATTCCAAACGACAAAAGACTCCATTGTGCTGGATAAAATTGCACTTCATCTGTAAAGACTATGTGCAAAAAATGCAATGTAAGGCTCTGCGTGGATTGCCTTGAAATGTATCATTTCATACCTACATATATATTAATAATTGCTAAAATAAATACATATCTAATAATAAAATAATAAAGTTTTGCCAAAATAATTGTAATTTTGTTTTTCATTTCATATTCCTTTAGCATTCATATATTTGTTTTATTTATTTTTTTTTTATTTTTTTTTTTTCAATTTATATTTTACCATTTGGTAATACTCAGGTAAGCATCCAGGGAAAGATATAGGTGTACCTATTCTTTATTTCATTTATATATTTTCATACATCACTATATATTTTAAATGTTTAGCCTTCTCTTTCAATAAAGAAGGAAAAATGTCAATTTCCCCGTGTTCGGACTAACGTTACATATATGTAACGGATACTCCTGCGGGAACGGAGTCCGGGAATTTTTTTTTTTTGTATTCAGATTTGGATTTCTACAACCTATAGTACCTTCTGTATTAAATTTTAGCCCTCTAACTGAATTTTTAGGATCTCGTCATTAATGGGTTAAAACATCTGATTCGCAGTTCTATTAAGATTCCAACGCAGTTGAATTACATCGGAAAAGTACAGTTTTATCCAAGATTAGTAAACTTATCACAGGTACAGTTTTTGCAATCGGAGATGGATTTTTTTACAGAAAGAAATAAAGTTCTTCCACCAGATGTTTTAATAGGAGTCAGTACTCAGCAAAAATTTCAATTTAGATACCAGCGAGTCTGTAGGCAATAAAACTTACTATTCGTAGGTTTGTGTCACATTAGAGACATCTAGCGTAAAAGACAGAAATCCAACTTGGGACAATTTAAGACGAAAATGAAAGTTTGCAGTTCACATAAATTGAAATTTTTTAATGAGAATTAACTCTGCTAAATTTTATTTTGCACATAATTGTTAAATATACTATTTTGCTTTATATTTCCACAACTTTCAATGAAATATTGCAATTTCTCGTCGGTGAAATATCGAGGGAGAAAACAAGTATTATTAGAGTTAAATAATTAAAAAAAGCACCACTAAAAATGAAAAACTCGACGTTATTTGCTAGATTTCGGCTTTATCTTTCTAAAAAAACAGGAATTTGATTTGAAAAATATTAATTTTTACCATTTTTTACAAGTTTTCGAGCTAATATCTCCATTCCAATACACTTTTTTTTTAATTTTTGCCGACGTTATTTACTAGACTTCTTCATTACCTTTAATTTAAGATATGAATCATTATTCTGGTACAAATAGTTTGCCAGAAATTTGCATTGAAAATGTATGAAACTTGCAAATCTTGGTACTGACTCCTCTTAAAACAAATTTCCTGTGATAGGTAACAAAATTCCGATTACTCACGTGCATATTCAAGTCAGTAATCGGCGCAATAGACTTAAATATTAAAAATTGCATTTTTTTTTAAATTAAAATTTTTTGCCATTTTATGTGGAATATATATTACCATACATATTACACTACTTTTCTTACAATATTATGAATTTAAAAAATTTCAATATACATATCCTCAATTATTGTTAATGCAGACTGTTCAGTCCACATATATTACGTATAAAATCCCTCGGTGAAGTCCCACATCGCATCCCTCGATAAAACCAATTGTCCTAAAAAATACAAAAAAAAAAAACAATACAAAGAATCAATGTTCCATATATATAAAACTTATCTAATATCCTCAACGTCCTGAACAAATGTAGAACACAAAGGTCATCCCAGTCCTACCTGCAGCTGTCCTACATATAGTTTAAGCTGAAATTAAATAAAAAACCATTAATAATATTTAAATTAACTAAAATCATCCTGAACTCACCTAATCATATACACCTTCAGCATATTTACATTTTTTGTAATGTCATCTAGTGACATTACGCCAAACAGCTGGTGTCGCCACAATCAAAAGTGGACCAAAAGGAACCAAGCGTTGCCAAGGCAACACATTATCGAGCTGGGATATAGCTGTTCACGGCGCCTATAAAAAGGCGGCGAGCCGCAGCAAAATTGCCCATTTGATTTTCAGAGTCTAATCTGAAAGCATCCTCCACCAGAGTCTAATCTGTTTCCTGTCCTTTGAACAAAAGTATAATTTTGTTTATTCCTTCATATACTTAGAAGTCTAATTCTATTAAAGTCCAAACTCCCAAAATCCAACACTTTAGCTCCAATCGTGTGACAGATGTGTAATTCTGCTTACACGCTCCAGGACGTTGCGACTGAAGTATAGTTCTGCGACTACGTTTTGACATTCGTTGTAACAGAAGTGTAGTTTTGCTTACACGCCTCAGCACGTTGTAGCAGGAGTATAACTCTTTTGTAAACCGGCACACTCCCTTACGTTCGAGACTAGATCTCACACAGACTGTTGCCCTTTGTCTTAATCCTCCTCTGATATTCGTCTTGTTGCACAGTTTTTTCGTAGTAATTTTGCTTTTAACATTGTTGAGATGACGAAAAAATTCCTAAAAGAGTCGAATAATTTTTTTAAAATTTATACCGATATTGAAACAAAATGTCCTGCTTTGGGTACTAGACCATAGGATGTTGAAAGGCGTATGTTGAAACTAAATTAATAAATAATGGAATCGAACAAATTTTATATCAGTATATTTGAATAAACGTTGAGAACGCTGATTGACAATATTGTCAAAGTAAATAAGTATATACCTATGCCACCTACATGAGACTACATACATATAACGTAGCTCAAGAATGGAATATATTATCTGTACCAAAAAAGTCAGTAGCTTAATTGAGTATAGGAAGAAAAACGTTTACGATTGATATAGTTGATATGTAGTATATCATAGCTGTCCTAGTTGAAGATATTCACGTACAAATTTAAAGATTTGCTCTTCGAAAAAAAAATCTAATTAAATATGCATATACTATATCGAAAGAAACCAATATAAATTTATGATGTAATACAAATAGACTCAGTCATCCAGCTTTACTAATAAATCTAACCTCTATCATGTAATCTAGATTCCGATGAAATCTGAGAAGTTCAATGCCATATTGAATGAAATGGCCGTGACTTGACGTCGCCTTTCTCAGATTTTCCACACCTATATAAATCTATATATAGTATATGCATCAATGTGTACCATATGATATATATGCAAATCTATTGAAATCATAAAACTTTTCTGGAATCTCTCTTCTTAGAAAAGTTTTGCTTGGAGCTCATTCAAAATAAAGTAAAATTTTCAAATCATACTTTCCTGCAAATTAGTCATTAATAAAATATCGCTTTGATGTCTGATTAAGATTTACATCTTCTGAGCCATAGCAAAGATTCTCTAGACTTATATACATACATCCATGCAAAATGTCATTGTCCTTTTTGTCAAAAAAATAGAAAAACCGTGAGTTTGTCCTTATCAACGAACGTACTCGGTCTAGACTCACCCACACGGACATGTTTAAATAAAGTAACTTTCTCGTGACAAGATTTCAGGTCATGTCCTTTATATCCTTTAATATCTCTGCAAATACTAACGTCCAAAGAAAATAAAACGGAAAGCTTTTACACAGCAGGAAGAAAACGAAAAGTACTCGACTTATTGGAGACGTTACACATTTCAAGGATTCCAGGGACTTGTATATTCTTGGACGCAGTTCTACTTTTATTTCAGAACATATTCCTGGCAAATATAACTAGAGCAATAGTGAAGGTCGATTAATAGAAGAATCGTATTGGTCGTTGTGAATTTGAGTCTAAGGCAATATTTATGTCGACACAATCTCGAACTCAGCATTTACTATCAGTTGTTAAAATGAAAGCAATTTATCAAACTCTGCAAATCGATTCTAAGTCGGTGTGGTATTGAATAGCTAAGACATTACGAATTCATTATTCCTTTTAATTTTGTTTGGCTTGCACTTATCTAAGTATATTGATTACTGAACATTCGTATATAAAGCATAAAACACAACCAATACAACTGTATAGTTGCAGAACCGATATTGTTTTGGAAGAGAGCGAAATTCATTTCAAAAGATTAAAATCACTGCCCCGAAATTAGTTGCAATATTTCTTGGGAGATGTTAGTTTTGTTTGCTTTCAGTGCAAGAATGTTAGCATGAGAAGAAATATTTATGCTGGAATAACTGCCAATGTCAGAGTTGGGTATTAAAAGTCTAGTAGTCGGAGATAATTCTCTTGAGATATCATGAAATAATGTAAAATTTATTACTTGACTTTTGTTTTGACATCAAAAATACATTTACATATACATATACTAGATAGAAGCGAATGTAGGGTGTGTATGCGTATTAATGTCTATACTGATTGCATTCGTTTATTGGAGATAATCTAATTCTTGGAATTATTCTCGGAATTATTGCGGAGAAATATTTTAAGCCAAATAGTGCAAAGATATTTATAATGTTATCAAACGACGGTAAATTCAAAAAAAACAAAAACATATTTACTTAAACGGGAAAAATATAGAGTGCTCTCCTTGATATTTTAGAGGGCCGCATAAAAAATCAAGTAAAAAGCAGGCGTCCTCCTCTCTATCCTTCAGAGATATAATGGATTTTTGTTCCAACCTCAAAGAAAAGAAATAAGTAAGAATTCAAAAATATTCTGGTCAATTTACTGATTTTTGTTTTACTTTGAAAGCCCACACACGCACTTCAAAACTTCCAATATCTATAAATTGTGAGATTACAAATTTTGGTTTCATTTGCTCAAAATTCTAAAATTCAGGCCAATTGACAAAAATCTATGATATTGCTATAAACCTCAATTTCCATATCATGCCATTAGAAGTGAAACTAATGGGCCATTCCACACGAGTATTTCTGATGTAGTATGCAAACAGGTTTTCTTGGGAAGAGGTGAGAAGAAGCAAAGAGATATCTCTCCAAAATGTAGAGATATCTCTTTGCTTCTTCTCACCTCTTCCTTAGAAAACTGGTACACATAGCGCGTCAAAAATACTAGTCTGAGTTATTCGCTATATTTCTCTCATTCCCCTCCCCCAATCACTTGCAGTATGGATAAAAATATATGGAACTCTCCACTAAAGGATAGGATAGGAACTCGGACGTATGTTACTATTTTACCGATAATCGGCCATCCCACACGAATATTCTTGATGCAGTCTGAAAAACAAGTTTTCTACGAAATAGGTGAAAGGAAGCAAAGAGATTTCTCTACACTTTGGAGAGATATGTCGTTGGTTCTCTACGCCACTTCCCAAAAGACCGGTTTGAATACTGCATCAAGAATACTCGTGTGGAATCGCCCATTACCATTCCGAGAGAAAAGTTGTAAGTCTACATAAAAGTATTTAAAAATACTAGATTTAGTAATAAAATAATAATTAATGCGCAAAAAAACAAAGAAAAAGGTTTTTCTACCAAATGAAAGCAGTTGCTGCAAAAGAAAATTAATTTCTATCAAAAGTAAAGCCGTTTTTATATCAAGTAAAAAAGCTAGAATTGGTCTAAGACCAATTCTTATTATACCCTTGATGAATGCCCGTTTGAAATTCTGTATGGTAACCAATTTGAGCAATTCTGATTTTTGCAATGGTTTTTTGCATATATTTCCAGAAGGTTCGTCGGACAGTAAAAATTATTATAATCAATTTTATAGGATTTTGTATTCTGAAGAAATTTTTGTACAATGAAAATGTGTAGGACTGATAGTTTTCACAGTATCCGTTAAAAACCAAAATTTTTATATTGCAACACCAAGAAGGGTTTGCCCGATTTAGACCATTTTTGAAATTATATTTACTATTTTTATGGAAAAACTGTGTATAAAATTTCAGCTCTCTACGTTATCGCGTTCTCAGGCAGTGTCCAAATATATAGTGGAAAACAAAATGTTTGTATGGCAACCCCACGAAGGAGTTACCCGATTTGTCTCATTTTCGAACTTAGTTTTACTTTTTTGTTAAAGTTATGTAAGTATACGCGTTCTCGAGTCATCGTGCACACAGACAGACAGACTGACAGAGACACGGACGGACGGTGGATATGCAAAAATCAAAATAACTTTTAATATTATGCGTGGGTGTCCAATCCATTTTGCTCTACCATAATTATATTGGGTGTGTTGAAAGTACTTTCTTCAAAACAAATACAGTTTCTGCAGTGGTTTCAAAGAAAAGCTGTGTCTGTTAGCGAAAGCGGTTTTTTTTTCAAATAAAAACGGTTTCTGTAAAATAAACTTACTTTATAAAAGACTCAAATCCACTTCTTTTAAACACCTGTTTACTACATAGAAAGGCAGTTTCATTTAAAGAAGAGCTGTTTCTGGCAAAGAAAAGAATAAAATGAGTTCCTGTTTTGCTGACCAAATCCATAGTTTTCCATATCAAAAATTAGAAGAAATTTTTGATAAGAATGCACAGGATCTTTTCTGCGATTTTTTGCGTATTTCTTATTAGGACCTCTAACGATTGCCACAGCTAATATGAGGATTTTTCCTGAAAATTTTCAATGTATTCTATACGATATTTATATTCTCCATAAAATTCCAGAATAATGGATTGTCTAGTATCTCATCCTTGTTATTTTCCACCATTTACATTCAAAATTTCTTCCTTTATTCCCAACCGTGTTCCACTTTGGATTTTCGTAGATTTTTTCCTTCGATTGCCAATAGAATTTTTTCTTTATTCTCCCTTGAAGTTTTAAACTTTTCGTCAATTTTCATTTGGAATTTTTCTTGTTTTTTTTTAGCCAGCCCGTCCCTTTAACTTGCACACGAATTTGTCTGTCTATATATTTCTTTTTTACTAAATATTTTCGACTCTCTCGTAGACCCATTTTTCGTCATCATAGCTAGCTGAAATTTGCACACTGGTTCATGTCGCGTGACAATTGAATCTATCAAAATTTGATTCGGAAATTTCCATGGAAAACCCGGAAAATCGGGAAAAATCATTTGAAAATTTGGTACAAATTTGATTAGTGATAGATCCGTTTCAGGAAAAATGCAGAGTTTTCCGATTTTTGGGGAAAATTTTTCCGGAATTTTCCGACTTTTCCGGAAAATTTTCCGGTAAAATAGTTTTCTAAATTATGCAGGATCAAGTTCCCTATCAACTGGCATCATTACATTCTCGCCGCCAATGGTGAAAACTTGGAGAAAAAATCGAGGAAAATTCATGTAAAACGCTTTTCCGGAGTTTTTCCGACCAAGGAAGCGTTTGAGCGTTTTGCAACCTAAGACAAAGTTGTAGATCGAAATGAGTTGCATAAAGTTGCTTTTGTGGAAAACTCCATGGAAAACCCGGAAAAGTGGGAAAAATCATCAGAAAATTTTTGATCGATATGATTAGTAATAAATCTGTTTCAAGAAAAATGCAGAATTTTCCAATTTTCCGACAAAAAAGTTTTATAAGCTATGCGGAATCATTTTTTTTCCGTCCTACTGGCATAAATACTTTCTCTTCAACAATCATGAAAACTTGCATGAAAATCGAGGAAAATTCATGTAAATTTAAAAAAAAATTCATAGTAATAGGAAAAGTTTGTGGAAAACATGGAAAATCGGGAAAATTCATGTTATATGGGATCAAGTTGGAATACAGCAAAAAAGGGGCTGTTTAAAACATAATTTGAATATCAGAAAACCGTTGCAGTACTTCAACGATGTGATACTCGAATAAATTTTTTGAAAAACTGGTAAATGAGTGTTTTTCAGCCGTCATAAAATTGTTTTAAAATATCTCCATGCAGCACGTAATAACATTTAAGTTAATGTGAAAAGGGCAGAAAATAAAATAAGTAAAAAACGAATTTTTAAACAAAACTGAGGCCAAGCCGCATGAAAAAGTAAAAAATAAACTTTCCTTCACACACAGAGGTGGACTCAGATTTTATTCGCTGACAATCACCGATATATTTCAGTATGATCAATCCGAGGTAACAAGTGATTTGATTCATGAAGAGAAATGTCCCAATAAAAGAATCTGAGCCCACCTCTGTGTGTGAAGAAAAGTTTATTTTCTACTTTTTCATGCGGCTTGGCCTCAGTTTTGTTTGAAAACTAGTTTTTTACATATTTTATTACCATTGTAATCCGCACCTCTACATTTTCTTGGAAAAGTGAATTGGAGGCATGAAAAAAGTGAAGACCGATGGTCTAAGCGCAACTGTGAAAAGTCACAGCCCCACGACAAAAACTTAAGGACTTTCGGCAACTTGTATTTGTATGCTCAGAAAGCGCAAAAATCAAAGCTGCCAAGGCCAAGTATTATTATTTTCGTAAATCATATAAAATTTCGTATATTGTGATTTAGAGAAACTACTTTATTTTTGCGGGGTTTTTATTTACTAAAGATTATGATTCTCAGCATATCAATCAATCATTTTATTTTATCTAATTTGTACACAAGAATAGAAATCTTAAACTAGTACAATGAAATGTATGCTAGGTTACCTAATAAACTACAAAATAAGATTAAAATAAGAGAAAACAAATAAAGAGTAATACTTACAATATACAGGGTGTTCCATCGAGATGGTAAAAAAATGGAAGTGCCGAGAGTACAGCCTATTTGCGATCGAAAATGTTATATAACATTTTTTCGAGTTCGCACTATTTTCGATGTTATAAACGATTTTTGATTTTTTCGAAAAGTTGAGCCTTAAGTCACCTTTTTGACTGTAACTAAGTTCAGACTGTTCACAGGATGACCCGTTTTCTTTTTTTTTTATTCGTATCCTTATAGGCTCTCATTCGATGTAACTCTGTTTTGAAAAGGTTCACACATAATGGAAAAATTGACAATTTGTTGCCGAAACATTTTTTTCGTCAGAAAATTTATCTGTTTTCAAAGTTATAAATCTCGAAAAGTAGCCATGGCAACAGATGATCCGGTTCTCACAGAAAACATCTCTTATTTATGACCTTTTATAAAAGTCCAACACGATTAGTCTACCTTAAGTGTTGCCAGAGTTACAGTAAAAACTTGCCTGCAACACACCTCTCATAACTTGAGCAAAATTAATTCCATTTGCGAAAAATTTTTTAAGGATGGAAGAAACAATGTACCTGGGGCGAAAACTTTCAAGATTCATTAATTGCAATAAACAAAATTTATTTGTGAGATTGTTGTCAATTTATTTTCCATCATAAACCCTAAACGGTATTTACCAAACCAATGTTAATAATTAGAAAAATACAATTACGTTATAAGTTGCTTAAATTCACTGGCAGAGGTAACATTCTGTGCATGGGAGGTAGGTAATTCCAGGGGCGTGCAACCTGGATAAAGTAAGGTCCTTCAAGGATGGATGAATTGAAAGATAGGATTAGAAGCTTATGTCTTCTCAGGGACTGCAGAAATTTGACGTCACAAAAAAGATACTCTGGCTCACCTGTGCGAATAAGGATATGCAGGAAAATCAGTGATTTACCCTTTAAGTACGAATCTAGAGTATAACTCAAGATCAATGATCTATAAGGAGAGATATGAGCAGAACGATGCAAATTGAAAGCAAACCGTATACAGTCGTCAAGCTTTCAATTGCAAACCGAGTCTAGTCTCATGCATATTAAATTACCATAAGTAAAAGGCGGCACCAAAAGTGTCCTAACTAGTCTCAAACGTAAATTGGCGGGAAATATATTTGCAGACAGTCAGAGTGTCCTAAGCTCACGATAAAACTTTGCCTACCATTTGATATGATCACAGCACCTCAAACGATTATTAATTTTCACCCCCAAATTGGTTATACAGTTTACATAAGGGAGTTAAGCATAATTAGGGGAAGATCCATATGCTCTCTATGCTATGTGTTATAAAATACAGCGCACTTAAATTTTCCAAAATTTTATTAGTAACCGTTTAGATATGGACCAACAGTTGATTTTGTCCATTTTATACATTATTTATATGTGCAACGTAGTCCTCCAAGAAGCAGTGTACTACCATAGATGCAGAAATAATTCACCTACTACCATAGATGACACAAGAACTAGATGTCGCTTGCAATAATAGAACAGAACATATACATTTTATTTGGCTGGTGGGATATTCCGAAATGCACCCCAACATTTGAATTGATGGACACGTTGAGTGATTTATATTTTCTCATATCTGCAGTGTTGAGATTTTATGGTCGATTAAATGCAGAGAAAACTCCTATTAAAGCAACATTTCCTAACGGCACGCTATAAAACATGTTGTGGTCCGTTCCGTAACGCACCACCCATTTCACAATCTACATTCTGTTCTAGTATAACATGCGTATTCCAGTTCTTGTGCCAGCTATGGTACTACTTAAAGACAATTACACAACATTTGCAAACAAGTGAACTTTTGCATCATGAAAAACATCCGGAAAGTCATTTATGAATAAACTATACATCAATCGATCTAGTACATACCTTATGTACACTACGCAATAGAAGGAGCACCATAGTAAATCATCACCGACCTTAACCCTTTCAAAAAAATCTCTATTATGGATAAAGCTGTAGTGTGGAAGCTAAGGAAGCTTGAAGAAGAATATACAGTAGTCGACATTGTTGAAGGCTTTTGTAAAATCCATCCAGCAGTAATTAGGCAGTAAATTCAGTGGAGTAGCATGGATTACTGCTACCTGATGTGGACTTTAAATCTGCCCCCCCCCACCCTATTTTCGTAATTAAAAAAAAAAAAACATCGGTGATATCCCGTCACTATTTCAAATGGATTCAAAATAAAACGTCTTTCTTAAAACAAAATTGTTTCTGTGTATTTTTTGCAAAGGAAACTCAAATTCGTCAATGTTAATTTGTTCCTTCGATTACCAAAATAGCTAGATGATTTTGCCCTGGCAGCTCTGCTGAGAATTATTTTCCAAAGTTCGCTCGATAGTGGTTGTTGCTCGTAGCTATGGAAAACCCTTTCATCATACCTATCTACAGAAAAAAGGTAGTAAAAATGAAATTTCTAACTACAGGGATATTGAAAAATTATCTTCATGCCGAAATTATTCGAATCTATCAATTACTGTCAACTATCAACTTGCTGTAAAGATTTGCTCTCTTCAAACCAACATGGGTATATTTCGGGCAGGTCTACAACCACTAAGTTGTTGGAATTTGCCTTGCATACCCAGGGACAGATTTGATAATTTGGCTGCCCTATGCCCATGGCCCATGCCACCGTATGGTGGCGGCAATCTTCTATGGGCATAGGGCAGCCAAGTTATCAAATCCGACCCTGGGTATATTAGTACTAGTATTAGTTTAGTATTAGTATTAGTTTTCGTACACAGTGAAGAAAGGATATAATCGTTCCCGGGAACCGCCATATTACAACCGCCCCCCGCCCACAGGCGTATTTTACGGGGAGTATTCCCGGGAACCGCCATATTACAACCGCCCCCCGCCCACAGGCGTGTTTTACTGGGAGTATTCTATTTCTTCACCGTGTATGAAAACTAATACTAGTGTCAGCGAGAATACCAAATAACCCAGTACTAATATATGTAGTCTGTAGTGGAGCAAAATGAAAATGATACGCTGGAACTTGGAGCAACCCAACTAGCAAGATAGGTAAAATCGTGCAGTTCAAAGACATATTGGCTTATTTATGTAAAATATTTCTTAATTTGGAGATAATTTTTAGCCCTAAAAGTCCATTTGACTTTAAATACATAGTTCTAGTCGATAATACTCTAGTTATAACTTCCACTAAACCCCCAAAATCCATTAGGCTTCTAGGGGTTTTCTTTGGGATAAGAGTTAATAAATTGAACCTGCAAAATGTCCTGCAAGTTTATTAGACTGTGAAGTTAAAATTATGTAAGTCATTTTGGATAATTTTTCTTAAATTTTTTCCAAATTTCGACTTGTAAATTATATGAACTCCAAAGAATTTCTACAGGTTAAATATAGGACAATTAAGCCCAGCCTTTGTCTTCAAAGCCCGTTTTACTTTGAGGTTAAATTTTAGGCATTAACTTTAGAAGTTTCAACCTAATTTCTTCCCTAATTTCAACCACAAATTTTATCGGACCTTTTAGACTTTTTAGAAGTCAGAACTAGAAAAATTTTGCCTTATTCAAGGACTTCAAATTGGGATGGACTTAAAAGATCGAATTAGGTTCACAATCAAGGCATTTTTTTTTATGAATGTTACTTATTAAGTAATGTAACAAACTTTAAAGTAGAAAATACTTGATTAGTAGACCTCAAAGCCCTAATATCGTTTTTGGATGAAACAAGACAAGTAGAATTTTTTTTTATTACCTAAATTCAACTTAGAAGGAAAAGCCAAGTGACGTTTAGTGAAGCACAAATTGTGTCAGTGATTTATCAACAAAAATGCCGAATCAAAAGAAAGTTAAGCCATACTTTAAGCCATACTGGTTCACAACAAATTACTATAGAAAAGTGAAGAAAATAACTACTCGTAGAGTAAATAAAGAAGTTGAAAAAAATTCGAGCGCTAGTGTCTATACAAATAATGAAGTGATTGCAGATAGTGAATCGAGCGTGTTAATACCTGACGACGAATTACATATAGATGACAGTCCGGAGGTCGATGAATATGATGAAATCGAACAAAAATATTTTGAAGAAAATCTCTCATTACTAGATGATTTGAGAAATTGGGCGTTAACACATAAATTGAGCTTAATTGCAGTTAGCAATTTGTTAAAACTGTTAACAACTCATGGTATTGGAGACCTTCCTATAGACAGTAGAACACTATTAAAGACACCAATTAGAATTGAAATTACTGAAATGGGATCTGGAAAATTTTGGTTCAATGGAATAAAGCATAATTTATTATCAGCCCTTTCACATATTCAGCAACCAGAATCAATATCGTTAATCATCAATGTTGATGGAATGTCTCCATTTAAAAGCTCGTCACTGCAGTTTTGGCCCATCTTAATTTTAATAGACAATATGCGCCATTTATCACCAATGGTTGCAGGTATTTATTATGGTGAAGGTAAACCTCCTTTACAGCTATATTTTAGTCGTTTTGTTGAAGAACTGAACGATGTTTTGCATAATGGATTAAGTATAAATGGCCATAAATTAACTGTAAAAATCAAATGTTTCGTTTGCGATACACCAGCTAGGTGTTTTGTCAAAGGTAATACATTAAGTAAAACTATGCTAATTTCATAAATTTTATAGCCGTCCATTTTTTTCAGGAACTCCGGGCTCCAACTCTGAATTAAGTAGTTGTATTAAGTGCACTGTCACCGGTGAATGGGACAAAAAGGGACGACATATGAGTTATCCAAAAATTGATTGTCCACGCAGAACGAATGAAGGTTTTCGACACAAAATAGATGAGGACCACCACAGAGAAAATACACCATTAACAGATCTGCCTATTAATATGGTCGAAGATTTCGTCATTGTAATTAGTAACATGAACAAATATTATAGGAATCATGCGAAAATGTTTATATGGATGGCGTGAGGGCAGTTACAATTTTCGTACAAAGCTTTCAAAAAATGAAGCAGATGAACTTTCAGAAATCTTAGAAAACTGCAACAAGATGAAACCGAAAGATATTCAGCGGGCCATAAGAGGTCTTAAGTTTTTAAAATACTGGAAAGGTTCTGAATACCGAATTTTTCTTCCTTACCTTGGAATTGTTGTTTTAAAGGACTTTTTACCTCAAGAAGTTTATGAACATTTTCTAATGCTTAGTTGTGCGGTTAGGATTTTATCATGTAAAAGCTATTCTATATGTATAAATATTGCCGGTAAATTATTAGAAGATTACATCGAAAAATATATTGATATTTACGGATTGGACTCAATAAGCAGCAATGTTCACAATTTATGCCATGTGGTGGACGACGTTAGAAAGTTTGGGCCGTTGCCTGGGATAAGTTCATATCCCTTCGAAAACTTTCTTGGTCACCTAAAAGTTTTGGTTCGAAATGGAAATTTACCTTTAAGTCAAATATGTAGACGCGTTATTGAGCTCTTGTCATTTTATAACAAAAAACAACCAACGAAGAAGACTGTTTGTGTCAAAACACAGATTTTAAATGAAGATCACAGCTTGCCAATGTGTAACAACGTCTACAGGGAAATTCACTTAACTAATGATTTTATTTTAAACTATGATAACAATAATAAATATTTCTTAACGACAAATGAGGAAATTGTCTCTATGATAAACGCGACTTACTTTAAAAATAAGTTACACATATATGGTTCCGGTTTACAAAACAAATATGATTTCTTTATAAGTCCGTTCTGTTCATCTCGTATAAATATATATGCTACAAAAGGAGAACAACATTCAACACTTAATGGCATTTCTTATAAATGTAAATATAAGGAACCTAAACTATATTCATTAAGAGAGATAAAATGTAAAATGTTCTGCCTTCAGTACCACACTGAATTTGTTTTTCTTCCTTTAATTCACACTGTTGATTTGGAAATAAAGTATGAATAATTATTATTGTTTTATTTATTATAAATCCCTGTATCTATGTTTTAATTATAATATGATTAATATTATTCATTATTTCATCAATTTTGGAAGGAAGTGCTAAGTATTACAAGACAACACAAAAATAAAACCCTGCCTAATGCTCGTAAATAGTACTTAAACAGAGTTCTATCGAAGAAAAATTCAAATAGTGAGAATTACATACTTCTGGAATTTCGTAAATATAAAATGAATTGAAGAGTTTTACATAGCGGAGTGGCAACAATAAAAACATCAAAATTTATATGTTTTCTAAAAAAATATACTTCTTTTTTTAATAGGAACTTGAAAACTTACAAACTTATATAAATCTTTGGAAACAAAACAAATTCATTTAAATAATTGCATAAAAATCAAAATTTATGATTTGTCAACAGGAAGATTCTCACTCAAAATATTTTCTTTCTCGCAGCCATATTCAGCATCCTGATTATCATTTGATAAAATTTTATTTTTGTTCTTTTTATCAAAGGCATCACTAATTTGTTTCGCATGTTTTAATATGTTATATTTAAAGAACTGTTCATTCTTTTGTTTAGTCCAACGCGAGTCAGCCATGTAAATAATGCTGAAGAAAATGGATAAAATACCCTCACAGGATTGAAACGATTTTTTTTTCTCAACGCCTGATGTTCTAGATATACCGGTCCATGAAAATGATGTCAGAACAGATCTAGTGAACAACATTGATAACATTTTCTTAGCCACACACTTTCCGTCCTCATTTCCCCCAGTACCACCAACTGAAGCAAAATGTTCTATCTGAAACTTATTATAATTTAATCTAATTCATGAATAGTTAAAATTATCAAGTAATACCAAATAAGATTTGTAGTCATTATTATTACAAATGTACTTCTCAAATTTCAATATTAATTCTACGGAATCAAGAGGAAATATAAATTGTTCGCTGAAAATATTTTGAGTGCTCTCTATTGAAGTCGTGTCAATATTGTTGGTGCTGTTGCGTTCTTTTTCTTTTAACATGCTATAAATTTTATCCAGTGTTGTTTTCATTTGTAAGAATGTACTATCCAATCTCTCAGTGAACTTTTTTTGACTAGCCTCTATTCTTTTTTGTGATGCATCTATTTCGTCAATTTTCTGTTGCACTAAAACAATATTTTTTTTTTGATACCAGATGTAACTAAATCAAACCAACCTACTTCTGAGAAATTCCTCTACTGAAAAGGAAAATGCGACTTCCTGAATCTCTATTTCACTTCGTTCAGTAGTTAAACCTCCGGACTGTAGAGTATCGAACGATTTCAGGGAATTGACAATCTCCTGCTCTGCAACAGTACATGATTCTAATGGTCGTGGACTGGCAACTATGTTTTGGTTTGGGATAGCTTCTTTCCTTGACGCTATTTTGAACAGCTCATCATAACTTCCACTTACAGACAAATTATTTAATTTTGAGTCCGATCTTTTCCTTTTAGGACTTATTGTCAAGCTAAAATTTTATATAATTTAATAAATAAATTTTTAGATAAAAACTCCACATTACTTTTCTTCTGCTTCTGTATTTGAAGCATTTACAAATTCCTCTTCCCATAACTCCGCCTCTTCAAATCCATGTATTTGGTCCTTCTTCATTTTACAGCTATACTGGGTCCAATCATCTTCAGGAATGCTGCAGGGATCTCTACGTAATATTGAGGCGTTTGATTTTGGCCAATACAACGTTCCATTTCGCTCCCAGTTACTTGGAACATATGAATATTCCATCCTAGTTGAAAGCCCTCTTTTTTTCAACGCAGCTACAATTTTCCATGTCTTATCTTCCATTTTTCATATCACTTAATACCAATAAAACTTTTCACTTCAAACTACACTACGTGATCTATAAAGCACAACCAACTTTTAGTAATTCCGCGGTTTCTAGAACTAACCAGAATCGACTGTACACACTGAAAGCTGCTATGCGTGAGTACATTTTAAAGACAATTTGTCCTAATAGAACGATTTCAAGACATAATGCCGAAATATCGCCCTGTATAGACAAAATTCCCTAATAGGACCGTTTAAAGACAGAATGCCTTCATAAGACTATTTATAGGAAAGAAAATCTTGTTAGGTTAATTTATAGTCAAAATGTGCTCTAAAGACATTTACTTTCAAAACAAAATTTCCTAAATAGGAAAATTGGACTTAGAGGACATAAATTGTAAGTCAGAAACTTTTGTAGGGCGAAAAATGAGGAAAAAGAAACTTTTAAGACGAAAATGAAGAAATCGCCATATTTGTTATTGAAAATGAGCCCCAATAAAAAAAAAAATTAAAGCCGAGTTTTCGAAACTTTATTATTTTCTATAATTATTGAATTATTAATTTAAATTAATATCAATAGTTTATTTTTCAAACGTCCGAAGTATGAAAAAAATTATTTTATTCATATACACTAAAAAAAAAATTTCACAAAAGAATTTTATTAAATACATATTTCTTAAATATATAAAATTGGACAGGCCCGTTGAAATTTTCTTGGGTACATCTGTAATATTTACGAACAATTTTGTCTTGCAGCTATTTTTCATGCATACACAATGCGTAAATCGATTTAATAAATGCATTAATCAAGTTAATATCTTAGATTTAACATCCATTTTGATTTTTTCCTTATTAAGTTTTCAGTTTGGTACAAGTTCCATTATTGTTGTTTCATTCATTCATTTACGGACAAATTATCTATAATAATAAACAAAAAACGTTCTGTCTTTATCTACAAATTGGTCGGAAGTGAGACTACGGGTGGTCGAATAGACGTCCAATAAACGTCGAATCGACGACAATTTAAGATATTTAATCATATAATGTCTTGTCCTATTTGCCAATCTGTCCTATATTACCTCATATTTACGTCCAAAATAATTCCAGTTTATTCCCCACATTGGGAATTCGACGTCCAATCGACGTATAATTCACCAATATAGGTCAGGTCCACTAAAAATTATGCCCTCTTAACAGGTTGAGCCGACATCTTTTCGACCTAAATTGTTAGTTGGGAAGCTAGTAAGCAAAGATCTAGTAAGACTAGTAAGCGATGATCCAAACTTTTAATATTCGTAATCTCTATACGTGGATACATTTTTGAATTTTAAAACATTGACGTGGTGGTTCACAGAGGGTCCGGCTATTAACAAAAACAAAAATCTCACAAATTTTTGCCGCCCCCTAAATTTGACGCCCTATGCCCGGGCCTACTCGACCTATAAAGAAACCCGCCCCTGCGGATAACATTGGTGCGTTTGCAAAAGGCTACCAGACTTTAGTAAAGCCTTTAGCAAGTTATCTCACTCCGTGATACTCTTTAAAATGGAAAAGAATGGATTTCCCTCAACAGTTCTAAAATGGACGCAGTCTTATTTAGATAACAGAACATACCAAATATTATTCCGCCATTCCATCTCTAGAGTCTTAATGTGTTCGTCTGGCGTACCTCAAGGGAGTTACTTGGGTACGTTGTTCTTTATTCTGTATATTGACGACATTGTCACTGTTGTGAAGTACTGTAAAGTCTTGATTTATGCTGACGATGTTAAGCTTTTCGCTCAGATCAAATTTGTTAACGATTGTGAACAGTAACGGAGTGACCTTCAGAAATTTCGCAATTGGTACTCAATATCGAAAAATTTGAGGTTATGACTTTCCACAGGGATAAGAGACCTATTTCTTATGATTTTTCTTCTGTGAATTGGGTGTCAAATGTGATCACAGATTGAATTTTATTTCTCATAGAAACTGCATGGTAACAAAGAGTAGTTTTATGTTGGGTTTTATAAAACGTAGGTCCCGAGAATGTTCGAATCCTACCATAACATTGCCTTTATACACTTGCTGTGTGAGACCACTTCTGGAATACGCTAGCGAGGTCTGGTCTCCATTTTACGGTAGAAAGATGGACCGCATCGATTCTGTTCAACGGAACTTCTACCGATTTGCTCTCAGACACCTACCCTGGAATAATTCATTAATTCTTCCATCCTATGAGGATCACTTGAAGCTTGTAAATATGCACTCGCTCGCTTGAGAAACGTCGAATGTTTGTCGATGTAACTTCTGTGCATCAACTCTTAAATGCGAATGTTAATTCGCCGCTGTTACTGGACAAAATCTCTTTTAGTGATAGTAGACATAATTTGAGAATTCTACCTCTATTGCATGTTAACTAGTCGAGGTCCAACTTTAGTATGTGCGAACCTATTAATCGCATGTGAATTACTGTTAATAATATGGCTGAGCGTTATACGTGTATATAATACTTAATCTTTTGTTTGCTTGTACCATTGCATCTGGAGGTGTAGTGTTCACAAAAAAGCGTTCAGTTTCTTGATAAATCACGAAGTGAGAGAGTATTAATTATCGCATTAGATTCTGTAGTAGAAATTTTGTGTTTGTCACGTAATGCAACTATATTGCATTTTTCACATAAGTGTCTGTTTAGCTTGCCGCCCGATAAATACGGATCGTCTGGAATTTTTCATCATCTGTATGATGATTTACAGACTGATCCTTGTAGATTTTTCGAATATATGAGAATGACTATAGAATTATAGTTTATAATAAGAAAAGCTGTCAATATAAACGAAAAAAAAACTGCCAAAATTTCCATTCTAAGGATACAAAATTAATCATTTTCTGTTTGTCCAAATCTTTCAGGAGTTTTGCTTGTATATGGGGTCACAATAACAAGCGTTCAGAATTTGGGGAATTTCATCACTCACATATATGAAGGCATACATACTGATCCTCATAGATTCTTCCAGTATATGAGAATGAGTAATGAACCCCTCAATTATATCAAAGAAAAAACATATATAAGAATATGAATTAGAATTAGAATTAGAATTATCATTTATTTATTTCTGTACACAAGATATTATATCTTATATATAAGTACATTAAAAAAGAAGGAAAAAGTAAGTATTGAGGCGTAAAAAAAAAAAAAAGAACATCTAAATCCTAAATCAACTACGATATCAAACTAAAATCAAACAATTAATAAACAAAGACAAAGAAATGAGAAACCAAGCACTTAAAGATAAAAAAAATAAAGTTAACAAATCAACATTACTAGTTTACATGCTAAAAGAATTTAAAATAAATAAATAGAAATACTCTAGAGGAATCAAACTTAAATAAAATACACTTCGATGAGCTAAAAACGAAGAAGGAGAAGGTAAAAAAGTAAAAAATATAAACAATAAGAATACAAAAAATAAAGAGTAATAAAAAAGTTTACACAACAAGAAGGCAAAACTATAAAAATTTTACAAAGTTACAATATCAAAAAAAAAAAAAAAAAAAACAGAAACATTAAAATGCCCAGTTCATTGTAGAATCGAAGATGCCGTGGCGAACATAATTATTTAGTAGCTCGTAAAGCTGAAACCGAATGACAATGAGAAATTGATTAAGCACCAGAGAAAAGTGATTTTAAAAGTGATTTGAACTTATCGACGGAACCGGCACCTTGAACGGCTACGGGTAGCTCATTCCATGAGCGTGCAGCCTGAACGAAATAAGAGCGCTCCAGAATGGAACGATGAAAACGAGGAATGAGAAGATTGTGGTTTCGAGAGGTATGTAAGAACTGCAATTCATCATATAGATAACGTGGAGTCCTAGAGTGAATCAGAAAGTACAAAGAGACCAGCATCCTCATCGCACGATGGTCATCTAGAGAGCATCCCAGCAGATGGGATCTCAAGTGTTGGACGTGATCAAAGCGTCTTAGTCCGAAAATAAAGCGAATGCAGTCGTTAAAAGCGACGTTAAGCCTGTGAGCGCATGAGCTATCGAGCTTGGGAAAAATTAAGCTACCAAAATTAAAATGAGGAAGAAGAAGTGCTTTAACTAGTCTCGTACGTATATCTGTCGATAAAATATCAGCTGATAACCAGAGCTGACGAAGGCCTCCATATATTTTCCTTAATATTAATGTGATGTGGTCACAACAGCTCAAAGTAGAGTTGATTACTACTCCCAGATTCTTGACGTGGTGCACTCTAGAGAGGACAGAACCATTTAGCTTCACCACTGGAAAGTCATTAATGTTGGAATTAGCATTGTTTTGAAGGACCATGTATTGAGACTTGGCAGGATTCAGCATGAGTTGATTTCTAATTGACCAATGGTATATTCTATTTAGATCATCATTTATGCGTGCCAAGCAATCCTCCATCAGCCCAATTGGTCTACTGAAATAAAGCTGCAAATCGTCAGCATACAGGTGAATTTTGACGTCTTCAATAATATTAGGAAGGTCATTTATAAAAGTACTGAATAATAGAGTTCCCAATATAGAACCTTGTGGAACTCCACACCGGATTGGTAGAAGGTTAGATTTAACATTATTCACTTTCACTTGCTGATATCTGTCCGATAAAAAACTACATATCAATTCGGTGGCTGAAGACGAAAAACCAAAGTGAGCAGATAACTTAGACAGCAGGATGTCATGATTTACACTGTCAAATGCCTTTGAAAAGTCTAGCAACACCAGGACGCCTACATGATTATTATCAAGAGCTACTCGGAGATCGTTAGTAACCTTTAGCAGGGCAGTTTCACAGCTATGCTTGGAGCGAAAGCCAGACTGCCATTCCGTGAGTAGCTTGTTTGTCTCCATATGTTCGAGTATTTGAGCATGTATTAGCCTTTCCAGAACTTTGGAAAGGAAACAAAGTATACTAATGGGGCGAAAATCACTCAACTCTCTAGGACACGACTTCTTGGGAAGTGCGAGAACAGTGGCTACCTTCCAGGCAAGCGGAAATATAGAACAAGTGAGACATGAATTCAGTATATATACCAAATGACTAATAATCATAGGCAAAATTAGTTTAATAAAACGAGGGTGTATTTCATCTGGGCCTACCGAATCAGATCTTATAGAGAAAATAGCTTTAATTACTTCGTCAATATCCACACACCTGAAGGAGAAGCTGGATCCAGGAAAATTAACTAAGTGATCACGATCATCTGACAAAGCCCGGACGATTCCCTGTGTGGAGGTGAAAAAATTATTTAAATCATTGGGGCAAAAATCGCAAGTAGGACCGCTATCCTTATTGCAACTGACACCAGCTCTCCTCAGATTGTTCCAAAGCAACTTAGGTGGCAACTCAGGGTTCAGTTTATTTTTATAAAACTGACGCTTTGCTCTGCGTATGGCTGCGATGGTACGATTGCGTGCAGATCTATACAAGCTTTTGGTATTGGCAGTTCCTACTCGTCGGTGGAGATGATAGAAATGCTCTCGCTCAGATATTAGAGAAGATATTTCAGCAGTGAACCAAGGGCATCCAGAAGTTTGTGTCCTTTTACGTATTAGAGGAACATGTCGGTCATGCAGGTGCTTGATTAAAGCACTAAAAACTTCTACTTGATGGTCGACAGAAGGACTCAAATAAATGTCACCCCAGTTCAAGAGACTGCATTCGTCTCCAAGTTCTTCCAAGTTTATGCCATCATAGTTTCGAAATAATACCACTTGAGGTTGTGAAGGGTACAAAGGTAGATCATAGCACATGAATAGAATGTCGTGATCAAGAAAGCTTGGTGGACTGAGCTGGTTATGAAAAGTGACACGTTCCGCATCAGAAGTGAGAAACAAATCTAGCAATGAAGGGTTGGCAGAGTTCATAAAAGTTGGAATTGTGTTAATGACTTCTAGCTGTGATGATTGGATCACGGACAAAAAATTTCTAGCACGCGAATCGCTTCGAAGAATGTCAACATTGAAATCGCCCCCTACGATCACATGGCTGTAAATTTGAGTAGCCCGAGAAATTTCTTCCTCGAACTCCTTGATGGTTTCGGCGTTGTAAATATCAGGAGGACAATACACCGCAGCCAAAACACCTTTCGCCATACCTGTGCAGACTTCTACTAGCATGAATTCACACCCTGGCGTCGTTGAAGAGCTTATAATTTTGGCCCTATAGCAGTCTTTGATATAAATTGCTACTCCACCTCCCACTCTGTTTTTGCGGTCATTTCGAAATAATTTGTAACCATTCAAAGAAACAAGAGATGATGGTATGTGTTCCTGCAACCATGTCTCACTGACCAAAACAGCATGTACCTCTGATCCTGAAAGGATTTGCCTAAGCTCGTCCACCTTAGATCTAATACTTCTAGCATTAAGTAAACAAACATAAAAGCCCACCGCTTGACCACAAAAAATATTCAGCAACGCTCTCACTCCGTTCAGATCACTGAAATTATTCATAAGTACAATAGTACCAGTGCCGGAACCAACTGACAAGGCCAAAAAGTTTCGCTAAGAGAATGTATATATTCCTCTTAGTGCTTTCATCATTCAGAATGTCATTCAAGAAGAGAAAATCAATTCCACAAATCGACTTCCCCACGGCAAATACGACACGACAATAACACTCATATACAATATATAAAGAGCACAAGAAAATAGATATTGCTACACTGACGTTAACAAAAAAATAATAATTTATAAAAAATAAAAAATAAACAACCAAACTTATGACTATTGAGATATAGATGAGCCCTAATGATAACATTATTATCCATTTATCTAGCGCCGGCCACAGCAGATGATGTATCAGCTATACACAGTTGGTTTAAGTTCATGACTCTTTGTGGTTTATCATTCTCTTTAATTTTAATAAAAACGATTCCATTTTTAGTGAACACAGAATGTAGTGAGCCGCTTCTGCGCAACAGAAGTGCTTTCCGCAATACAGTCTGGTTTTTAGGCGTTAAACTCTCATTAACAAAGACCGAGCCGTCCGATGAAAAGCCTTCAAGTTGACTGAGCTTCACTCCTCCGTGTTTTTTAAATGAAGAGATAAAAGCACGCTGCTCGCCAATGCATGAGAACTTCACCAGAATTGGAGATTTTGGTATACGATTCAACTTTAGATTTGCAGGTTGTTTCGAGGTCGGACGAAAAGCTTGAACGTAGTGCGAAAGATTATGACCAATTTCGGCTGAGATGCATTGCACTAATTTTAAGGGATTTTCACCGGCTTTAGTGGGAATTCCGTTTAAAGTAACATCGGATAAGCGCTGAGTACGAAGGAGATCATCATTATTGTGTAAGAGTGAGGTGTATCGTACCTCAAGCTCAGAAAATTTAGTTTCAAGCAGTGTACACAAATTTTCCCATACTTTGAACAGAAAGTAATGTAAGCTTATTGGCCTGAAGTCAGATTTTGTAGAATTTTTAAAATTACCAATGTAAGACTTTAGCATGTAAATATAGTAAGACTCTAGTTCAGTTATAATTTAAAATAAATTTATTCTGATTATAAATTTCCTAAAAAAAAAGCTTTCAAGTAATTGTCACAGAAAACATAAAACTTGCAAATTTTATTTCTCCACTTTAAAGGTATTACCTCTATGAGAAAAAAGGTTATTAGTTTTAAATGACTTAAACTTTTCATTCCTATTTTCAGGTAATCAACTTGAAATTAGAACATCACACCAACAACAACATAAAAGCAACAACAAAGCTTTTACTTCTCAGACAGGAAAATTCATTAATTGTGCTCTGTACTTTGCTGAACCTCTAAAGAGTATTTAGCAGTTTAACACAAATCCATCATGCCCGCAGGACGAGTCGCCGGAAAAGTTGGCTACTCCAACAACTTTTACAATGGTAAAAAGAGGAAAATTTTCAAAAAATATAGCAAAAAACAAAAAAAAACACAAAAATAATGAATAAAATAAAAACATTTTTTTTTTTTAGGAAAATCCTATGTCGGAATAAATGAAGAAATTATGTGGGTCAGCATTGGAATGGGAATTGCAATTGCTGTTCTAATTAGTATCGCTTTATGCTATATAGCACGAGAGAAGTGCCAAAAGAGACGTGAATTTTATGTGACTGCCTAGCTAGTAATCTACACACCACCAAATGAGAACCGAACCTTATTACGTTACGCTAGATTCAATGCCCTAGGATTGCATGCATTTCATATGCATAACTATGTCATAAATACGGCTGTAGTCGTTAGTGGAAAACGGGCATGGGGCTAAAGGATCATCATTTCATTATAAATAAAATAAAAAAATTCAAACGAAAAAAAACTTGTAAAATAAAAAAAAACACAATGATAATGTTAAAACTTATTGATTAAAAAAACAATAGTAAACATATTCATTTATACTTACATAAATATATAAAAATGTACATGGGAGTAGTTTTTATTTACATTATACTTAAGTGAAACAACAGTGTGTGTAGATCAAAATAGCGGAAAATTTACTTTATTAATATTATATAAAATGTGATATATTATATATTTAACAACGTTTTTTACACATACATATACATAATTATAAGTGTTTGTATTTATTTTTGGTAGTTTCTAGCTTTACGCCATTCTGTACTTACGTTTTTTACATACAAAATATGTACGTTATGAGATAACAGGTCTATCCCCTGGAATATTTGTAAAAACAAAAACTAAACTACGATTATTAACTTAAATATAAAATTAGACCAAAAATAAACGAATTAAGTAGAAGAAATGTTATAATGTAGAATAACAACGATTTATTGAATTTAGGCTAGTCCTCAATGAATGACCATTAGTGAAAAAAATATTAAGAATTTGAGAAAAAATGTAATTTTAATATTTTTTATTTTTGTTGTTTTTTTAATTTTTATTTTTTTATTATTTATTATATTCATATACTTATAAAGAAGCAACAATATTGTATTATGAAAATTCTGTGAGTAAAGTATGTCAATATATTATTATACATGAAGATATAGAAATTTATGTTTTTCTTTCCTTTTGTTTTGCACTCCTATTAAATCAAAACAATTTTTGGGTATCACCAGCAATAATAAACTTAAATGACCACTGAAATTAGTATATGTACTATCTATTTGGGTTAAGCTAGGTAACATTAGGTTAGAGTGGTGGGTATCGAGATATGTATGATCAGTCATACTGATATGATCAAATTGTGTTTTTATGTCATCGGGACTCTTTCTGGAGATGATTGTTTTACTTAGATGGGAGAGTTTATGAACCTTATTAGGTCCTATAGTAATTTATATGGGAATGGAATAAAACAGACCGTTAGCTAAGAGACTTATAATTTATTACATATACTTCCTTTCCTAGATTAAAGTTACATGCTGATCGCTCGTCGTAGTCGAGCTAGATAGGTAACCATTGCAAACGACGAGTCTATCTTTGTGTACATAATCTTTTGTGATACTAATATCTAAATCTAAACTATGATCTATTCTACAATTTGTCACAATGAGTACGCTTAGACCACAGCTTTTTAGAAATAGTTTTACTTAAGTCGATTTATTCAGTTTCAAATGAGGCTGCCGTTTATAGTCCGGTGACTGTATACTGCCAAGAAAAAACTCTTCCTACCAGGCAATGAAAAACTGGTATTGACCTTTGTAATAGGAATCATTACTTTTAATAAGAATGACAAAACCAGAAAACTTAAAAATCATTCTGTCTAACAAAATGAAAGCAATATTATCTGCCATTATTGCGTGAAAAAAGAGATAGATAAACATTGTAAAAATTCTTAAATACAGGGTGGATCACAAATAATTACTTATATAAAATTTAAATAGTTTTTTACATTAATATTTTGGATAAAGAGTGTATATTAGGGTGGGCCTTATTCTTAAGAAAAAAAAAAAAAAAAAAAAAAACCTTTTTTTTTTTTAATGGGGCACTACATAATTTGATTATGTACCTTAAGAAACTGTTTCAGTTTTTTTTTTCTCTAAATTTTTAAGAAATATTTAAGGGTTGCTACCAAAGCTTGAATTTAAAAACAAAACTCAAAATCACTATATCAGTTGAAATTTTTTATTAATAATTAAGATTATTAAAAATGCAAAGTTATTGTTATCATTCCAAATTAATAGACATTATTGAAATATGAAACTTATATAGTCTTAAGAAACAAGGGTTGATTTATTAGTATTAGGGTACTTTTTGCTATAGTCTTTTACCAACAAAAGTAAATATTGCTTTTGTTCTTCATTAGGTGTAATCAGTTTACTATATTTCTCCATCTGCTATATCGCATAGAATGAACGATGTTTTTTTGCAGCCACAAAATCGGGGGGTCATCGTTCCAAGTTTCCACGTCTTTATTCAAAAAGCTTGATGAAATACCCAGGATCTAGAAAAATCGTAAAGATTTGCTAGTCAGGAAGTCTTCAATGTTTTTTTCTTGGATGTGTTTGATATCAATGATTTTTCTTTTCGGACAATCTTCTATGCCTTCGATTTTCAGTGCATCTGTCATTTTCTTTTTATCTTGAACTAAAAGTTTGTCATCGAAAAATGCAAAAGACATCAGCTCTTCTGACAAATACCACACAAATGACCTAGCATTTTTTTCAGGGCAACAGTAGCCAGTTTTTGGTTTATTATTTTAAACGATGTAAGGTCTTTCAATAATTGTAAGTCATATCTTGGTGTTGACCATACAATATGGGGTTGAAACCAATATTTTATTTATATCATCACAGTGAAAATGCATATTTCTTTCACAGCTTTCTCTTCATTTTTTGTCAGTTTAAGCTGATGTTTAAATAGGAAGATTTTCAGGCAGTACAAGGCACTTGCCATCCTAGCTCGGTCCATACCAGCATGTCTGCTAAATGTAATACCTATCTCGGGAGCTTCTCCTAAGAAAATTATCGTGAGATTCAATAATTCCCTGTAGTCATCTCGAGGTTGATAGTCTTTTAGTTGTTTTTCCGCAAAAGAAATCCTGTCTTCGGCCACTTCTACTAGAGGAGGCATGATTCAGTGTCATCAAGTATTGTCTTGTAGTCGCTTTGGTCAATGTTGTTCCAGTTGTTCTTAAACCTTTTGAGTAATTGTATATCAGGACCACTAAATGCATAGAGTGATTGGTCCATTACAGCTGTTAACATAATTTACATTATGTGATGTTGACAAGCAAGCCAAAGCATATGTTTCACCATCTTTACTCTAAAACAACACAAAATCCATTTCTTAAACCTATGTTTACAGAAGTCGTATCAAAACAATAGCTTATTTTATCACTCAAATTCCATGAATTGATTGTTTTGTAGACAGCTGACGCACAAGCTTTCGTTGTCCCATGTTTTTTTTTTTTTTGGAACTGCTAGAAGTTGATCAGTTGATCAAACCAATGTCCAGATACAAAAATTTGCAGTCGATCTACAGTTTTATGCCCAATGATATCTTCAATTAATTTGCCATCCCGATGAATTGTTAAGGGTACAGTGCCGACGAACGGAAGATGTATTGTCATTAAACTCTGATGGATCAAATCCCGCACTTTTCAAAATAGGTCACGACCATTGTTATGGAAGTATGTCGAGAGTGAATGGTCAGGACGTGAAGTTCAAACTGCCAGCATGAGCTGACAGATCACGGTGGCGGAGAGTCTGGGGGAGTTCCCGAAATAACCTGCCGCTTGTCACCAACCATAATAAAAAAAAAACAAAGATTTTCATGCAAAGTCCCTTAGTTGACCTGTGAAGAGAGCTAAGAGCGGACTAGGCGAACCTAGGCGACCATAATCTCATGAGAGGGGGCTCCGGGATGTGAAAGGAGGAAATGCAAAAATTATGAACCCATTACGTTATAACATTCTTATTTTAATGAACTTGAGCCTCGGACTCGTTTATTACTTGGTACAGCGCCTACCTCAGCTAAGATGCAGAGACCGACATAATCCTTACGTTGTATCATCTAGATATTATTTGCACGTAGGAACTCTAAATACCTCATGTTATGTCTACAATTCATATATAGGAACTAGGTGTCCTTGGTATAATATAGGTAACATGCCAACATTTTAAATTCTATAACATATGTGTACAGATAGGTATACTCTAGCTAAAATTCAGATTTAGAAATTATAAATTGATGTATGCTATAGCTAGGAGACAATATATGAAAAAAACAATTGAATGAAAATATGTTACGGAAGTCGTCTGCCAATAACTTTATCAACAAAAAGAATAAACTTACTTACCACTGCATTTCCGAAGCTTCGTGTGACGCTGACGAGTACTTGGCATATTCGGTAATAAAATTTGAATTTAATCAGACAAAAATACTGCAAACGACTGACACATCAGTAAAAAGTTAATATAATGATACACTACAAACTACTAATATCTGATGATATAATAGGAGAAATAATATGGTTAAGCCTGAACGATGATATAATCATACTATTAAATTAGGGGACGGCTACTAGTCGAACTTTTATACGAATTGCTTGTTTTGATATGTTTTGAACTTCATCCTTCATCCGAGCCTGATTTACGATTAGAGTGTCGCTATTAAATCCAAATAGATTCTTGTGGCATATTACAATGACCCTGGCTAGGATCTATATCTACCGGTGATAACCTCTTGGTGTACTGTGGTTTATTCCAACGACTTATGCGTTTAGTGCATGGAAGTGATGATATATCGTAATGGGGTTATTTTTGTATTTCGAGTTCACTGCAATACGTTGTAAGTTCTCGTTTACTGCTTTCCAGCATGACAATTATATTCCCGTCGATGAAGAATTTTGAGCTTTCAATTAAATATGTGCAACGTGGACGTTACTTTCCCAACGGCAATCACGTTTTCAATCAGCACAAGGGGCGGGAAGGTTCCCGGTTAAACGGTTTCAGGACCTTGAATCTCGCTATATTAGAAATATTTTTATTTACAGCACCTGGTTTCGAATTATCCAACGAGGCGTCAAATTCCCATGTGGGGATGTCGTCATTGCGGCAGAACTCCTCTTTATATCTCACCACTGACATTCAGATCGGTGCACTTTTCCAGAATAATAACTTTTTTTTTCTTTTTATGCGGAAGAAAGGAATAAATTTCAGCAGTTCCACTCTTTAGGATTTGTTCTTTTTTTTAAAACTTTCTTGAAAATTGACAAAAACTGTTGTCTCGAAAAATCGGAATGTTCACTCCGTCAACCATGCCGGAAGAAAAAAACTCTTCTTCTTCTTTCGTCAAAACTAAAAAATAAGTGGAAACGCTCTTCTCGTCGATTCGAGTGTGTTCGAGTAGTCAAGTCACGCCATCCATATAGGACGTAACTTGCGGGTAGAATGCTGCTGCTAGCTGTCATGTAGCATATTGCTATATGCAATATGCTACGACCATAACACTATAGTTGATTTTCTGTCACTCAATTTAGAGGCGTAAAGTGCAGAAGTTAATCGGCTATTAATATTACCTTTTCGAGCTTGTTTTTGTGGTACTTGCGCTTCCGAATATTCTCGTGGATCTTCGGAATTATATGTAGTTGCTTCTTCTTGGCTGGTGGAGGTAGATGACATCGAAAGAAACTACAAAGGAGAAAAGGAGCACTTTTCTATCAAAGCAGAGATATTCACCTTTTCATCTTCAGAGGGGTGATGAATAGACGGCTGAGGGAGAGAGGGAAGGTTTCCTATGCGAGTCTCCGCAAGTATTACAATAAAAATACTAAATAAGCACTTGTATTAATCAATTAGTGAGACTCATTTACGAAGTAGCCATACAAAGTCTTTGGTAAAGTTTGACAACTGGTAGCGACCTTTAAATCTCATCCAAAAATTAAGAAAAATAATCCTCGTCAATTTTTATAGTATAGAGAATCGTATGAAAAAGTGCTGCGGCAATATTTCGAAAGTTAAAAAATAAGGACCACCCTAATGTATGTATATTATGGGGTTATTGTACTGTTACATAAAAGCAGTTTTCTATGTCTATATACTATGTATATATTAAATAAAAATCTGAAACCTAAAAATAGATAATTAACGATAATACAGAAATGTCTTATGGTTTTACGTGAGCACCTGCTAGTTATAGCTTAATCTCACGGCACTCTAATGCACGGATTAGTAGACAAGCGACAATCAACGCCCACAAGAGGCAGAATATATTATATTCTGTTTCAAGAGTACCAGTTTATGTCAGTGCATGCTTGACATTGGACTTACTGGTCGAAGCGAGACCTATCTAAAATCTCTTCCGATCTGTGGGTCACGGCACCCGGTTGATTTAGCGGAACTCCACGCCGAGAGCCAATCCTCTAAGCATACAATAATAAGCGACCATCCTTCAAATTCACGGACGCAGTATGCAATTTTGTAACGATAATACAATATAATTAAATGGCCCACCCTGTACACATTTTTATCCAATGGTATCACGAAATCCATACCATCTAGGCATAGCCCATACAATCGCCTGGCAGGAATGGCCAAAAAATATCGATGTATCGATATATCGATAAATGTTGTGTCGATATTCGATAATTTCACTCGATACCTACTGGTTAACCTGATATTATCGGTGTATCGATATTTTTCAACTTATAAAAGACATGTAAAACCCTAAATTAAAAATTAAAAGTCACAGTACATCACGGTAAAGTTAGTGATTTGACACAGCAATGTTGAGTTAAAAATTTACGCTTCATGTTGCATAATCAAAGATCCACTTTATCATATGTATACTGTGCTTTATAATGATATATCAGTTCCATACAATATCTTTTCCAAATAAAAACCAGACCATTGTCAATTTGTCATTTGTGCTGCAGTGTATTTATAATATGGTTTCCCTGCGCGTTTACATTTTCCAAGTTTAAATGCATCATTATTGTTTGTACTTCCTTGCTCAGGCTGCTAATAAACAAAATAATTTGCCTGTGCCTGAGCAAAGTATTGGAAATGAAAGTTCCATAGAACCATTGATAGTACAAAATCCTAGTGCCTTGCTATGGTCTAGAAATTTAACTCGGCAGCGACTTTAGGAGCTGGAATAAATCCAAAACCTTGTTATCATGTAGAGTTCACTGACATACATATATAAAATGGACTGATGATACTACTGAAATTGCTTACATTATTTGATATTATTATGGGATCACTTTTCTATAGTTCAACTACAAATAATACGTTCTATACAAAATCCACCATAGTCCAGTTTCAGTTTAGAGCTTTTCCAAATTAATATATAAAATAAAAAATGGATGGCAATATAACATTTGTAATCCTTTCTCTGTCCCCCATACCTACTTTTAGGGGCAAGTAGACAAAAAATGCTAAATTTTATTTCCTTAAAAATCAAGTTTAAAAATTTTTTGATGTTGTAGGAGATGAGCTTCCAAGAATAGAAATAATTTCAAATGCATCTGTAATTTGTTGGATTTTTAATATGAATATTAAAGCGAAAGTAAAACTTGAAATTAAGATAATTGTCACACCCTGCCAACAAAAGTTGACCCATATGAAATAGAAAATCTGACAGTACATGTTATATATGTATGTCAGTAGTAGAGTTAAGTAGTAATATTTTGACATCGACTACTGATGATTTGGATTTAGATGCGATAATGACTTGGGAAAGGTCACTTAAAAATCTACATCCCAATATGTATAATCTAGCGCAATATTATTTTACAATAATGGGTTCTTCAGTGGCATCTGAAAGGCTCTTCTCAAGATGCGGAAATGCAATGAATAACAGAAGCCGCGTTTGTAGCAAACAGCTTTCAAAACCGTTAATTTTAAATTCAGTTTTACAGAAAAATTTTTAAGCATCAAATGAACTTCAAAGTTGCAAAGATTTGCTTTCTTTTTTATTCTACATGCAATTGAAAGTGAATTTTTTTATGTTATTATTTTTTTTCTACTTTTAACTGTATTCTTTTAACTTTAAAAATATTTAATACTCTTTACTTTGTGTACGAGTATAACAATTGAAAATGCCATGTTTTTTGTATGTTCTTTATTTGTGTTTTGTTATGTTATTTTAAATAATTTTTTTTTCTATACTAAAAATATTATATAGGAGTAAAAAATAATTTGAAATCTTGACAAAACTCCCGGGAGCTATTTTCTAATACATGATAGCCCCAGCATCGTCATAACAAACTGAATATATGTTCTTTTGAAAAAGTGACTGAATCTAAATTGTGATAATGCCTAAACTAGGTATTATTCATAATTAAAAATGCTCTTCCAGCAATCTTGTGGTTGGTTTCTTAGCTTCCCAAAATTGATCTTATTTATATACCTAGTATCAGCTGTTATGCGCTGCTGTGGTATTTTTGATGTTTGCGGAAAAATCGGAAATTTTATCGGTTGAATATAAATTTTGTGTTCTGTTAATTAAGGTATATAAGAGTGAACATCTAAAAATCTACTTACTTGCTCGTAAGAAAATGTTTTTGTATGAATGATAGTTTAGATTTAAATCGGTCGTTGCTTTTTCATGAGCAAAAATAAGCGATGTTCTAGAGAGAAGGACTCGCAAAAACACGTATGAATGAATATTTCATGTCTTGGGTAGTATTTTCGGGTAATGCTGACCTTAGAATAAATCAATATTGAAATTAGCCAGACTACTTTTTGATTGTATTCAGCTATAATGAAAAATGTCGATATAATGCACACCATAATTTAGATGAATCGATTCTTGAGGAAAGAATATCGTTCGATACGTTTTATCGATATATGGAGTTATTTGCCCATTCCTTCTACATCAGAAATGTTTCTCAATCAAAACAAAATTCGTTCTTAAATATGATGGCCCGCATATTATTAAAATATATCAATTATTTTCGGAATAAATATACGACAAAAAGATAGAATTTAATCTCGATAAGGAGTTGACATGAATTATAGTGACTCCCCACTTTTTTCATTCACCTTGAAATTCTGTAATAAGGGGAAATGGATTTGACAGTTCTCATTTCACAATTGTAATATTTTGCCGTCGTAGCCTAGAAATGCAAAATTTGTGTTTATCTTTAAATTTTTTGTGTTAATTAAATTAAAATGGCATTCCCAATATGGTAGCTTTAATTAGTTTTATAATACAAATTCATTGAAAACAAAAGAAGGCTTTTGATATAAATAAATTCCAAAACCTTAGTAGGGGTATTCACACTTTAATGTACCAGTGCAACCGATGTAAAAATACCACAAGAATTTACAACAAAGAGTGAACACACCCTTTAGGCTTTAGCTTACTTTGAAATGTAGTTATGGGAACAAGGTGATAAAATGGGCCCGTAGGAGCTCTCCCCGACCGGAATCCTCAAAATCCCTAGGATTCATAGTTATTCTAGAAAAAAAGAATTGTGAAGAGCCGGTTAAAAATAGCTCAGATAGAAACTAAAGTATCCCAACTATTTGCGAAAAGAACGGCTTAAATTAAGGAAAGGTCGGGTTTTAATAGCGTTTTTTGACCGTTTTGGTTGTTTCCCAAGTTGTTATTTCTACTATTACTACTAAATTATACACTATTTCAGTATATGGTCAGCAGATAAAATGAAGCCTGTTTTGTTGGGAACGTTTATTTCCAATTAGTTTTCGGGTCATGCTAGTAGTTCAGGGGAAATGTTAATAATAGAGAACAACCTCCTTTTATGGCAATCTTTGCCGCTTTTTGCCGTGACAAAATGTAAAAATTTACAGAATAACGGTTGTTCGGAGGAATTTTTTTGTAAAGATGAAAAATTTTCGCAATCGAACACTTATGCCTATGATAAAAAGAAAATTGGAAAAAAACTCATATGTAGTAATGGGGTATATGGGACCCAGATGAGGAAAACATTGAACTTCGGGAGTAAAAGCTTAGTGTAGAAATAACTCGAATTGAAAATAAAGATCTTCTAATAGATAGAGAATTTTGTTACCTTTAATTTAAATGCAAGATTTTATCTCTAGGCGCATCCGTTATGATGCAGAGTCCGACAAATTAAAAAAGTGGTTTTCAGTTAAAATGTAATAAAGTTTTAGAACGTATAAAAAATGTATTATGGAGTATACCGGATTGAAAATTGAAAAACGCCATTCGATTGAGCTCTGCGGGGGCTTTTATTAGACACCCCACATGTCATATTTGGGGTTTGAGGAGGTGGGGTAATAACCCAGCACTCCAAAATAGCCCCAATCAAAACTTTTCTTCGATAAATTTAATCGCCTTGTCGAACTAAATACGAATCCCAAGTTCGTTTTTTGATCCGTCCCCTCCTCACCCCGCAAGAAAGGTTCGAATTTTGAAAATAATTAAAGCTAATTTCTGAACTTCAAATACTATTATTAAGTAATTTAGGGCGGAAAAAGAAAATCGATCGCACCAATTTGTTTTTCGGTGATGTTTTATTAAGTTTTCCAGAAAGTTTCATGCTCTTTGATGCGCCATTACTTATGTTTTGGGTTTACAAATTTGCAATACCTTTTTTTTGTGTGGGAAAACCATGATGCGGGTGGGTAGATGTAAATTGAACACTCTGCTAAATCAACCCAGTACGACCTAGAAGAAATATAAGTGCACCAGTCGATAGTTCTCAAAAAGATCTCTATATATAAATCTTTCTTTAAAACTAATCTCGTATTTCCCTTATCAGCTTTAGTTAAAATTAAATCATTTTCTACTAATTTCTTTTTAATTGAACCTATTGTCCTACTCTCATTTATCTGTCCATCACGTCTATTTGTACTTAAATGGATGCTAGCAGCATTCCATGCTATGATAGACCGCCTCCTAAAAATTCCGCTCTATCAAACAAATTTTAATAATGAACTTAGCACCATTACTAAAATAGCTGTCAATAACGAATATAAAAAAAAGAACAATTTATGATTTACTTAGAATCAAGGCAAAAAACGTGCTATGAACATAATCTACCCACAAGATAAGACAATAGAAATAGCTAAATGGAGGAAAGTAACCTATATTGAAGGTACATCAGAAAAAGTAAAAGGGATACTTCAGGAGTATGATGTCCAACGAGCATTTTTTAATAAGAGCAACCTGAAAAATCTCGTCCTAAATAATAAGATATTACCTAAACTAGAAACCATAGATCGCAGTGGGGTATATGAAATTGGCTTTGATGACTGTTCAGGGTTATACATTGGAAAAACAATAAGAAAAAGAAAAACTAGATATTTAGAACATATTTCTGGAGCTAAAAACGGCATAGCACTATCAGGTTTATCTAAACATCTAAGAAACACGAATCATAACACGAATACTAATAATATAAAATTACTACAACAACAGAATGGTGGAATTATTTTAGATAAGTATGAACAATTCGAGATAAAGAAGGCAATATCATCACACAAACACATTCTCAACGATCAATTAGATGAGTATTCAAATAGCCCGTTACTAGATCCGCTAACATACCAAAAAAATAATTGTAATCTCAGATGAGCTAGGTAGTTATAAACCTGATGATGCCTCAGTAGGGCGAAATGCGACGTTTTGTTTAAAAAAACGCGAATAAATATCTTTGGAACAACACTAGTGTTTTTATTCAAATGGCTTTCAACAATTTGTTCCAACAAGTGCCTGCAAAAAATTCAGTTAATTAGTGAGCTTGCCAGCCTGTAAGATTAAGATTAAAGGAATTTAGCGGAGCGAATAGCCTTTTATCTGCAGCCATTTATTGAGTTATTATGCACCGCTTTCTTTATAGTTCCTTCAACGATCCCACACTTTCTAGGAAGAGCACTATTTTTTTGGATGAAGTTTATTCGAAGTCGGAAGGCCGGCTTTAAGAAGTATGAGCCAAAGACCTGGATTCTACAATGTGTAATGGCCTCGCAATCACAATAGACGTGCTCCGAAGTTTCATTCTCTTCGTGACATAGCCTAAATACCTCTGTGGGTGATATACCTACCCGATGCATGTGTTTCTTAAGTTTACATTGTTCGGTTAGAACTCTTGAAATAATTCTGAGTTGATTCCTAGACAGCCTCAAAATATTCAGGCTCTGCTTTGATGAAGGCCCTTTAATGAATCTTTTGGCTTGTCTGGAGCCTGGCATTGAAGGCCATCTCTCGTCCATTCTGTTTTGGATCCAATTTTCCATGCTTAGTTTTACGGTGTTGTAAGAGATGCCGCAAAATGGTTCTGATTCTATGAGGCCAGCACGTCTACATTATCATTCCTATCATTTCCTGAGCGCTCAGGTATCCAATAAAGTGTTAGGTGGTTCTTTATGCCAAGGTTTGTTATTGCTTGAATATATTCCCTCGTTAACTTCCTTTTGATCTCAGGTGATGAGATGGCTTTCAATACCGCTTGGCTAGCTGTATAGATATACGTATATGAGTTTGTTAGTGAAGGTTCGGCTGAAGTTTTCGTATGCACATCTAGTGATGGCATATATTCCTGCCTGGAATATCGAGGCATATTTTCTCACACTGTAAAATATGCACAAATTGATGCCACAAAGATATTAGATATCTTTCCATAAAATGTAGGGAATATTCACTAAAATCTAGGGGTAATTCCTACAATTTAGGTATTCTCTACATTTTAGGGAATATTCCTTAATCTTTTCGAAAAATACCTAAGCTTTGTGTCAACAATTTGTGCAAAATTTTTACTGTGTAGGCTTTAATCGATGTAAGTTCTTGGCTTTACACCGTATATTCCTGTTCATACTCCTTTAGCGGTTTTATAACCGTCGATATACCAGATTAGGGTGTCATTTCCTAGATTTGTATCTATTGCTTCTCCCTATTTGGTATCTTTATTTAAAGAGGCAGACAGAGGTTGTGTTTGCTTGCCTATTAATCTAGAATCCTGCAGATTCTCTGTGGTTGGCATCATATCTCCCAACTTCTTGCGACAACACTGGACTAGGCATAATCTAAAAGTGTTTGAATCCAGAGCTTTGATTGCAGATTGGCTGGTAATGTAAATCCTGATAGCTAAATCAATGAGTTCGTTATTTCCAGCAGCCTTACTACGTTGCTTATAGATACAATTTTCACTGCAGTAGTCTGGTAAACGGCACAATTCTTCTATTTGAAGGGATGCTAAGTGTATCTTGGCTTTCACTTCCACATCCTTTTTCGAGCCCTCTGCAAAGACACATAATGTCAGAGTCATTTATCACGAGATTGTTTTCCCCTTACTTTCTACTTGGGATGCTAGTCGAGAAACCTTTCTGAAATTCAAGCTGTAGGATAAATTGACCAAGATCTCTCTTACGTTCAGTGCACATTTTGAAGGAATACATTTCCCATGAAATCTCTATTGCTCTGCTGTCGTTGATATTGTACGAAGACCTCCGGTCATATATAAAACGAACAGCTTTCTATATTTTGGTAATATCTACCCTTCAGGTGTATCGCTCCCTCTAGAGTACGCCACCACACCAAGATTTAGGATAGATCTTAGCAGTGTACGTCCATTGTACAATATGAGGATGGACACTCCATTCCTTGCCAAAAGTTTTTTGGTGAGCAAGAAGTACATTGTGTGCCTTTTTGTTGTGCTCATTTACATTTGGGGTCCAGAATCCTTTCCTAGGTATTTGGCTTCAGTTTTCAATTCGAAAGTAATGTTAACCAGTTTTGGAGAAGCAAACTTCGGGATAACTCTGGACACTTCTTCGAACATTCACCTAAGTACACTGCTCAAGTGATGGTGAGGTTTAATCAGAGATAACTATTCATAGACATTAGGAACTCTTTTATCCAAAGCAGTTGGAACCAAACCTTTTCCTTATGAAAGATTTTTCGGATAGAAAAATTTATCTGAAAATCAATAGTAAATAGTAAGATTATGTTGATATAAATAAAAACATTCATTAAGAATTAATATTTATTGAGGATAACACACTCGTATCGAATAATGTTAACACAAGCCTGCATGCTAATTTTTGAAATGACTGAAATTTTCGACCCAGCGATCAGAGAGGTCTCATCAGTATGGTTATCTCTGATCACCTACCAAAGAAGTTCAATGATGGAGGTCACACCAAATTTTTAAAATACTTCTTCAATGTGGATCTGCCTCCTTGGATAGTTCCTTTTCAAATTTTTCTTGAACAAGTTTTATATATTCCATGACACCTTGCAGGACAATACAACTGTGTTCTTCTAAAAAAGTTATTTGTTTTCCTCAAGTATGGGATTGGTATTGGCTATTTTTATCTTTTCAACCTTGTCATTATTTTATTCTGTTTATCTACCGCAGTACTTGGATAAATAAAAATTTGATCTATAATTTCATGGTGTGTTAGTATTGCAGTATTGCACAAACCGGTGTATTGTTGTTATAATCAGTCTAGCTTTCAATTCCTCATGCGGTACAAAGAGAAAGAAAAATGTCTTCGGTATAATTTACAATACTTACATTTTCGCTATTCCGCAATTTGTGATTTCTGCATCTACTTCATCAACTTTGTGACTTGTTGGTATTGTAGAACAAAGTCTGGAAAAGAATTCCACATACGCAAAAAACAGCATTTTTTATTGTAAAATTTTTGTGTGATTCAACAACTCTGAGTTTTTTCGGTACGTTTATTACCCAAGAAAGAATTCTTTTTATATAGTAGTAACCGTAAGGTTTCCATTACCAAATTATATAACTAAAGTTATATAGTTTAGTACTCGAAACCTCTATGTAACTACTATAAAAACCCCTTATAGAGCTTAAATGGAGGATTATATAAAGGTCCCTGTGACTTGATTTAGGTAACGTTATATAACTAAAAGTTTTATAAAATGAGTAACAAAAATATTTTGGTTTCCTTAATCTAACTTCTTATATAACCCAAGGTGTCTCAATTAATTTATTTTAGTCATAGCAGTAGTTGCAGTAACGCTTCCATATCGCTTGGAATTTTGTCAGACTGATTTCTTTTAGTGATTGAAATGTTAAAGCAATTAATTTTCGGTACCATTATAAAACAATATACATTTAAGATCCCTATTTTGACATAGAATTTCGATATTTTTTATATTGTATTTGTGCTTAATAATTTTAAATATTAGAATGATAATTTTTGGGCATATACGTGATGAAATTCAGCTGTAATTAATTCAAACCCCGGACGAGGCCGTTGTTATTTCCTCTTGTATTTATGATTTGATTTGGAATCGTTAAAAATAAAAGTTCTTAAAATTCTTCTGTTCTCAATTAAGTTTTAATTTGTTAAATCATTTTTTTTAAATTGTTTAAACCAGTTTTTATATAATCGGTTCATTCCATGATATTGTTTTGCAGTAGTATAGATTAAGGTATCATCTGCTATAAATATCAATTTACTAGTTCCCAGGGAATCTTTCATAAAGTGCTTTGTATAGGTCGCAGCAATATAAACGGAAATGAAAAGGCGGACGCGCTTGCTTGTATTAGAGCGATTTCGGAGGCCACTTCCTCCATAATAAAAATCGTACGTGCACCAAAACACCTCACTTCTAATATTTTGGCTTGGGTCAACTGAAAACGCAGTAATTTTTGGTTAAATAACGCTTCGAGTAAAACTCCAAAGGAACTATGGTAGAAATTCAACACAAAGTCAAAGAAAAAGCTACTGAGACTTAACCAGCTAACCATAAGCACACTTTTGCCAATTCCTATTGAGCACTCATTTCTCAGGGAACACCTAGAGAAAAAAATTATTTTTTACTTTTTAGTGCATTTAATTACAAAAGTTATTCATTTTAAAAGCTTTTTTCATATATTTCATTTTCTACTTTCTAGTCGTACTCTCGAAACCCGACTCTCGAAACTCGACTGTCAAAACTTGACGCTCGAAAATCGACCCTCCAAAATCGACTCTCGAAAATAAACTCTAGAAACTTGACTCTCGAATCTTGACTCTTACACGGCCCAAATTGGACAGCTCCAGGGGTTGTAGTTACCACCCCCACCCCAAAACCCCCAACATGTAAGAAAATTTTACCCCATCGTGAAGTTCAACATGCATTCATTCTAAATAAAAAAAAAAAAAACCATATAAATCCATCCACGCTTACTACCATAAAACTCTTTCGTCACGAACGGCACTCTCAGACGTTCAGGCGCTCAGACACAAACTTTCTAAGTCAGGGGTCTGTAAGTTGTTAGAAAGTTATTAAAAATTCAGCCAGCCATATATTTGCAAAATGCTTAAGAATTTAGGGATCAAAGCTAGAAAAAGTAGAAGTCCCTAGAATACACAGAAGAGGAAATATATGAAGTAAAATTGGAGTGCAATCGAATCGTTCGCCAAAATCTTTTATATTGGATGACGAAATCTATTTTCCGCTAAGCAAACCACAGATGCATGTGGAAATGACATTTTGTTATTCAAAGGGTCCTTCCCTAACATGCGCAAATGTAAAATATAAATTCGAGAAAAAATTCCAGAAAAAAGTTATGCTTTAAAAAGCAGTTTCCAAAAAAAGAAGTTTCAAAACCTCTTCTGATTGATTTTGGGCTGGTAAGATGTCTATCAAAATCAATGTTTAAGAAAAGTTTTGATTCGTTTCATCAAAGCAAACCATGCTAAAGATGATTATGTCCTTTGAAACGATGAACCGAGAAACTGACAAGCAAAGGTAGGTACTACATACGTCCCCAAAGAAATGAAATTCCTGGTCAAACTTATAAAATTTGTTACGCAGGACTCTCTTAAGGCTGAATTACAATGGACGCAACGGAACCCAACTGAACGGTGTGAAATGTAAAATTTACGCAGTAAAACGGACGTCGAGGTAGGCTGCTTACAAAGGACGCATGATTAATTGAAAGTGACAGTGACGTTTGACCCAAAATTTATAAACAAGTGTGGGTAAAATCAAAAAACTCTTTTCATTCCATTTCCTCTCTGCTTATTTCACACTTACCGCAGCACGGTTTCACTTGACGGAACAAAATAAACAATCCCAAAGCTAATTTGAGGTTATGTTTATCCGTTCGGTTGCGTTAATTTCAGATTTCATTAAACTTGCTGCGTACGACTGCGTTTTCGTCCGTCCACTGTGCGCAACACCATTTGAAAAGCATACAAAGCAAACCGGTTTGACATTTCTCTCCGTCCAGTTGCGTTCCGTTGCGTCCATTGTAATTCCGCCTTTACTGACCATTGAAAGGCATGAATTCCGCGGCATCTGAGGTTAATTGGGGAGGGCTCCTACTTTATTCAAATTTACTCTTCCATTTGCTTTGCAGGGTATGTGAAAGGGGGTGCATTTAGGAGGCATCTTAATGAAAGCGCATGTAACAGGGTTTTTTTATTATTAAGTATGCTAGTTTAATCTTGAATTCAATTTTCCCAATATATACATGTACAAACATAAGTTTTCAGATATTGGGTATACAGGTCCTAATAACAAAATTAATTTGAATACGTGATAACCCAGCAATTTAAAAACGTATGAATGGTTACAGATATAATTTTGGATAGTGCGATTTATAGAGTTCTATTAAACAGGGTGGAAATATCATAGGTGAAATTTTTGGCCGTACTAACCTTGCACTTTAAATATGGTGCGAATGTTACACATGCAATGTTGGTCAGAACGAGTGATAGTCTTCTACCTCAAAAAGGTTTCGAATTTTTCGGATGTAATCTTTGAAGTGCGTGTGATAACTTTGTGCACCGTACAGGGTGGGTACGAATTTGAGTGCAATAGTTTTTTAAGATTTGCATAATAAACTTTTACCTTAAGCAGGATGTGAATATTACAAGTGCAACTTTGGGCAGGAGGAAAGACAGCGTTCCATTTTAAAAGGGGTGCCAGTGTTACAGATGCATTTTTTGGAAGTTCGAGTGATAGAATTCTACTTAAACAGGCTGAAATTAAAGCCTCAAAATCTCTGAATACCCCTATCCATCACTAGTGGACGCGTCTGAAAGGTAGCTCAACCCACTTATTTACTTAACTTGTTTTTGCTTTAAATTTTTTTGTTGTGCAATGCATTTTATATTCTTGCTTATGTGGCTTCTTTTATCAATAATTTTTCGACAAAATCTTGTAGGTATACTTAGCATTTTTTTGCTTTTTACTGTAAACTGACATCCTTAATTAACTCCATTAATTGATTCATATTTGAAAAATGTTGCTATGCTTTCACGTTGCATGATTTCTTATATATGCCTTAGGCTTGTGCTTAGAATATAAAGCAAACATGAATAGGTAATGCGTGTAAAATTTATATATATTGAGGTAATTTTTCGAGAGAAAGATATAATACATCGTAGGAAGTGGGATGCAAGGGTAGCTTTATTGTCAAACTGGAGCTCCGTTGTCAAATGTGTTTTTGGTTTTGTGAAGGTGATTAAGGGGAAGAATACTGACTGAATTTGTAATAAGTTTCTGGGATACTCGCATCTGCTCGGAATTGGATATCAGATATTTTTTGGGGTTTTTCTCTATATTGAAACCTTTTCTTTTAAATGAAATTCACAAAAATAAAAGGTTTTTCATAAATTAAAGAAAAGTAGAGCACTAAATGAAAATGTTTTTTTTAATAGCTTAAAAGTTAGTTTTTGTCCGAACATGGTCTACAAACACAATTAAAGCTTATTACGTGAAATCCCAACGAAAAATTTGTGTCCTATATAAAGCTCGGAGCTCTGCTAGGGAATAAATCTTGCGAACTTAAGGTGTCATTAGAAGCCAGATTATTGTCTTACCGAGTTCCCAGGGAATTGCGCTAGACTCATATAGCGCTAAAGTGGAGAATCCCATATCATGATCGGGGCATAAAATTAAGTGTTGATATAGGAATAATAATTCCTATAATGTACTTATCTCGTAATCTCATATTGATGCTCAGAGCTTATATAAGACTTTATATATACCCTAAGAAATTTAGTGTTATATCGTAGTTGTAGGACTTCATAAATTGGTCTATTTCACTTATAGTCCAGCAGCCACCGCCTGTTTTTTTTTTAGTGAGTAATAACAGGCTGAATCTTCGTGAGTAGGTTCCGTTCGACGAGACGCCAAGTTTTTCCTCTGTGAAAATTCTCGATGGAGGTAGCTACTTTAGTGCGCAGGTTTAAAACATTATTATTGGTTTAATGGCCCGCACAGTCCTTCTTTTGGAGAATTGTCTTCTGATGTTCAAGGTACTCTATTATTACTTTTCTTACGTATTGATGATTATGCTGCAATTTTTTAATTTTCACAATTATTTTGTTACAGAATCAGATGTCATATATTCTGACGATTTCGACGACCAAGATGATGACGTTCCAGACGACACTGATGAAGCGTCGACATCGGAATCCGAATGAAAATATATTTTAATAAAACGAAATAATGTTGTTTTCAATATTCTTGTAGGACTAGCGATACATACCCATTTTTTTGTAGGCCACTGCTTGATTTAGACAAAGAATGCATTAACTTAACACGTGTTATCTTTGTCCTACAGTTATTAATGAAAAAAGTGTTTCCGTGGAATGGACAACTTGTAAGCGTAGGACTGGGAAAACATACCACTAAATTTGTAGGACTATGTGGCCATTTCATTGTACAAATATTTACTAAGCTGCATATAAAAAATCAGCTGGTTATTAATAATTTTCATGACGTCGTTATTTGGACATATTCGGAGTGGAGGACGTGCCAGTCATGCCATCCATTTTGTAGGACAAATGTTTTTCCGAGTTTATTATCCAATTATCTCAATATTCAAATAAAAAACTTACTGTTATTCAGACAATTTCAACACCCCACCGAATCGACATGTTTTAGACCTGCGCACTAAAGTAGCTACCTCCATCGAGAATTTTCACAGAGGAAAAACTTGGCGTCTCGTCAAACGGAACCTACTCACGAAGATTCAGCCTGTTATTACTTACTAAAAAAAAAACAGGCGGTGGCTGCTGGACTATTATATAGGAATTAAATATATCCCTATGTAATAACTTATTTAGGAACAAATTATCCTATATAGGAAAAGTGATCCTAATGTAAAATCATTAAAAGAAAATAGATCCTAGTTGAGTCTAAAAATTTATTATTCATGTGAAACTCATTATGCATGCGTGATTTAGAGTCCTATAGAAAGTTTTCACTTAACACAAAAGATGATATTATAAAATATGATTGAGGAACATATTTATTAATATTAAAGTTGTTTTTTCATATTTTACCAACGATTTAAATTTTACTGTTAGTATTTAACACGCTAGATCGAAAAATAACAAAGCGCCTCAAAATAAATAAATAAATAGAAAGTTTAATTAATTATGGTTAAAAACAGTTATGCTCATTTGGTTCGCCAAATAAATGGAACTAATGTGAATTTATCTAGTTTTCAATAAATTTACCAATATGTTCTTATTTTCATGTTTCTAAGCTAATTTACACCTAAATAAAAGTGCGCCTTTTTTATTATAAATATGGCCGTTCAAATAATCAGTAAACATGGCTACTGGGTAGGGGTACATAAGAAAGATATGATATAGGACTTCAGTTCTCCATTAAAGATTATAAATGTTGATATAACACACAAACTTTCCAACCATGACTTCAACACCTACATAAACGCTTATATAGGTAACAAATTCCTATATAAAAATGTAAATTGCTGTGTTGAGAATAGATATTTTGATATGCCATTATTGTAGTGCTATATAAGCATAGTAAAGCAAATACTGAAACAAAAACTTTCATATAGCACTTATGTTCCTATTTCGTGATGTGAATTCCTTTATGAGAATTCCGACCGGCCAGTGTAGCGTGCTTTTAAAAGATTCTTGACTGTTGAAAGAAGTTGCAATAAATTTTTGTGAACGTGCGCACAGTGGTATACGGTAATAATTTTAATTTAAAGCAGTCAACTCGGTCTATCAGAATTGAGTTGATTGTATAAAACCATATAAACGAAGGAAAAATGAAACAAAAGTCCAAGAAATCGGATAGCAAAAGCAGACGATAAATTTTGTGGATTTTTGCTATCAGATTTCGTAGAATTTTGCCGTAACAAGACACTTTAGCATCTCCTGTGAGCTTTGATATAGGAACAGAATTTCCAAGTGATCCCCTTGATCCTATATAAAACTTCACAAAATACTGATTGCTTATATGAGTGTTGATATCGAAAATAAATTCCCACCGAAATTACTTATTCCCCGCAGTCTTATATAAGGGTTGATTTAAGATTGATTTTTGATATGAAGCTTGATATATGAACATACTTCCCTAGAGCTGTACTACCGTATTTAATTTCCCCAATACATTACAGTTCTCTGGGAATTATAGTCCTATATACTCACGTTTATAGTACTTATATTCAAGTAATAAATTCTTCATATACGACTTATACTCCTTAGACTCATATAAAACAACAAACGTAGATATAACACTCTAGTTATTTCTTTAAGAATTACAAGATCTATGTAAGAACTTAAATGTTAATCGAGATTTATATAGGAGCCATATAGGAAACATTCCAAATTTTTAGCACTTGAAGTCTTAACGATGTTCCTTGGGATGGATAGTGTGATGTGAGTATGGACAACAACAACCAACAATTTACAAATCAATTGAAAATGCAAGAATGTACATGTACATTCTGCAGTATTGGATTTATTTATCTGACCTGAAAACCATTACTCAATTAATAGATTACAATAAATGTGTGATGGATAATATTAATGCATGCTTAGCAAAACATTCGTTCACCCGAATATATGTCACAATCGCACACTGTACGTAGATCCAATAAAAAAGTTCGTTGGATAAATTAACTTTTTATCAATTTTCTACCGACGAATGTGCATTCATTGTGGTAATGAACAGAGATACATTAAAAATTGGGTTCAATGAAAAGTTCATAGATTCAATGAATTAAGCTAATTGATTTTATGAATGGTCAAATATCTCATTTAATGTACTTTTTCATTCATCCAATACATTATATTCATTAGAACAGTAAATTTCGTACGTAGATTTCACGACTGAGGTATATTGTTGCAATGTATCATATACATTGATCCAATGAACATCATTTTTTGATGTGACCATACATGTATACTTATTAGTTTGCCCTCTTGCCTCCTTCCCAATTTTCCACACATCAACTTCCTTTATATTTTATTCTTTTTTCTCTTAGTAGTGTAGGTACCTACATTGTACTCCTAATTAAAAAATACAATTACTGACTTTATTTATGTACACAATCTTTATTTCTTAGAATTTATATAGTTGCTTTACACTCTTGCTTTTAAAATTTTATTCATTTATGCATTTTTAATATCGTCCAGCTATCCAAAATTGGTTCTTTGATTCGTACGCGAAATCCATGTCTTATTAAATAAATTTGGGTTTTCTTCATCTGCGGCATCACTTATCGGTAGCTTTCTTATTGGACGATTTCAGCAAATCAAAGTCCATGATTTACTTTCGAGCAGCTTGCCTCTCACGTGTGGGGTACCTCAGGGTTCAACCTTAGGCCCTTTATTGTTCAGTGTGTACATAAATGATCTGCCCAACGTAATAAGAGACTCCAAAATACACTTGCATGCGGATGACGTCGTCCAGATATACCTGGATAGGCCGGTTGGCCTGATAGAGGATTGTGTCGAGAGAATTAACACAGATCTGAACAGAATTTCTGAGTGATCCAATAGGCACGACTTACTTTTAAATCCTAATAAATGAAATTACATGATTTTGAATCGTGAGAGGCTTGATGTATCACAATTTCCAACTGTAACTCTGAATGGCACAGTTTTACCTTACGTTATCTCTGTTCGAAATCTGGGAATTATCCTCAATTCTTCTATGAATTGCTGCGACCATATTAAAAATACATTGGGTAAAATTTATGACATACTTCGAAGATTGTCGTTGTCTGCAAGGATTCTGTCTCCTGCTCTTCCCTCTAGGCTGGTGAAGACACTTCTCTTGGCCTATTTCACAAGTGGATGCATTGTTCTTTCCCTCACTTGGATTCGATATGTACGAGAAAGCTTGATGTCGCTTTCAATGACTGCATTCGTTTTATTCATGGATTGAGAACATACGATCACATTTCCCTGTTTCGTAACTCTCTATTGGGTATGTCATTAGATGCTTATCTGACATTGATAAATGTGATTTTTCTTCATAAGGTCATCTACACCAGCTGTCGTGGATATATATTTTCCGACCTCAGCTTTTTAAACTCTGATAGGCACTTAATGCTACGTGTTTCCCGCTATCAACATAGAATTTTAGAACGCTCTCACCTTGTTCATGTTGCTCGCCTTTGGAACAGTCTACCGGCGGCATTGCAGCTTACTAGCTCGGCCAGTTCATTTAGGGTACTGCTAACTCGTCATCTGGCTTCAGATGAGAGTCATGCAGGCTGACATTGCCCTCACACTCCGAAATAACTATGCGCTTTTGTTCTTGTTTTTATTATTATTTCCAGGTCATTTTTATTTCTATTTTCAGTTTTCTTTTCCATTACCTATGGCTTCCTGTTTTGTTTTGTATGCTTTCACATTCCCTGCACTGCTGTTAGTTCTTGCTATTGCTTACTTTCAAGTTTCAAGTTTTTTTTTTTTGTTTATTATCAGTTTTTGTTCCATTGTTTATATTTCAATTTCCATTATTCTTTATTTTGTTATTTATAGCTTTAATCTTTTCTTTTCTTTTCTGCTATCTTTTCTTTTTTCATTTATTGTTAGTTTAATAATAATTTAGCATTTTCCTTAAACATACCAACTAAGTTTGTATTATAAAAGATTTCACCATCTGAGATATTTTATCCCAATAAACAATTTGAATTTGAATCTAATAATAAATATAATATTAGGTTTGTTGTTTTGTGTTTAGATGTTACTTACCAGTCGATAACCGTTTGCAAGTTTATATTGTGGAAAACTTCCGCCATTGATGTTGAATGACATGCTAAATTCCACCTTCGATGTAAAAGAAACAAATGTTTAAAACTATATTAAAAGAGATATAAAATTGCATTTACCTTAAATTATGGCTTCTAAAAATACGTGCGCATTGTAACAGTCCTTCATAGCTCCGCATTGGACATTGAACATAATCAAAGAAACTCTCGAACTGCTTGATTATTCAACAAAATAAATACTTTTTCGAACGAAAGCAGAAACGTTGATGCAATCATTGTAAAAATTCATGAAATCATTGAACGATTTCATTGGCAGAAGCGCATGTTCAAAAAATGACAGTTAACTACATAAGTGGAATCAATGAAGAATCGTATTGTTTAAGGCAAATGCCCATGAAAACGAAAAGTTCATAGAGCTAATAAATAATATTACGAAAATATTATTATTATTATACCTAATGAAATCAATAATCACAGTTTCATAGTATTAATTAAGTTGTTCATTACAAGTGAAAAAATGCTAATTAAAAATTTATTGAGTCAATTAATGTTTCATTGAATCAACGAAAAATATCTTAATGAACTGCGTTTATTGATATTATGAACGATTTTATTTTCATTGCAATAAGTGACTACATTTGTTTACATGTTATGCGACATGCTTAATACGGGTCAAGCTGGTTGTAACAAATAAACAATTTGGCCCAACGTGCCCCAAATCATGGGCATGTACGTATCTATCGAAAAAGCAGTGTTCAAAACATAATTAAGTTTAGGTTAATATATTTACTTTTATATAAATAAGCTAGGAGTATTACATATTACATTAAAGATCATTAGTGATATCGGAGTCGAGCCTCTTATTCTGGTGCCTGCTAGTCTTAGCTGCACTTCCACCTTACCTAGGCATCTGCTACTACTATAGCTGCGCCTATAAAGAGATCTGCTCACTGAGTTTCTCTTAGGAGTTCTGTTTTTAATACTTCACCACTTCTGACTTATGGCTGCCTCCACTCTTCGCACGAAGGAATTAAATTAATACGTGGCACAACGAATGTCCTATTACATACCGATCTCTACTCTAACTAATTTACTACATTGACGACACTGATAATTTACTACAATAGGTCATACATAGATCAACAAAAAATTGCAATGGTGAGTGGAGGGAGAGGTCGGAGGGGGGCGATAATCCTAGCGAGTTCCGAAACAACTGACAACCAGACTTAAAGATATTTGGGAATGTTTTTTTATATTACAGGGAACAGATGAGTTTACAGCCGATTTTACAGCTGTTTCTTACGTTTTTTTATTGGGTTGCTATAGATGACGGATTTTTAGGTATTTTTTCAGGAAAACACCGATCGTTTTTGTTTTGAAGACAAATTTTTTATTTCATTTGCTCGACGTTTCGAGTCCAGGTGCGGCCTTTCTCCAGGAGCTCTACATAAATAAAATTTCATTCCTGAAAAAATACCTGAAAATCCGTCATTGCAGGGAACGTTACTCCCTAGAAGGGCTGATCGCAAGATAATCCAGTCAATGGTGTATAATCTCCCGCCCCCGCCGTTTTGTAGTTATGGTTCAACAAAGTTTCGGAATTGTAACTCGTTTTTCTTTTTTTTTTTAACTGCTTTTATGTCATCAGTACCAATTTTCATATTGAATTCAGGAAGCCCAAAATCTACGCTTTAAAATTCCCAAAAAGTGCTACAAGCGTTGAAAGGGTTATATTTTGGGCACAGAGTGTGACAAGCATTTTCAATCAAAGTTTACAGCCACTCTATCTCTTTATTCATAGAGAAGCAGCGGCTAGTGCTTCGAAAGGAAAGGCCTGATGATCGCACTTACCCCAGTGTGGGTCATCTCAATATCTTCGAGCAGGTCAACATTAACGACGTAGATACTCCAACAGATACTATGGCCAAAGAGTTTCCTTTGAAAGAGGTTCCAAAGAAGTAATAGGGAAGGCTTCCTTTTACCTTCCAAAGAAGTAATAAGGAAGGCTTCCTTTTACCTTCCAAAGAAGTAATAAGGAAGGCTTCCTTTTCCCTTCCAAAGAAGTAATAAGGCAGGCTTTCATTCACCTTCCAAAGAAGTAATAGGGAAGGCTTCCTTTTACCTTCCAAAGAAGTAATAAGGAAGGCTTCCTTTCACCTTCCAAAGAAGTAATAGGGAAGGCTTCCTTTAACCTTCCAAAGAAGTAATAGGGAAGGCTTCCTTTTACCTTCCAAAGAAGTAATAGGGAAGGCTTCTTTTACCTTCCAAAGAAGTAATAGGGAAGGCTTCCCTTTACATTCCAAAGAAGTAATAGGGAAGGCTTCCTTTCTCCTTCCAAAGAAGTAATAGAGAAGGCTTCCTTTTACCTTCCAAAGAAGTAATAAGGAAGGCTTCCTTTTACCTTCCAAAGAAGTAATAAGGAAGGCTTCCTTTTACCTTCCAAAGAAGTAATAAGGAAGGCTTCCTTCTACCTTCCAAAGAAGTAATAGGGAAGGCTTCCTTTTACCTCCCAAAGATGTAATAGGGAAGGCTTCCTTTCACCTTCCAAAGAAGTAATAAGGAAGGCTTCTTTTACCTTCCAAAGAAGTAATAAGGAAGGCTTCCTTTTACCTTCCAAAGAAGTAATAAGGAAGGCTTCCTTTTACCTTCCAAAGAAGTAATAAGGAAGGCTTCCTTTTACCTTCCAAGGAAGTCATAAGGAAGGCTTCCTTTTACCTTCCAAAGAAGTAATAAGGAAGGCTTCCTTTTACCTTCCAAAGAAGTAATAAGGAAGGCTTCCTTTCACCTTCCAAAGAAGTAATAGGAAAGGCTTCCTTTTACCTTCCAAAGAAGTAATAGGGAAGGCTTCCTTTTACCTTCCAAAGAAGTAATAAGGAAGGCTTCCTTTTACCTTCCAAAGAAGTAATAGGGAAGGCTTCCTTTCACCTTCCAAAGAAGTAACAGGGAAGGCTTCCTTTTACCTTCCAAAGAAGTAATAGGGAAGGCTTCCTTTCACCTTCCAAAGAAGTAATAAGGAAGGCTTCCTTTTACCTTCCAAAGAAGTAATAAGGAAGGCTTCCTTTTACCTTCCAAAGAAGTAATAAGGAAGGCTTCCTTTTACCTTCGAAAGAAGTAATAAGGAAGGCTTCCTTTTACCTTCCAAAGAAGTAATAAGGAAGGCTTCCTTTTGCCTTCCAAAGAAGCAATAAGGAAGGCTTCCTTCTACCTTCCAAAGAAGTAATATGGAAGGCTTCCTATCACCTTCCAAAGAAGTAATAGGGAAGGCTTCCTTTTACCTTCCAAAGAAGTAATAAGGAAGGCTTCCTTTCACCTTCCAAAGAAGTAATAGGAAAGGCTTCCTTTTACCTTCCAAAGAAGTAATAGGGAAGGCTTCCTTTTACCTTCCAAAGAAGTAATAAGGAAGGCTTCCTTTTACCTTCCAAAGAAGTAATAGGGAAGGCTTCCTTTCACCTTGCAAAGAAGTAATAGGGAAGGCTTCCTTTTACCTTCCAAAGAAGTAATAGGGAAGGCTTCCTTTCACCTTCCAAAGAAGTAATAAGGAAGGCTTCCTTTTACCTTCCAAAGAAGTGATAAGGAAGGCATCCTTTTACCTTCCAAAGAAGTAATAAGGAAGGCTTCCTTTTACCTTCCAAAGAAGTAATAAGGAAGGCTTCCTTTTACCTTCCAAAGAAGTAATAAGGAAGGCTTCCTTTTACCTTCCAAAGAAGTAATAAGGAAGGCTTCCTTTTACCTTCCAAAGAAGTAATAAGGAAGGCTTCCTTTTACCTTCCAAAGAAGTAATAAGGAAGGCTTCCTTTTACCTTCCAAGGAAGTCATAAGGAAGGCTTCCTTTTACCTTCCAAAGAAGTAATAAGGAAGGCTTCCTTTCACCTTCCAAAGAAGTAATATGGAAGGCTTCCTTTTACCTTCCAAAGAAGTAATAGGGAAGGCTTCCTTTTACCTTCCAAAGAAGTAATAAGGAAGGCTTCCTTTTACCTTCCAAAGAAGTAATAGGGAAGGCTTCCTTTCACCTTCCAAAGAAGTAATAGGGAAGGCTTCCTTTTACCTTCCAAAGAAGTAATAGGGAAGGCTTCCTTTCACCTTCCAAAGAAGTAATAGGGAAGGCTTCCTTTTACCTTCCAAAGAATTAATAGGGAAGGCTTCCTTTTACCTTCCAAAGAAGTAATAGGGAAGGCTTCCTTTTACCTTCCAAAGATGTAATAGGGAAGGCTTCCTTTTACCTTCCAAAGAAGTAATGAGGAAGACTTCCTTTTACCTTCCAAAGAAGTGATGGGGAAGGCTTCCTTTTACCTTCCAAAGAAGTAATAGGGAAGGCTTCCTTTAACCTTCCAAAGAAGTAATAGGGAAGGCTTCCTTTTACCTTCCAAAGAAGTAATAGGGAAGGCTTCCTTTTACCTTCCAAAGAAGTAATAGGGAAGGCTTCCTTTTACCTTCCAAAGAAGTAATAAGGAAGGCTTCCTTTTACCTTCCAGAGAAGTAATAAGAAAGGCTGCCTTTTACCTTCCAAAGAAGTTGTTAAGTTGAAAAATAATGCTTCACCACTTCTGACTTATGGCTGCCTCCACTCTTCGCACGACGGAATTAAATTAATACGTGGCACAATGAATGTCCTATTACATACCGATCTCTAACTAATTTACTACATTGACGACACTGATAATTTACTACAATAGGTCATACATAGATCAACAAAAAATTGCAATGGTTAGTGGAGGGAGTGGTCGGAGGGGGGCGATAATCCTAGCGAGTTCCGAAACAATTGACAACCAGACTTAAAGATAGTTGGGAATGTTTTTTTATATTACAGGGAACAGATGAGTTTACAGCCGATTTTACAGCTGTTTCTTACGTTTTTTTATTGGGTTGCTATAGATGACGGATTTTTAGGTATTTTTTCAGGAAAACACCGATCGTTTTTGTTTTGAAGACAAATTTTTTATTTCATTTGCTCGACGTTTCGAGTCCAGGTGCGGCCTTTCTCCAGGAGCTCTACATAAATAAAATTTCATTCCTGAAAAAATACCTGAAAATCCGTCATTGCAGGGAACGTTACTCCCTAGAAGGGCTGATCGCAAGATAATCCAGTCAATGGTGTATAATCTCCCGCCCCCGCCGTTTTGTAGTTATGGTTCAACAAAGTTTCGGAATTGTAACTCGTTTTTCTTTTTTTTTTAACTGCTTTTATGTCATCAGTACCAATTTTCATATTGAATTCAGGAAGCCCAAAATCTTCGCTTTAAAATTCCCAAAAAGTGCTACAAGCGTTGAAAGGGTTATATTTTGGGCACCGAGTGTGACAAGCATTTTCAATCAAAGTTTACAGCCACTCTATCTCTTTATTCATAGAGAAGCAGCGGCTAGTGCTCCGAAAGGAAAGGCCTGATGATCGCACTTACCCCAGTTTGGGTCATCTCAATATCTTTCAGCAGGTCAACATTAACGACGTAGATACTCCAACAGATACTATGGCCAAAGAGTTTCCTTTGAAAGAGGTTACCAGGTAACCATTAATGATAGTAGCCATATACTGAACATAGAGCTCCAGTTCCCGCAACGAGCCCAAGTTTGGTTTATCGATGGATCCCGGAAGGATGGTACAAACAGGCGCATGGGTAGTTGGTCCAGAAGTGGAACTATCTATTCCGTTTGGTGCCTTATCTTCCATTTTTTTGGCGGAAATCTATGCTATAGAGGTTGGGGCTCAGGAAAGCCTAGGTTAGGTTAGGTTAGGTTACAGTGGCGGCTTCCGCGTGGGGATCTCTACGATCAGCCACACTTAGACCATTTTCGGTCCATTATGATACCACCTTGGGAAGCCAAAAAAAGTTCTGCAAGAACTCCAACATGTACATCAGTTCAGACAGCCAATCTGCGCTCTTAGTATTTTTCTCTCAGGTCTATGAGTCGAAACTGGTCTGGAACTGCTACTCGAGCTACTCTAGCTACTGTCTAGGGACAACCAAGTAATCTTGATTTGAGTTCCTGGACACGAAGGAGTGGACGGTAATGAAAATGCGGACGATCTGCCTAAAACCGGAGCTGAATGTCCATATACATGTCATTACCCGACATTTGGCCTACCAAAAAGCCACTTTATGGGGGAACTGATTAAGTGGGAAAACAGGCAACTTGATTTCCTTTGGCGAAGCGCGCCTGGCAGGCGAAGAAATTCTTCAACCCATCCTTCCTCCAGATGCGACAACTTATTAGACTTAGCAGACAGCCGCTGAGACTATTTGCTACCGCAGTCTTTGGTCATAGCCCCTTCTGTGAGTTCTCGAAGAAGATAGGCAAATCCGACAATTAAAAGACCCGAGTTTGCCTAATCATCTTAGGGGAAGGCACAATAGATCAACTATGGTCGCGGTGTCCGCAAGGTCCTGGAGGTCTAGTCACCCCTACTCTTAACATTAACATTTTATCGCTCGATAAAGTTGGGCGTTCACATCAAAATGTGTGATTTTCTTTTACCTTTTCCTGAAAATTGTATGGAAATGGATTTGTAGCATTATGGGATGGACCACTCAAAAATAATTATTTGACTTCTTGAATAAAAATTAATGTATCACAGGTATACGGCACGAGAGTGGTACTGCCTCATCGGTATGATATACCTAATTCGAATTCGAAAAGCGAAGTAAAGCACATCTAAATAGGTAAAAATTGAAGTTTAATCTTTTTTATCAACAATCCACATCAAAACAAACTTCATTTCCTCCGAAATATTTCATTTAATTAAAATGGAGTCCCAAAAATGCGCAATATAATTTCCATCAACTAAAACCGTCCTTCTGTCCTCACAAATGTGACAAAAAGCAAATGAAAAAGCCTTTTTTTTTTTTTTAGATTATTTCATTTTATTTCCTTTATTTTCGTCCTTCTTTATGTAGTGTGTAACTTTCTACCCTCAATTTTATTTAATGCCAGTCAGAATTAGACTTTACCTCCAGACCTGGCTGACGGGAAATGCATGAATAATGTATTTTCCCAGCCATGGTCCTCTACTGCTTATCCACGAGCACATTTCACATACAGAACCTAAACAAAGGGTATTTCAGGGGATCAGCAGGGATCAGCTCAAATCTTGTTGTTCTTTTTCCTGCTATTTTTGCAGATTTAGTGCGAGGCTTATTTAAGTTTTATTTAACTTTTGGCTTTATGTTAGACTCATAGTTACCAGCAGCTGCCAATGAAAGATATTTATCCAAAGGAATAGCTTCACCTTTTTGGCCCACTTTATTGCCTATCACTTTTTTTTTTGTCATAAATAAATTAGAGCAGAGATGGGACTTGACTGTTGTTCGTAGTTTTTAATAACGAGTTTGCGTATGACGCTTTTCTCATGTAGGTCAACATAGAGAAATTTAAATATTGAAATTTATGATATATGGAATCAGGAAACAGATTACATTCTGTCATACATATAACAGGAATATTGGCCAATGTGATGGGCATAATTCATGTCATGATATTCCTACTCAGAATTTCTGGGGGAATCTTGTGACAATGATTTTTATGGATTTTTATTAGTGCATTCAAATATTACCTTGAGTTTTAGTAGATATATTACGAGTATTTTGAGAAATTGTGTTAGAAAAAATAATTTTTTGTTTTTATGTAAGTTCTAAACATACGACGTATTGGAAAAACCCGCAAAAGAATTGATTTATTTTTCGCAAAAAAATTTTCTTTATTGTTTTTTTAGGTCTTCCGAGGAAAATTGTTACTCTTCCAAAATCAATGCATCAGCAATCTGAAAAATAAAGTAATGGACATTATTGGAAGTTAATGGAAATTATAATTTTCATTATGTGCAATTTGTAGAAGGATTAGATATGTACAACGACATTTGCTTGGACTATAAACATCTCAGGAGACAATTCTACTGAAAGAATTACCTGCCTCCTTTCCTATAACCAAAAAATATCTACAAGACTTATAGGTTAGGTTGTAGAAAATATTAATTGCGCTAAGAACTTTATATTCCGGATAGCGCCAATAGTATAGTATAGTACATATATATAGTACACATTATATGTAATAAATATACCAAAAAACGCTAAAAATTAAGAAAATCCAATCATATGAGCAACACTGTTAAATATTTTTGTCGCGTCGTCGGCCAAAAATATTTGAATTTGTAAATGCCTGTTAATTTTTTCGGCTTATTTTAAATAAAGGGATCTCTCCTTTAAATAAATAAATAATAAAATTGTATTAAATTTGGAACAGTACAAAGAAACTTTGTCACGATTGGAAAAAATTGAAACTGATTTCGAAATTGAGGGTATGTGACCCAGAGTCGGCGAAACAGGTATAGTTTTTTTTAAAGGAAAACAAAATGTTTAAATAAATTAAAAGCCGAAGGCTGCAGGAAGATGAAAGGATCTGAGGTTAAAGACTGCATTCCTTTCTGGTTTGGTTTTTTTTTAATGTTTTTTAATGTTTTATTTTTTTCCACGCTCTATTACACCCTTGTATTTCTTTTGCTTTTATTTTATAATTTTAGTAATTTTTTTAAATACTTTTCTCCGATAAATCTCATAATCGTCCTTTGGTTCTTTTAAACAATTTTTATTGCGCTTTACCGCAAATGAAAATAAAATGGAACCTTTACATGTTCGCTTTTGCGTCCGTCTGCCCGCAGACGTTTTTATCGATAATGACGTGACGTAGAAATTTGAAACTTGGTAGAGCTTTAGATGTATGTGAGAGCTAAAGGTGAATTTGGACTCCGTTAATCATGTGGGGTAATCCTTTGAAAGGGTTACTATCAAGGCCGATATAGATATACGAATGGGAAATTCTGTTAGGATATATAAATTGTCTGTGAGAAGTCTCACCCGGTCCCAATTAACTACTTAGGATATCTTGTCGAATGTCTGGAGTTCGGATGTCCCTGGTAGATCCCATACCCTTCCCAGAGAATTTTATATTTAGGCACAGTTAACGCATTGAATATTGCAAAATTCCTGCTGTAAGCCTACCTTGGACGTCATACGGATCTGTGCGGTGAGTATATATGAGGATATTGTTTGAAAATTTCCGGGATTATAGAATTCTTTTATGGGTAGGTATTAAAAAAAAAAAAACATATAATGGCTAAAGTACATAAAGGGTTTTCCAATAAGAGGTGTTATTTTTATGTATCAGAGGTGTATGCCCTTGCTATGGAATTCCTACGACAAAATCACTGAAAATTTACGCCCTAAAAAGTACTACCAACAAATTCAGCCAAAACAAGAAGAAATTGTAGAAATGAATAGAATTCTAATATGTATGTAGCATGTACAGATGACTTCTTTCAATACCTAATTTGTTGTTCTGCTCTTGGTCTCCAAGAACAACACAACAGGTGAAAGATTTGTGCTTTCAAAAAACCGCGCAAACTGCGAGAATCAGAGAACATACCGAAATAAATATTGGAAGGGGGAAAAACGACTTTCCCATATTTGTCACAAAACTTTCCTGCTGAGAAAATTTCCATATAGACTAGTTGTGAGATATCCCAGGGAATATGTTGTGTTAAATTTTTAATAACTCCTAGAAATAAAGTTCTAGGTACATACTGAACACTTCCTGTTTATCCCGGAAAAGTTATGGGATCTATAGGAAAATGATGGGGTGTCCTTGGATAATTTTGTGCTGTATGGGGGATTCCATTTTTTTCAAAATGTTTGATGACTTGGTTACAAAGATATATACACAAATGTGCCAACAAAAAAAAACCCTTTCCACTGATATCCTAGGTGCTTAAAGCTTAACTTTTGATATTATCAGAGCTAGCAGGTATTGAGTCATAGATAACAAGAAAACTACCCCAAATCGACTAAATCTTATAAGATCAGTCTTGCGTCGGTATGTTTGAATAGTAGTGAAATTTGATAATGCTTTAGTGTTTAAACCATATGAAATATGGAGCTAACTTAAAGGGGAAATACAATATTCGATAACAATATGGCACAATTCATTCAATTTTCAGTTATCACAAGCGAATTTGAATAAGATTTAAACATATTTAAATTCGGTCGATAGAATTCTGGTATGAAACCCTTCTTGCGCAGCAAACCCGACTTGTTCTTGATCGTATTATTTTTATCGTATATACGATTTGGTGAGCTCCACAGCCACCTGGCTTCTGGAACAGGTATGCATACTCTACAGAACCTCAATTTTTTCCTATACTAGCCTGGTTACTCCACGAGGGGAGTAAAAACCTTTTAGAAATTATACATATAATCAAATTATAAAATCCAACCAATATTGCATTAACTAGTAGGCGATATATAATAAATCCATTGACCTCAATTTACAGGTAAGACCATTAAGTAGCAATGCTATCTTCTACTGTTAATCAAGCGTAACTCAAGTCAACAGTATCAGAACGTTAATTAAATTAGTTGCGTAATAAGTTATTGGTTCATGGCAGTGGCGGATCCAGCTACGGGGCGCGGGGGGCTTGAGACCCTCCCTGAAGATCACTGAAAATAGACCTGCTGAAGTTTTCCTAACAAAATCTGTTCTACTGCCCTTTTTGTAAAAAATATGAAAAGTTTTGTAAGTGTGATATGTTTAAGAACGCAGTTCTTATGGCTAGAGTCTTGGCATGCGTTCCACTTCAGGTCGTGGCTGTTGAAGCCTACAGAAAAAACAGGAAATGTTGATTCCTGTCAAAATCCTGTACACGAGCGTGGCTTTTCTTGGGGTTTTTGAAGCAGAATTGGGTAAAAGAGATAGGGGGATTGTCATATATATTATATTATAGCTCGTAATTGAAGAAATTTAGCGAACCTACACAACGGCAAACAGATCATAGTATATTGGTGTAGAGAGTTAATATGTATATTTAAAACAAAAGATTTATATTGGAACATTTTTTTATTATTTCGTAAAATGCAATAGGTTTACTAGAATACTTACCGTAGATACGTATCTTAGAGAAATTCATTGGTACGTCTATTTTGCTTCGAGGGATGTTGATGAATTTACATTAGAGCTTAGTGACATTCTAAATCTTGGTATGCATGAATACATTACTTACTCCTACAGCAGGTCTCAACAACAGTAAAACCGCTCTTGGTTTAACGATAATTTAATCAAGTAATAAGAACGAAAGAGTCTGCTTTTCGTGCCTATAAATTGCATTAATACCCAGAATTGAACAAGTCTACAAGACTGCATAGAACACCTGCAAGGCCATTATACGGAGAAGAAAATTCCTTTTTGTCCATAATTTTAGACTAAGAATCTTGGCAAGCCTCAAGGATAGTAAAGGCTTCTGGCGCCTCGGTCAAAACCATCAGGAACAACTTCACCATATATATACCTTCACTACTTAAAATGATGAAGTGATTTTTGACTCCCTGGATCAAACTAATATTTCGACTAGTAGATTCGCTTCAAATTCTAGTTTTCCGTTCACTTCACCGACACCTATTTGGCATCTCCCGTGTGGATGTATACAAGAGCCAATACACATCCGTAGAAGAGATGTGTTCAAGGTCTTTAAGTCTTTAAGATGATTAGCGCCTTTCAAGCCGTAGGTCCTGATGGTTTCTCATCTCTGTTAATTAAAAGTTGTGCCTCCTCCTTGGCTAAACCTCCTCGGCGCAAACTATTATACTTGTATATTCGACAGGAAGATATCCAACTGGTTGGAAACTAGCTCACGTTTAGCCTATTCTCAAGAAAAGAGAAGGTATCGATTTCTCAAATTATGGACGAACTGTAGTCCTTTCGATTCTTTCAAAGGTATTTGAACCCATTATTAACTCAAAATAATGAGGTCTCTAGAAACCAAACAACTCATATGATCGCCAATATGGCTTCCGGACTTCACGCTCATCTGGAGACTTGCTGACTTTTCTTACGGAACGTTGAAACCGTACTCTTTACAATTTTGGTGAGTCTAAAATCGTTGCCCTATATATTTCAAAGATCTTTAATATAGTCTGGCAACCAGCCCTTTTAGTTTTTATTTGATAGCCTAATACCGGTTGTACTAGGTGGCGTTTCACCAGAAACTCAAACTATAAATTCCGATGTTCCCAGGACTATGTTATCTCTTCATGCCTCTGTTTATTTTGTTTAATGATCTGCTTTCCTTTACTTTTAATCCTATTTTTCAAAGTTACAGTTTATGATGAATTCGTGAATTTGAACAAAATGTATTTCGCTATGTTTACTAACCGAAATGGATGATTCGGAAGCAATACACTTCCACCATTTACAAACCAAAACAAAATAAATAATTTAACACCTCGTTTGACTTTTACGAATGGCAACAGTTGAACGTTGAGTGACTTTCTTCGTTGGGAGTGGTAACTTCTCTGTTGATATGATTTGTGCATTTAATATTTGGAGTGGTGACGAGTGTCTTCGAAGTTTTGATCTGTTTCCAACAGTTTTAAAACCATAGTTGCGCCCCCCCCTCCCCCCTCAAAAAAATCCTGGATCCGCCCTTGGTTCATGGTATAAATAGGAGTTAGGATGACTTGAAATGTATAACTATGGAATAAGGAAACGAAATCAGCTTAGTATCCGAGTATACCGATGGAGAATAGAAGAATTTTTAAGAACTTTTTTTTTAAGGATTCTAAATCAAATTATAAATACAAGGGGGAAAAACAACCATCTCGTCCAGGGTTTGAAGCCGGAACCTTCCGCTTTCCGGGCGACTGCTCAAACCCCGGACGAGGCGGTTGTTTTTTCCTCTTGTATTTATGATTTGATCAAGAATCGCTAAAAAAAAAGTACTTAAAATTCTTCTATTCTCCAACACTGACTGATTCTAACAAGTGTGGATTCGATTCCTGTCCGGGAAAATTAATTACAGTATTGCAGAATATTTTCCTAAAAAACATTAAACTACGGACTTCTCTTCGTTATACCAAAGACCGGATGCCAAGTTAAATAACACGAGTAGTGTAGGATGGGATCCAATCAAATTGGAAAAGTTTTGTGGAAGATTAAACGCAAGGTAAAAGTAATTTGAATGGAATCAACTCCATTAATAAGATTTTGAGTATATAGATATCATACAAACTTATCTCATTGATTCTTGAATGTACAACAGAAAAAATAAAAAACTTACATGGATAATTAACGGAATTATGTTTCTAAATTGGAGCATCTTAAAAGTATTTCTGCAAACTATATAAACATGTGAAGGTGATACCATTTGACATCCAAAAACAACATCCAAAACGCACCAGTAATGCAATTGATCGAAATTCATATGTAAAAAGTAAGTATACATCTAGTAGTAATAAACATCTCGTTAGTAAGTAAGTAATTATTAATTGACCAAAAGTACAATAAGTCAAAAGTCTTTTCATTGGTAATACTAAAGATCACAAATTCTAGAACAAACTAAAGCAATGAAAGTACCATTTTTATTTAACCATATAAGTAATAATAAGGAAATTAAATTAATTTAAAAAAAAAAGTATTAATATAAAAAATAAAAATCATGATACTCTTTCTATAACTCAAAAAAGGATATAAGAAAATATAGCAAACAAAAGTAAGAAAACGAGAATAAAAATGAAAATGTGAAATAAATAATAATTAAAGCAAGGTAATAAATAGCAAATCACATCGTCTGTCACTAAGCAAAAAAATTTAAAAATGCATACAAATATGTCGGTTTACGTATGTTCGGTGTGTTATATAGAAAAAGTAATCTCTTGCAGTGAAAATGTGTTTCGAAAGAGCAATTCAAAAATCTGTGACAAGAAGGAGTAATGTGATCAAATCTACGAAGCCTGAACGCAAACCTACTTCAACGCTTACATCATGAGTCGAGTGTAGGGAAAATGATAGAGCGATGTAATAGATTTGGCAATATAAGTGTCCTGACCAACCACATATACAGATCAACACAGCATACAACCAAGGTCTGCGAAGCGCCCCATAATTCTTACATATAGTTCATTTTAACATGGTGACAACAACCCATTTGAGAATGAAGGTCGATGCACACTTACTGGCACAGCACGAATCGGCACAGACATGCATCGGCCGGTACCGGCATTTTTCGTGCACATATACCAACATAAACCTGAAAGGAATCTTTCAACTAATGCAAGTATCAAGAAAAAACTATAGAAAAATGCAGGGATGTAAAGGACTTAAATTTGGACTCAACCCATCATTCAACTCAAGCAGTGAGTCCACTCAACAGTTCATCGCTCGAAATTTGAGCAGACTCACTGGTTGTTTCAAATAACATTAGTTAAAACATGATTTGAGTCCGCTCAACTCATATGATGAGTCCGCTCAAGCAGTGAGTCCGCCCATTTACATCCCTAGAAAAACGCCGGTCTGTTTTCTAGCCACTGATAGCGACCGGCAATGAAGTTTTTGTTACGTGCCGGTATCTGCTAGTGCCGGTTGATATGAATTAGCTAACTTAGTTTCATATGAAAACATTGTTCCTGTCTGTGCCAGTTCGTGCTGTGCCGGTAAGTTTGCAGCGACCTTTAAATATAATGGCTAAGTTCTTGACTTTCTGTATATATGATATAGTAGTGCGATTGAACTCTCTCGTGAGAAAATAGGTAAGGTCATAACTTCCTTAGTATACCACTAGAGGCTTGAAATTTTTTGGATTATTATTGATGGGCCATTTTAAAATATTATGAAGATCTTCATAAATTCTGCTAAAATAGTCCTCTAAGAGACCAATCTAGAGACGATCTAGATTGATGTATTTGAACATCATCAGCGTACAAATGAACAGAGCTATTTTTGATAACAGTTGGCAAATCATTAACAAATCTGCTCTTCAGATATTTTAATATTGATCCTTGTGGTATAAATAACTGTGATAGTCAGAGGAAGCCTAGGGGAAATAATTTCATTCGCTTTAACTTGTGCAAGCATTTCTCCGAAAAGGTAGTAATTAACTTCAGCGCAGGTGAAACACATCCAAAAAAGCTCTTTAGCTTCTTAAGAAGCTTCATGTGATCGATACTGCCAAAAGCTTTCATGAAGTCAAGAAGGACCAAGAGCACAATGCAAACATCATTGAAAGTAGTTCTAATGTCTGTGGTGATTTTTAAAAGAGCTTTTCTAGAGCCTTTGCTAGAAAATGTAATAAGTACATTAGTCTAAAGTCCTTATCGTCACTAGGAGAAGGATTTTTAGCGATTGGATCAACTAATTCTTACTTCCATATAGTAGATGGAAATTTGCTGAACGTTAAGCTGCTATAGAATATGAGATCGTTAGATAAGCATAAAAAAACGCGGTGGGATACCAACCATCAGGGTCTAATAACATCAGGCTGTATAGATAAAATAGCAGAGGCAACGCCATAGATTTAACTCCGCAACTAAAACAAAATTCGGATCCAAAGTGCGCGATAAGAGCATCTTGAGATGATGGTGAAGTGCTAGTATTTCTTTCATTTTCGGTAGTTGAGGGAAAGAATTCATTGAGCTCATCAGCGTCTAGTTCACATGCTGAGTCATCGCCACCATTAACACCTAATGCACGCAAGGCATTACAAAGCTCCTTATGCAATCTTCTGGGCAATCTAACTTGAATGTGTAGTATAAATCCTTTGCGTCTCTCACTTTTTTATTAACAATATTTCGCGACTTTTTAAATAAAGACAGCATCTAACAAAGATTGCGCAAATTAAAATATTTTTACTAAACCATTCATGAATATATGAATATAATAAAAATTTACGGATCCAAGTAAATACCTTGAGGCACAACAGACATAGCCTTGATTTTTTTTTTGGTCTCCTTAGTTAAATGATGACATTAGGGAACTAATTATGGAGCGAAATGTTACCTACATTTGCTTGAAAAGGTATGAAGGTTGAGTTAAAATCAAACTATAAGAGACCTCGCAACAAAACTGTGTCAGCACTTCGAAATGGGAAATTATCCTACTTTAGTGCCAAACTCGACCCAAATCTACCAACTAAGATGATTTGGAGGAATATCAAAGAGGCAGCAATTATTCCTTAGGCTGATAACTCATGCTATTTCGATCCGGATGAATTGAATGTTTACTTTATAAATACTTTCTTTGAACCAGATTTTCATGAGTAATCATATGATGGCAATAATGATTTGCGTTTCGTAATGTGACTTTCGACGAAACAGTATTGGCATTTAATTCTATTAAATCTAATGCAATTGGTCTTGATGACATAGACATTCGATTCCTTAGACTTATTATCCCATATATAATTTGGCCTATTTTGCATATATTTAATACGGCAATTACCACGTCCTCATTCCCAGCTCAGTGGAAGATTGCAAAAATATATCCAACAAAGAAAAAAAGTCAAGCATCTACTCTTCAGGATTTTACACCAATAAGTATTCTTGTTGTGCTGTTGAAATTATTCGAACGCTTGCTATACAATCAAATCCGGGAATTTATCGATAATAATAATCTAATTTCCGATCAACAGTCTGGAGTTAGAGCTAAGCACAGTACTATTACTGATCTTCTCTATCTTGTTGAGAATGTGCGGCGAAACATTGAACTACGACAACCCACAATACTATGTTTACACGACTTTTCGCAAGCCTTTGACTCGGTGGATCATTGTATCTTATCTTTTAAACTACCTAGTCAGTTTGAATTTTGTACCTCAACAGCCAACTTTATATGGTACTATCTCACAGCTGGCAATTGAACTTCGGACTTATTACCTCTTTTTTCGGCGTGCCGCAGGGTTCAATCTTGGGACCGTTATTGTTTATGAATACATTAATGATTTGATACTTCTGTATGCTGATGACTGACGTTCAACTATTTCTTCCAGACAGTGTTGACAATAAATCCGTCAGTGTTGATGACTTCAATAATGAGTTATCTCGGATTAGTGCGTGGGCTGTGGATAATAAACTGGTGCTGAATCCCATTAAATCGCAAAGCATAATACTTTTTCATAGACCGATTAGCACCGTGAGTGTCCCGGTATTGTACCTAAACAGTACCCGTATAAAATATACTGAAATAGTAAATAATCTAGGCATGACTGTGGATGCAATGTTGACATGGCGTTATCACATTGACGAAACTGTTTCCAAAGTCTATGGTGGCTTAAGAAACACATACCCTCATGCAAGGTATACACCTTATAAGCTCCGTGAGCGACTTGTCAAAGCGGTTTTGATTCCCATCATAACTTATGGTGCCTGCATATATTCCAATGTGGACAGCATTAATCGTAGGAAACTTAATGTGGCGTTTAATTCTTGCGCTCGATATATTTTTGCTCCGGGGATATGATTATATATCTGAATTTTCTAGACAGATTTTTGGCTGCTCACTGGATGATTATTTAAAATTCCGACTTAGTGTAATGATGTATATGATAATAACAATCATTGCCCCTCCCAATTATGCAAAAATCTAGGTTTTCTCTCATCACGTCGTACACAACAAATTATTTTTCCAAGGTTTCAGAGTTTTTTGAGTTCGCGTTCTTTTTTCATTCATGGTGCCAGAGTCTGAAAAAATCTTCCTGTGGATACTCGTATGAATGTCAGTCCTGGGGATTTCAGATTGAGAGCCTTACAACACTTTAGGAGTTCACAACCTTATGTCTGTTACGTATTACTATTTGCTAACTGTTATACAAATGCATGCATGATGTCTCTATCGTTTTATTGTTACTCTTTTTTCATCCTATAGCTATATCCTTTCACGTCTGACTTACCTAGTACTATTGTTATTATTATTGATTTTATCATAATTTTGTTATCAATTATCTTAACACTTGACTAACTTTCATTGCTTTAGTTTGATTAGTATTAATTGTAGATTATGTATATATATGAAATTACAACAGTTGAATTTTGATAACCCAGAGTCTGCGCAAAGTAATGAGAATTGTAACTCAATTGTGCTCTTAATAAAGAATTATTGTTATTGCTGTTATTTTGAATGATTCTATAGATCCAATCCTTACAAACTGATATCGACCAGGAAAATAGCAAATCCACGGAGAGATGGAGTCTAGTGCTATGCTTGTAATCGAGTAGACGTGTTTTCGTTAAGCTCCTGCTAATTTCCCTCTTCCCGCGAGTTTTCCGGCGGTTGCGATTATAAAAAGGGAAAAACAAAGAGATTTTTATTAGTGCTGATTTTTAAACTCATCAGTAGATTTGTCTGTTTTTTTTTCTGTTTTTTTCTTTGTATTAAAAAGATAATTGCATCATGGGTAAAAATGATAACGTGAAGCAGAGCTCCAAGGTAACTGCACAAAATACACCTATACTAACAAGAGGCAGTGTGAGGAATCAGCCCAGTGGTGGTAACATAGATAACTTGAAGCAGAGTTCCAAGGTCGCTGCACAAAATACACCTATACTATCAGGAGGCAGTGCGAAGAATAAGCCCAGTGGTGGTGAACATGGTTGTGGCTCTCACACCGGTCGACGATCTAATTCCATATGTTCCTCGGATTGCTTTGAGTTATTCGAAAAGAGATTACTCAGAAGCCTTGGTGAAGTCATTTCTCAGAAATTAGAAGAGCTGGAGGAGCGAGTTATGTTGAAAATTGATACATTGGTATCTTCAACTCAGGCTGAAGTAATCAGACTAAACAGCGAGGTGGAGCAAATAAAAACTGAGCTAGCCGAGAATCGCTTTGAGCTTGATGACTATTCCCGGATCAACAGACTGTCGGATGCTATTATCACCGGCATCCCATGCTGTCAGAATGAAAACCCTCAGTGGCTATTATCGAACATCTCAGAGAAAATTAATCATGTGCTATCACCGTATACGACTGTATTTCGACCAAAAACATCAGTTCCTCTACGTAGTAAATCTGGAAAAAGTGCCCCACTAGATGTAAAGTTCTCTTCTGCTGCTGAGCAACGACAATTTATTTTCAAATTTAAGAGATTTGGCACGTTGACTCTAAAAAATATTTCCCCTGATTTCGTGTCGGATAGCAAGGTGAATGTGTTCGAGAGTCTCTCACACCGTAACAACAAAATATTGCGGAATGCACTGAGATTTTACAGGGAACACTGCTTACACTCTGTATTTACTAGGCAAGGAGAAGTATTTATATGTGTAAAAAAAGGAGAGGCGCCAATTAGAATTGCATCACTGGACATACTTGAATCCACCGTCGCTGAAGCGGGCAATGCAGAGGCTTAACTGTTGAGCATATGATTTTCTATATTGTTTCTTTTTTCGTTTTTTTGTCTTTTGTTTGGTATATTTATTATTTTGTCTTTAGTTGCTGTGATTGTGTATATATTTATTATTATGTATATCTTTGTTCATTCCTTGTTTAAGTTTAAATTTAATCTGGAATTCCATTGCAATTTCATAAATTATGAGCTAATTCTAATAGAAGCTTGGACAACATTCGAAACATGCAATAGCGTTTTTGGTCCGGTTTTATTGTGTCTGCTGGGTCTCTGCTGGTTCTCGTGCCTTATGGATTATGAATATGGGTAGTAATGTCTCTCCATTGGAGAAGGTAAGAATGCTCTTTAATGTCTTTGCCTCACGCTCGAATGGCTTCAATATTTGTTATCTTAATGCTAGAAGTCTTAGGAATAAAGTTGCTCTGCTGCAGGAGATTTTCGCGAGTTCTAGTGTTCATGCTGTACTGGTATCTGAAACCTGGTTAAATGAAAATGTAGTATCTCAATCAATTTCTCTGGCTAATTACAATATCTTCCGTTCCGAAACGATCGTGTCAATCGTATTGGGGGGGGGGGGGGGGGGGTGTTGCAATTTATGTTCATGGCTCTCTTAAGGCAACTGTGATTAGCTCCTCTGCTCCAGGTGAAAAAATAGAATACATCAGTGTCGAAGTCGACTCAGGTTTCGATAAGTGTGTATTAATTAGTGTTTATTGTCCACCAAACAGTTTTAACCATGAGACAGCCATGCATTTTAAAGAGTCTGTATCGCTCCAAATCTTAAGACGTCGCAACGTTATTATCTGTGGCGATCTAAATGTTAATGATCTTGGCTCTGGACCTTCAGTTGACAATCTGCGCTATTTATATAAAACGCTGAATTTGGAGTTAGTCAATCATCTTCCGACTTATTTCAACGCAATCAATCCATCTCAGCTTGATCACATTCTAACAACTGATATCCATAAGGTTTTATTCCATAACCAAATTAGTCCGCCAACGGAATTCGATCATGATTTCTTATACTTATCCTATGATCTTAAGCTCAAAAATATTGCGGATACTATATGTTTCGCTTACCGTGATTATAAAAACCTAAACTATGAGCAGCTTTTTACGGACTGTAGAGAGACATCTTGGGATGATGTGTACAGCTCTAACTCTCTAGAGATGATAAGGTCGACGTCGTATCTAGTAGGCTAACAAGCCTATATAATAGTCACGTTCCGTTGCGGGAGTGTCGAACTAAGACCAATGGATGTCCATGGATAAACCAGGAGATACATACTGTTCTAGCGGAACGTGATTACCTTTTCAAAAGATATAAAACCACCCGTGTGGCCGAGGTCTACTGTAGATATAAACTGGTCCGCAACAGGGCGAACTCTATGATAAGGTCTGCCAAGCGCATATTTTTTGGCTTAAAGCTTAATGCTGATCTACCCCCAAAAAGACTGTGGCAGAATATTCGTCACTTGGGTGTATATGGACGCGATTCTCCCAAAGTAAATTACGATCCAAATGAACTGAATGAGTTCTTTTCCACAGGTCCTGCGGTTGCATCTCAGGCACTGCATGATAATGATTCTACTGAAAACTATCCAGTGGAGGGCTTCGCCTTCCGTTGCATTAATGAGAACGAAGTTCTTCTGGCTATGAATGCAATCAAATCTGATGCAACAGGACCAGATGGATTGCCCCCACGGTTTATTAAGATTATTGCACCTAACATAATCAAAATCCTTACTCATATATTTAACCACTGCCTCATGACGTCTCAATTTCCCAGTCAGTGGAAAAGAGCGCTTGTGCTGCCTATCCCAAAAAAGTCCCCGGCATCTGTACCAACTGACTTTAGGCCTATTAGTCTCCTGTGTTTCTTGGCAAAGGTCTTGGAGAAGATAATTCTTATGCAGGCTGCGAACTACATCGATCGCAATGGATATCTGACTTCTTGGCAATCTGGATTCCGATCGAATCATAGCTGCGAAACTGCTATGCTTAAAGTTACCTCAGATATTCACGAAGCACTCGACAAAGACCAACTTACGGTCCTTGCTCTGCTGGATTTCAGTAAGGCATTCGATTCCATCAATCATTGCAAGCTGCTGGGAAAACTTTCAAAAGAATTTCTATTTGCTTCATCTGCAGTAAAGCTTCTCAGGAGTTTCTTGACTCGACGCAGTCAGTTTGTTAGGGTAAATGAGGTCTGCTCGGGTGAAACGTCTCTCTTATCTGGAGTTCCTCAGGGATCCATACTTGGCCCCTTGCTGTTCAGCCTATACGTCAATGACATTACTGACGTAATATCAGATGCTTCCATCCATCTATATGCTGACGATGTGCAAATGTATCTGAGCAGGCCGATTGGTTTGATGTAGGACTGTGTATCCCGCTTCAATGATGACCTGCAGCGTGTATATAATTGGTCACTACAAAATAACCTGGAGTTGAATCCCAGTAAGTCAAAATGCTTACCGAATTATAGGAATGGAATTGATCCTAATACCGTCCCACCAATACTCATTAATAACACCGTACTACCATATGTTGATTCAGCTAGGGCTCTTGGCTTTGAGCTTAACTCTAAGTTCACCTGCTGTAAACATATTGGTGTTACGATAGGAAAAATATATGGGTGTCTGCGGCAGTTATGGCTAAGCTCTAGTTTTCTCTCACTATATATGCGGATGAAGCTGGTCAAGGCTTTAGTGGTCCCTCACTTCACATATGGTAGTGTGGTTTTCTCTGACCTTGACTCGGTCTGTCGAAGGCGACTCTTGGTAGCATACAATGATGTACTCCGCTTTGTCTTTAAGCTGCCTCGCTTCAGTCATATATCATCTTATTCAACATGCTTGTTTGGTTGTTCTTTGGATGCATACCTAATCCAATGCAGGTTAAAATTTCTGCACAGACTAATATATAATCAACAGCCCACGTACCTATTCGAAAAGCTTAACTTCTTGCAATCGGCTAGACACAGAAATCTTCTAATCCCTCGTTGTAGATCACGATTTGGCCAGCATTCTTATTTTTTTCAATGTGCTCGCCAGTGGAATCTATTGGCGCATGATATTCAGTGCACGAGTGGCAGTAGAGCTTTTGGCAGACTTATTAAATCAGTGACTCTTGTCTAAATCGGCGGTTATCATAGTTTTGAATGTTGCTCCACTAAATCCTTGCTTATTTAATTTCTCTTTCATTGTATTCTTTTTGCTCTTAAATATTCCATAGCTTAATTTTACATAAGTTAGTATATTCTCCTCATTAAAAATTTTTTTTTTCTCTTCGTTTTTTTGTTTTTTTTTTTTGCACTCAACTCTAATATTAGTTTTATTGTTAATTTTTGTCTAATTAGTTCGTAGTAATTTTTTTTCTCTTTTATATTTTTTTTCTCTTTTTCCTATTGAATCCAGCACACTACTGTACATTTTAAGATTGTAATGATCTTTGTACTGGGAATAAATTGGTATTATTATTATTATTATTATGGTTTATATTAAGAGTGTTATAACCCCATTGAAATCTATGTAAATATACATATTTGTTCGAGGTGGCTTCTCTACATACCCTATGCTTACCTGACATATTCAAATGGTCGGCTTTTGGGAACTCTATTTCCACTAAATATACCTACAAGAAAATTAGGAATATTAAGATGATCGATCTATACTAACCGCGCCCGGTTATCAGACATAACCGGGTTATAACATTTTTTTGATTTATATCTACTCCATGATATCAATCTAAAACATAACCACTTTTGAATATAAGACGACTCTGGCGAAGTCTGTGAATATTAGCTTCATTTATAATTTTTGTGGAGTAATAAATAGCAAAGATCGAATTTTTGGAGCAACCTAACCTATTTCAAACCATTTTCCTTTCCCATCAGAAGAACTTGCAAATTAACATTAAAATTCATTATTGCACTCGTGTTATTTCTAGAAAAGCTCTTTTCATGTGTTCTCACATTCATTAAGGAAACCAAAACCGTCAATTACATTTCTTTTTCCGCTACTCTCATATTTATTTCACTGAGGGATTTCAATGATTCCGCTTGATACAAAAACGTTTGGCCACTAATTGTCTCCCTTTACCCATATTTCCCTAGGATTGCAACCTGTCGACTGGAACTTTCTGAGGAATGAAAGTTTTTTGCGTATACACATTCCTTATTACCTAAGTGACCTTTAAATTAATTAATGCGGAGTAGAGACGTGCAGTATCCTTTTAATCAAAAGTGGGTTTTTGAAGTTATTCGGTTTCAAAGGACCATAAATAACTTTACACCACTTGAAAGAATATTCATTTCTGTATCGTTTAGCTTAGCATACTTGAAATACATGGATCCCTCTTGAAACATTCTGAAAACGAGCTACGAATTACTTGTTGAAAAGGGTTTAGTCTCATGAAAAGATTAAACTAATTTCCTCACTCGATTTTAAGTGGGTAATTAGGGAAGGGCTAAGTTTTCAGTTGCTATTTTATTGCTATTAGAATTAAACTAGAATTTTTGGGTAAGGTAGTAAAGAAGCGATTTCAAGTTTAAAACCTTTAAATTTAAAGACATATGAAAAAATCATATGGCTACTATTAGGTACCGTTCAGGTTGCTGGTGGTACACGTTGAACACTCATTCCATGCAATATTAGCAAATCTTTTGTAGTTTTTATATTGTTGTTGTCTTAACAAATTTTAGTTTTTTTAGGTTTTTTGGTTCGTATGCATTACAAGACTCCAGAGGCGATTTAATTATAAAAATTTGGAAAATTTCATTGTAGAAGGTGTCTTATAACCTGCGTGTTCTTTAAAAAAGTATTAGGCGTATACTTCAATTGTAAGGGAGTTGCTAGGAAGACCTAGATGCTTATTAAAGACCATTGGACATTTAACTGTTGTGAGCCTCGAGGAAAACGTAACTAGTGACAGTGGAAGAAGTTGCAATTATTAACAATATAGAAAAGTTCATAAGTGTTGGTAATTTTACTAATAAAAGGGAAACAAAATGTAAAAAATATTTTGATTTCTCTTTTTACATCACATATCGCACTTGGTCCCGTAGAGTGTCATAAGTCAGAAATTTTTGGTTACAAGTTATGACCACCAACAGATGGGAAATTTTACTATATTTTATCATTAATACGGAGTTATTTCAGAATTTTCCGTTGAATACCGTTATTTTTATAAAAATCTGTCTTGCAGAGAATATAGTTTAAGATTAAGTTCTGCAATACAGTCACAACCTGTTTAAGCATAAATAATACTTCATCGAATTAAGAGAAATTATCTGCAACACTGTCGTAACGTCATTTAATGCCCTTTAACTCGCTAACTACAAAGTTTTTGTTCCTTGAATAATTCCTAAAATACTGTCATAAGTATGATGTGCCTACTTGATATAATCTTAAATTCAATATGTCCAATTGTTTTTAATTCAATACAGTCATAACTTTCCTTATGACAGTTTTGCATACAGTAAGGACAGCTTACATGCAGCTTTTGTAGTTGGAAGGAAGTCGCATTATTATTTTGTAAACAGTCACAAAGCAGTTAAGACTATATTGCAGACAGGGGTGGATGGGGTGACGTAAATTGGCCTGGGAAATTAGAGGAAGCGGTACAAAGAAAATGGCGACGCAGGCGAAAATTTTTATGAGTAATAATAATAATAATAACTCTTTTTCATCAATAATACTGGCCACAAAGTTAAAAATATTGTTACCCCGGTAAAAATTTCGAATTAAAAAAAATACAGCTACTTATGGAATATCTGATGTTATTCAGGTAAGGACATCAATTAAACAGAAAATAAACTCAAAAAAAAAAAATGACTCATTAAAATAAAGATCTAAAACATTAACAACTCTTTTATCAGTGGAGACGTTTCAGCGAAAGCATTAATGACATTTTCATTGTCTATTGTACTCAAATTCGCTTTTTCTGTGCTCATCAACATCAAGGCTTCCAAATTTCCATTGGACAATCTATTCCGCAGTCTATTTTTGTTAAATTTTAACAAAGAGAAGGAACGCTCACATTCCACTTGAGAAATAGGTAACGTCAGAAGAAACTGATATGCTGTTGCCAATGTAGGATAAGCCTCTTGGTATAAATTATATTTAATAATAGTTTTATAGCAACAGGTCGCACAATTTCGGCAATTTTTGCAGATAATATGATTTTCCTCAGAATCGTCCAGATTCGGGAAAGATTCATAAGATTCTTTCAATGTTGATTTAATGTTTTCCAGTTGTTTCAAAGGTGATAATCTCTTCTTAATTGCTCAAGTGTTGCGGAATCATTGAACGGCATAATTTGTTGTGAAAGATTTTCCAGAAAATTGTTTGGGATCCTATGCTATTTTATGTCTTCAAAGTTTTTAGAATCCAAAAAAGAGAGGTTCATGCACAAATTTGTGTTATTTGTAAAGCGTCATTTCATGGACTCAATCACTACATCTAACAGAAAATTATATGTTTCAATCCTGAAGCTGTCGAAAGGATCAGTCGGTTTCTCATCTGCTGTGTTTTCGTCATGCATTGTTTTCACGCGTGTTTTTCTGTGTATGGAAAGGTTTCTTCAATTTCTAGTGTATTGCAGTCTTCGACTAGATCAAGTTGTCTATTTGCCCATTCAACAAATGTGTGCGTCATCTTTTTGGTGCTTTCTGCATCGAATTTCAATTAGCTGAGTTAATGATGATTCTATCAGACTGTTGCATTTAAGTAAGTCAAGACCTTTTGTCTGCAGATATTTAGATAATGACCCAGTTATTTGAAATATTCTTAAAAAATATCAGGAGATTTTCATATTTTAAGAGGCCATTTTTCAAGCTACTGGCTCTTGACCTGACATCGGGATTTATTTTGTGACTCGTTTCGATCGTATGTAACGCCTCTAGAATCTTTACATATAAACAGGATTCTGGGTTGCCGTAATACCCAAATTGTTTGTTTAAAGCAGTTTTTTTTTTGCCCACCAACGTGTTTCACCGATGATTTGAAACTTTCTACGTTTAACGTCATTGGAAATACAATTCCATATATCCATTCGCTGGTGAGATTCTTTAAAAAATAAACGTGAGCAATGGTAATGTCATCGATTGCTTGAGTTAGGATTGAATCATCGACAGGCGTCTCATCAACAGCATCTTTCAATTTTTGCACTTGCGGCGATTCCTAAGATATTATTATTATTTTATTGGATAAGATATGCCCAAAGATGACAAAAAATGGGAGAATGCATTATTATGTTGTGTTATACTTAAGTCTCTTGTTGAGTTGTCATCGAAATTTTCTTCAGTCCCTGCATCGGAAACAGAATCATTTTTCTTAAAAAAACTTTCCAACTTTCCAACACATTTCGTTGCCTGCTCTGTCAACCTATGTCTTTTCTTGTCTCTTTGTTTTTTTGCACCTCCCTTACGTTTTGAACTCGAGGAACTCATTTGAAAAATATTTCTTTGTATTAATAGAAGGTTCCTATGCTAGGAATTCTAGCGCACGGGGCACAGCCCAAATACCATATTGTCATGCACTCTTCACTCAATGCTAATTGCAAGAAATGCCGTAAGCCGTAAATGTCGAGTATTGGTATTATTTTAGCAATAATATCGTTACATTGTTTTTGTCGTGTAAATTAGCACAACAAAGCATAAAATACTGGGGACCCAAATTGTTTAGTCATCTTCCGGAATCAATAAAAAATATACAAAATCCTAAAGCTTTTTTAAAATCTGTGAAAAGTATTTTAATTAATAAGTGTTGTTATTCTGTAAATGAATTCTTTAATATACTGATTTTGACTTGTGTTGTGTTATTTGTGTTGTTGTTATTTATATTTATTGTTTGCATGTGTGGCTTGTTTTTTTTTTTTTTTGCTATTTTAATATTTTTTAATTTTATACTGTACCTGACGTTTAAGGTAATGTTTATTACTTAATAAATTTATCTATCTATCTATCTATAAATATTAATTTTATCTAGGTTGTAGTTTTTGACTTTACCGGCCCAAATCTATTTTTTTTTCAAAAATTTTATTTTAAAATAAAAGTGTTGGTTTAATACTACCGGCCCAAATTTTATAAATCTCACCGGCCCAAGGGGAAAATTCCCTTTTTCCCCCTGGGCCCATCCACCCCTGATTGCAGATAAAATCGGGTAACAAATATGCCATTATGTCTGTTTGTACCCAAATATGACTCTATTGCAGAAGTCATTTCAGTATTCCGTCGTCAGTGTTTGAAACAGGCGCATTATCTTGAGGCATATTTTATAATTTTGTTTCTGTATAGTGATTTAAAAAATGTTATCCCGTGCACAGTTAATCGTTGCTAAAGCCCAGAAACCTAAAATCAAAAAAATTTCGAATAAATTGGTCAAACAAGACAAAGAAAACTTTTCTATAGGTAACATTGGCAATGGTTTAGACTTCTATAGTACACGAGCAAGAATTCCAATTTTTTTTTTAGATGACCACAATGAAGTAGATGAAGCCATTGCAAGCACAATGCAATGTATTTCCAACGACAGTGTTTCAGTGGATTATACCGAAGACGAAGCAAGAAATGCGGGAGTTGAACACGTAGATCAGCTGGATCAACACACCATTTTGGTGGAATCAAATGTTGTCAACAAACAAACTGGAATAAGTCTCCATAATTCCGACAATATGAGTTTTCTAGAACCTTATAGAATCTGTAGAAGCCGCGAAAGCTGATTAAGAGCTTAAGATGACCTCGACTTCAAAAGTTAATAATATCTGGAACAGAGAACATAAAGAAAACTAGCACACCTGGAAAAGAAATCTGGTAAAAGAAAAAAGGAATCGTGGACAACAATACGCTAGCAGTTCGTGAAAAATAGTGGAAAAGCGCTCTTTAAAGGCAGTCTACCAAAGTTGCAAGTTTGAGTGCTCTAAAAATATAACCACCCAAGAAAGATATGAAATACTTACTAAGTATTGGGACACCGGATCTGTGGAGGTACAAAGAAATTTCATTATGCAAAATATTTCTGCCATACAAAGAAGTGTTGCATCATCAAACAAGACAATGCGGAATAATAATTATTCCTATTCATTTAAAGTGATTGAGAAGAAAATTACTGTTTGCAAGAAATTCGTCTGTAGTACTTTGTCTATTTCGGATAGACTAATAAGAACAGCCGTAAGTAAGTATAAAGATGGGTTTTTAGCGCCTGATTACAGGGGAAAACATGGAAAACAGCCTAAGTTAGACGACTCAATTAAAAGTGAGATAATGTTGCACATTAATTCTATACCTCGTATTGAATCGCATTACCTTCGGCAGCAAACCACTAGAGAATTTATAGAAGGTGGGAAAACAATATCCGATCTTCATCGTGATTACGTTAATAACTGCAAGGAGGAGAATAAATCCTTTGGAAATTATCTCGTTTATAAGAGCATTTTTAACAGATACTTTAATATTTCCTTTTTTATCCCGAAAAAGGATCAATGTTCTATAAGCAAACAACATAATAATTCGAGTAGTAAGGATTTATCTCCTGAAATGGAAACTCACTTAAAGGAAAAAGATCTTGCATGAGACAACAAAAAAAAAAAAAAAAACAAGAAGGATGCAAAAAATGGGAACTGTTTATCCATAGTTTTTGATTTCCAAGCTGTACTTCCAACTCCGAGTGGTGAAATTTCCGCTTTTTACTATAAGTCCAAGCTATCCACATACAATTTTACTATTTTTAATTTGGGTAGAGAGCAAGGAAATTGTTATGTGTGGCATGAAGAAGAGAGTCGCAGAGGGAGTAAATGAAATTGGGACATGCATTTTCAAGTTTCTCAACGAAAATGAAACTTCCAGTAGGGTTGTAAAAATGTACGCAGAAAACTGTTCAGGGCAAAATAAAAATCAATTTATTATTTGTTTGCTACAGTACTGTGTACTAAAATTGGACATTCCTTTGATTACGTTAAACTTTTTGGTCACTGGACACACGCAGAATGAAGGTGATAACATGCATAGTTTGATTGAGAAAGCAAAAAAAAAAAAAAATGAACACTGAAATCAGGACCAATTTATGTACCATTACAGTGGGTTGCTGTTATTAAAACTACCAAGAAGTCTAACCCTTTTTTTTCGATGTCAATGAAATAGGATTTGAAGAATTTTTGGACATTAAGTCACTATCCAAGGTTATTGGGAAGAACTTTCAAATGGACGTGGATAAAAAGAAGGTCATATGGAATAAAATGTGTCCGTTTGAAGTCAGAAAGGACAACCCATATACTGTTTTCTATAAAGAGAGTTACAGTGACACCGAGTACCGCCGCATACACACACAACCACATTCGACAAAAGGTCTTAATAAACTTTTAAGTTTCAGGATACCTACTCGTATTTTAAACAAAACTCCACCAGCTATTCTGGAAAGAAAATTAAAGGATTTATTATACCTGTACGAAAAGAATTTAATTATACCAAAATATACAATCTTTTATTATAATTTAAATTAAACACTTTGAAACTTTTTAATTTTTATACCTGAAATTGTTTAATTTAATTTTTTTGAATTTATGTTACATTATGTTTATTATTACTGAATAAAAGTATTTAAAACCAAATGATGATTCTTAAGAAAATTTCTACAAAAGTGACTCATTGTGAGAAAATGAAGATGTTTTTTCTGCAAGTGTGTCGTCAAAACAGAAAATTCAGAAAATAAACGGATAATAATATATTTTTCTTACTTCAAGTGTAGAAAATTTTATATTTAGTGATTGGGCATATGGGGAAATTTTCTAAGGCCAAAACGATATAGCACTGGTGTGCAAAATACAATTTGAATATAAGAAACGCGATTTTCTCGAAATCACATATTTCGAGATATGACACTCTACGGGACCAAGTGCGATATGAGGGCTATTTAAGCACTTTCAAGATCCATAGAGAGTCAATATGTAATAAATTCTTAGAGAATTAGTGATTGACCGAGATTACTGCCAAGTCTGCAGTTCGAGAAATGAGTGGCAAACATTTTTTATGATAGAAAATTTTTTTAAGAAAGAAATTTCTTCAAAAAACATTAAAAAAAAATAACATAAAAAAGAAAAGACTCATAATTTGTTTAAGAAATCCCTATTTTGAAATAAAAGGACATTTGCCAATATATTTTCCGACGATAAACCTTGTTAGGATACGGTATAGCGCCCACTGTAGAAAATACTCCTTCTGACGGTACAGAAGTTGCGGTAATACAGAGGTACTTCTTTGCTAGCTGTTCTAAATAGGATAGTTTCTTTTCCCGACACCTCCACCACTGAAAAGGCTCCATATTAATTTTAATTTTAGGCTCAGTGAGGTTGTGCTCGAGTTGCAAGCTTACGTTGGGAGTGCATGTTCATCATCAGGTTCCTTGAAAGAACATCCAGGGCACATTTAAACGGGATCTAAGACTCGGTAGTCTATGAAGAGGAGAACATAGATTCTTCTTTTATTTGTGCCTTGATAATGCTCCTTGTATAATCTGGGAACTCCGCCCTGAGTTCCTTAAATCGCGTATTTAAAAATGACGACTTCTGAGCAAGGGAAATAGATAAGGTAATTCCATGTGAAGTTGGTCCCATTCCGATTGCGAAATAAATAGATGAAATCACCTTCCCTGAGTTCGCCTCAGGAACCAGTGGCCAAAGGGTTATTCGCAAGCCACAAGAAGCCATATTCCCCGATTACAAATTTTGAATCAAACACATAACACCCAACACATTCTATCAGGGTAAAATAGGAATGTAAATGATACTTTTGAATTGAGTTTTAAAATTTCACTTATATTTTAGAGCTCAATTTAATTATTTTTTAAATAAATTTATCCATTAAGCCATTGTAAATTTGAACAAAAAACATTACAGTCAATAGAACAGGCATAAATTCTATCCAGATTGCTATTAATACGTGATAAGCAATCCCCGAGAAGACTTATAGACTGGCTTAGATAAACCTGAGCATTATCTGCATAGAGATGTAGTTCTACATCGCGAACTGTTTTCGGTAGCCAATTAATTAATAAGCTGAATAATAGTGGATCCAAAATCGATCCTTGGGAGATACGATACCATACTCTAGAGGCAATAAACATTACAACATTGAACTACTAAATTTGAAAGAGGAACAAAGCTTCTGTTTAAGAGTTCCATGGTCAACACTATGAAAAGACTTCGAGAAATTCAAGAGTACTAGGGTAGTGAATTTGTTTCAATCCATCGCGCTTCTAATATCAGATGTTGCCTTTAAAACAGCCGTTTCACAACTATGAAATGCTTGCTGATTGCCATCGGGTTAAAAGGTTATTTTTATCCACATGCTCACGTATTTGCTGGTAGATTAATTTTTCTAACACTTTAGATAAAAAGCAAAGCATGACAAATAACATAAAACATAAAGCATGACAAATAAAGAACGTATAACTACAAGAACTCTGAGCGGTTTCGGCTTCCATACCTGCCTACTTAGTGGAGAAATTTTCAATTTATCTACTTAAGTAAATAAAAGTAAATAAGAAGAAAGGGAGCTAGGAGGGAAATGAATATCAAATACAAACTAATCATCATCGGTACAGAAAGATTGATGTCGGGTATCTATAGTGCAAGAAATTCTGAAGAAAAAAGATTAAGCAAATTTCAAAGAAAAAATAAATAGATATCTGCCCGGGCACAATGGCCGACCAATATGGTCGATTAAAAGTTCTAAGAAAAAATGAATTCTTTTACCTATATTGAAAACAAAAAATTTACCGGCCTGAGCGCACGAATCAATGGAATTCTACCTTGCTGCTGTCGGTCACTACAATTAATAGAGTATGAGAATTCTGAGCAAAAATTGTAGACGAAATTCCGGAAAAAATGCATGCTTACATGCGCTCAGAAAAATTTTTAGCTACCAGGCCACCAAATCAATCCAACTTTCACGAATAATGTCACAGAAATCGAAGAAAATGTATTTCTCAATAGGATATGAAATAAGTGCAAGGCCAGGCAAAGCAATATCGTATCAAGTACCAATAATATACTGACATTTTGGTTCGTGTGTCGTGTCCCTTAGCAATACAAACACTCCGTTCTCAACAAATGCATTGCTTTTATTTAATTCACAGATCTTAATACTGACTTGACCTTAACTTTAACTATTAGCGCCGACCCACCGCTGTTTAATTCTAACCCGCACTGACTACACCAATTCAGTTGCGCACCTCGAAGATAAAAGTTAAACAAAGTGAAAAGCAAAAGTTCTGTATGGCAACACCAAGAAAGGGTTGCCCGATTTAGTTCATTTTTGAAATTTTGTTTACTATTTTTATGAAAAAGTTGTCTACAAAATTTCAGCTCTCTAAGTCGGCGGGCTCTCAGGCAATGTCCAAATATATAGTAAAAATACAAAGCTTCGTATGGCAACACTAAGAAACGGTTGCCCGATTGAATCCATTTTTGAACTCATTTCTGCGATTCTTATGAAAACCCTGCGTACAACATTTGAGCTCTCCATGTCGTCGCGTTCGTGGGCAGTCTCCAAATATATAGTGAAAACCCAAAGTTTTGTATGGCAACACCATGAAGAGGTTGCTCGATTTAGTACATTTTTAAAATTTTCTTTACTATTATTATGAAAACACTACATACCAACTTTTAGATCTCTACGTTAACGCGTTCTCGGACAGTGCCCAAATATACCGTTAAAAACGAAATGTTTGTATGGCAACCCTACGAAGGATTTTTCCCATTTTCGAAATTAAATTTACGTTTTTTATGAGAGCCCGTGCACAAAATTTCAGCACTCTAAGTGAATGCGCTCTCGAGTTATCGTGCGGACGGAAGGACGGACAGACAGACGGAGACCCAGACAGGAAGACAGACAAGCAGACGGATAGGCGGACATTCAAAAATCAGAATAACTTTTAATATTATTCGTGTGGGTGTACAATCCAATAATTGAAAAAGAAGATGTCATTAGTACATGATAAGTAGATGATAAAATCAAGTTTACTAATATATTAGCAAATTAAGTTAAACAACTTTCTTTCCTTGATGACCAATCCCCCAGGCCCTTATAAATTCGCCACTGTACTGAGCATATGATAAATTTGAAAATCTTATATATATAACTCAAAAATCAAGACGAATTTGAGAAAATATTATATACAAAACTTGGCTGTAATTCTAATCTATTTACTGGTACCTACATATTATTTACTATTATGTATATCGGAGACAAGATATGTGTATGTATACCGGATAAAATATGATGCATATACTCCAATTAAAAATTTGAAAGTTATCGGAATCTCAGGACATCTGCTAATCTGATAGTTAGTGTGGCCATATAACTACTTATAACTAAATTTAACTGTTTGGAATCATATGTATCAAATTCTATTTCTTCTTCTTGATAACATTAACTTACCTGATGCCACAAATCTTCTAATTTCTGATCCCTTTTAATAATTTCGTTTGCATAAAATAAAAGCTGGCACGTGTGATTCAAAAAGACAAATGGAATCGATTCTTCGAGACAGAAAACTTCCAAAGTAGCTAAGTATTCAAAAATTACACATACAATTTTCTTCTAGAAAATTTCTATATAGATATTTTATGTTCAGTGGTTGTACCTAACGATGCGTGTCTAAATCTCCTTTCAAGAAATTTCCAAAAAATCTTTTTTTCGGTTCGTATAACTCTACGTTAGGTAGCTACTCTATGTTATATTCAATCTTTCCTTCTGCATGCGTGAATAAAATCCTTTCAGCCCCGAAACTCATTCCGTTTCCCAAATACTTAAGACTAAAAGTATTACGCCATTAAAACCATAAAATATTTGTATACAAACAAATCCCGAAATAGGGATTATCATAACTGTCCCTACCAGAGGCACCAAGACACAATGTTTTCCACTCAATTAAGTTTTTCCTTCATTTCACACGTCCCAAGAAAAAAATAAATAAAATAAAATTCCCGGACTAGTCTTATAAGATTACTCCCCTCCATTTCAAGGTTATTTATTAAAGACGGGAAAAATCCTTTTTCTTCAGCTTTAGTGTACTCACCGTTCCCTCCGCAGGATACAAGCGTTACTCTAAGGATACGTTTTAATATAGTACCTACATAGGAAATTAAATTTTTCCAAGTTTGCGGAAGTTAAGTCGAGGCAGTCAACTCCTTCCTTTCCGGAAGGAAGTTAGGAATGACTATTTTTTGATGGTGGCATGCGGGAATGTTGGTAAATTAATTTCTGGTCCTTATGATATTAATATATACAGTGCAGATACGGTGGATGTGGAGAGTAATAATCTTGTGACATTTTGCACTAAGTTCCATGGCGTTTATATGCTTGCCTACATAATAAATTGTTTGCAAAATATCGCGAAGTGTGCATTTGAAAAGTTTCATAAAATAATTGGAAAAAATATATTTGTAGAATTTTTGTGAATATTTTCACTGTTTGTCTTGGAATTAAATTTTAAGCGCGCAAACATCTACTGGATGCCTCGAATTCAGTTGGTAGCTTTAAAAGAGGTAATAAATCTGGGTGAGTACTGAAAATAATTATACGAAGGAGGATGTATGTGAGTTATGATCTGAAAGTGAGTTTTTGCAGAACTGAAAAATAATTAAAATTATAAGATTCCAAGGATCGTAGATTTAAATTTTGACATTGTACCAGTTTTTGTCCACTGAGCATTCTTTCGCATTTGCTAGGGCTTCCAATTACATACACCCACTCATTGCTTTCCAGCTTTAGAAACAATAACATCCGCCAAAAATGACTCTACATCATAGTTACGAACCAAAAGGTATATTATTGGATTGATCGATATATGATTTGGTGAAATTTCAATTTAACGCAATAAATCAGTTCGGGGAATACAATCAAAGAACTAAAGCGCATTCCCGAGTAGTCATGTAATGTCATCACAAAATAATGTCGAAAATTTGGTACAAAAAAAACGAAATTTTTGTGAAAACGAAATGTCACAGAAAAGTTTGGCATTTATATTTTGATGGCACACCATTTTTATGGACAAAATTTTCACAAGAGACTGTGAACAAATTGTGACAAAATTTTGTTTTATGATGACTAATAACGTGCGACTGAATATGTGCTAAATTAATCGAAGGCCAAAATATTGAAAACGCCATCCGTCGTCGACGATGACATCAGCATTTAAAAGTAAATACATTTTTTGGGGAAAAATATAGGTAAATTTATATTATTAATTCCTCTTATAATTCCAGTTTTAATTGTATTTATTTTTACCTGTCTTCAGATATAGTAAAATTATCCTCAAAATTATATTGCTAAGGACACTGCGCTAGACGAGAAAAGATTTTAGAAATAAATAAAGTTTTGTTAAAAATTCGTGTATTTTTTTTACAACTTTTATTTTAAGTACCTATACACTCTTTATTTTTATTACAGCCATTGAATAAATAACTAATAAGGAAGAGGGGTATCATACGAATACAGTGTGCGTGTGTAGGCAATGCAATTACAGTTAGACCCAGTGAGCGGGGGGAGAAATGACAAGAGAGCTGTGCACTATTTGACAATTCTGCTTGACTTCTGACATATCAGATTTCATGAAAAACAAGTTCGGATTTGATTTAGACATTTTGTGATAAATTGCTAATTAAAAGTGCTTTTTACTTAATTGTAGTGAAATATTAAAGTGAAATATTGTTTTGTGAACGAGATTTTATATAATTCAGACTCCGGAGTTTTGCAATTGAGGAGCGTTTTTTCAAAACTCGATAGCTCTCTTTTTAAAGAAAATGAGATATCGACATCAAATTTTTCAGAATTCAGATCTCTATTCACCTATTCCATTGGTCTTTTACAAAACTCGATTTTTTCAAAGTTATAGGTATCATAAATTTTCGTGGTATTTCAAAAGTCGATAATTACACAAAAGTCAAGCAAATAGCGATAAATTCACAGTTAGACGAGTTCAGCTCAGCCTTAACACAGGCTACTTAAGCCGTCATAAAAGTATTTCTCTGTTGGCCATTCTACCGAATGCCTCTATTCCTTTGTGTTACATTTGCGCTTCAAATGCATAATAGGAACTGCAGTATTAATTGTCATTCCAAAATGTGAAGTCACGTTAATTTTGTGGCAATTATGAAAAAAAGTCAGTAATATAATATTCCAGTTAATGCAGTAGCTAAGGAAAGAAAATTGCTTAAGACGGCGGGGAATATAGCTGTTAAGAATAGAAAGCCAATGCAACGTTCAATAATAAAACATGAATTTAAAAAGGAATGTAAGCACACACTTGCGTCAGGAGAAGGAAACAGAAAAATATTTTGTAAAGCCTGGTCGCTATCATTGGATGATATAAGCAGTAAGTACAATATTTAGGTACCATCTTAACTTTTTCGTTACCTTTGTTTTGAATATTATAGTATTTTCTCACCATTTGAAAAACAACAAAAATAAAATAGAGCAAGATGCCTTTTCACTGCGATATATGAAAGTTCATTACCCTGTGAGCAGGCTTGATTCTTCCAAAAAGCAGTATTCGCGCACTGTTTCAATTAAATATTTTTTAAGAACAAGAGGTGGGGAAATTGTGCATGTTTGTGCAGAATATTTTACAAACATAACTGGTGCCTCAAAAGATAGGTGTGCTCTAATTGCAAGCTAAGCTCTAAAAAAAGCTAGAGCGGCATATTCAGTAAGGTCAAATATTTTATATGACTTATATAGATATCATTTTCACTCGCCTGAAGTCCCAAAAGAAAGAAGAGGTGGAGATCGTTCTACTGCCAAAGATATAAAACTGACAGAAGATATAAAAATGCATATTAAGTAATTCTCATTCTACTGGCGAGAAAGTCATTATTCGAGACAAAAAATATAGCGCAAATATTTACCACCGGGCTTTCTCTTAGAAAAATGTTTGAATTATATAAAACGCGCAGAGAGGAAAGAAAAGAGGAATACTCTTCCTTTGCCTAATATAAAAAAATGTTTTATGCATAATTTAATCTGGGCTTTGGTAACCCTACAGCGATACGTGTTCTACTTGGAAAATTTTTTAAATGAATATTAAAAGCGAATCTGACTTAAAAAACTCCATCAACTGAAAGCAAAAAAATTTCATGAAATAATGAAAAAAAAAAAAACAATAACTATTGTTTTTGATATGCAACAAAATCAGTCGTTGCCCAAGCTGTCACTAAGCGAATTTTTTTATTCCCGTCAAGTTTGGTTTTACAATCTTGGTATTGTTATTCACGAGGAGAAACAAACTAAGGACAATGTCTATTTTTACACTTGGCTTGAGACAGAAGGACAACGTGCAACCAATTAAATAGCTTAAGCATTACTCAATTATCTTGAGCAGTTGGGGTTGACTCTGATTGTTAAGTCAAAATAGGACAGACCAACTACATTGCGGTTATTCACAGATTCATGTGCATCGCAAAATAAAAACACCATACTGATGACTGCTCTGAATCATTTTTTAAAACGAAATGTAATATTTACACATATTCAACACTAATTTCCCATAAGAGGTCACAGCTATATGCCACCTGATCATTGTTTTGGAAGGGTAGAAAAACAATACAGGAAGAGAGAGAAAATTCTAAGTCCTACGGACTATTTAACAATTTTGGCTAAGTTCGATACGGTCAGGAAACTAAACACTGATTGGAAATTAAATGATTATAAAAGTATTTCGAAAATGATTTCAAAACCAAAATGCCCTTCAAAATTAGCGAAACAAGAGTGATTGGTTACAGGAAAGACGACTCCAAAGTTACAACTAATATAAGTTGCACCTACTCCGGAACACCTTTTGATATGTGTCTTTTCAAAAAAGATAAAGACTTCGAAGAATCTATGCGTACTTTACAAGAAGTACCAATTCAAAACATGGTATTTGTGAAAAAGAAGCAGGATGTGGAGAAACTTATTAAATTTTTTGCTATTCCCGATGAAGCCAGACAATTTTATGACGCCATTTTTAAGGCGAATGAAAAAGAAGATTCTGATGAAAGTTCTCGAAGAATATATTAAGAAGATGAAGTTTTCATTTAAAGCAGTTTTTTAAGTTGGTTTTAGCAAAACTCGATAAAAACTGTAATTATCGAGTTTTTATGAAATCACTTGAGATTCATCAGTATTTTTTTATTACTTATTATTGATATTTTTTGTTGCCTTTAGCTGGTGACCCAGTTGTATGAATAAAAATGTGTTTCTTTCAAAATATTCATTTATTTCCCTTTAAAGCATATAAAACCTCCTCCTGAAAAATTTTCAAATTTCAATTATCGAGTTTTGAAAAAACGCTCCTCAATAAATTATAGTGTTTTAAGTAAAATAAAAGTGAAATATTTATAAAAATGGCAAAACATTCAAAATTCCCCAATGCCGGTCTGTTTGGGTACAATTGAATTGTGACAACTGCATTAAATTATCAAAGTTAACGGCAAGATATATTATTTGAAACTAAGGGAGTGGTACAAATTTGTTTATTTTACATAGCAATTTGAATTATAAACAAGTGAAAAAGCTTGAATTGGTCAACGACCAATTCTTATGATACCCTTTTGTCATCCTTCTGTGCAAGTTTGACTTTTGAAGTGGTTTTTCGCATATATTTCCAGAACGGTTTGTCGGACAGAAAAAATTATTATAACCAATTTTATAGAATTTCGTATTATGAAGAAGTTTTTAATAAAGGGTTTTCCAATAAGAGGTGTTATTTTAATTAGCCCGCTATTTCGGTAGATGTCACCTTTGGAGCTGTCATTTTTTGACATGACATTTGACAAGTAGAAAATACGCCATTCATAAAAATAGAACGATACACGATTCAACAACGCATTGAAATTATTAAAATTCACTATAAAAATGGTGAAAATGTGGCAGAGACGGTTCGTAAAACTCGAATATTTTTGGGTCGTCGTGAAGCACATTGTCGGACCGCAATACAGAAATTGGTAGAAAAATTCGAGCTGTCGGGACAAGTTAGTGATGTGAAGAATAAAACCCGTGCACGTCGCTCAAGAACAGTCGAGAATATTGCTGCTGTAGCCGAAAGTGTTGAAGAAAACCCAGGTTTGTCCATTCCTCGTCGTTCTTTGGAATTAGGCATTCCACACACGTCATTACACCGTATTTTGCATAAAGATTTGGGTCTTAAGGCTTATAAAGTTCAGTTAACACAAGAACTCAAGCCGGCCGATCATCAACAACGTCGAGTCTTTGCTGATTGGGTCCTTGAAATGCATGAAAATGATCCGGAATTCCATCGAAAACTCATCTTGAGTGATGAGGCCCATTTCCACCTCGATGGCTTCGTCAACAAGCAAAATTGTCGCATCTGGGGCTCGGAGAACCCAAGAAATATTGTTGAAAAGCCTCTCTATCCTCAACGTGTGACTGTTTGGTGCGGTTTATGGTCCCGCGGGGTCATTGGACCTTACTTTTTCGAAAAAGAGGCTGGAGCAACAGTTACGGTGAATGGATTGCGCTATCGACAGATGATTAATCATTTTTTATGGCCGGAATTGGATGGTATTGATCTGGACAACGTTTACTGTCAACAAGACGGCGCTACGTGCCACACAAGCAACGAAACCATTGATCTTTTACGGGAAAAGTTTCTGGACCGTCTTATCTCTCGAAGAGGTGATCACAATTGGCCACCGAGATCTTGCGACTTCTTCCTTTGGGGCCACGTGAAAGAGAAGCTCTACGCCAACAGCCCAGCGTCGATTCAAGACCTCAATGATGGAATTCGTGAGGCTATCGAGGACATAGGGCAGACACTTTGCGATTTGGTTATGGAAAATTTCATGAAAAGGATATGGTCCTGTAGGCGTGGTCGTGGTGATCATTTGGCTGATGTTATTTTCCATTATTAACGGCATACCTTCCTCTTTATAATGAAATAAAGATCCGATCATTTATCTCAAAAAGTGGCATTTTTCTTTGAATATCAAAATAACACCTCTTATTGGAAGACCCATTAGTATGGAAGTCATATTGGTGCACGGGGCACGCTTAAACAAAATATTGAAAAGCAATATATGACTTCTTTTCCAAAACAATGTGTGAATTATATAAATGAAAATATGTTTCCATTAAAAATGCAGCATAATACCTAATTTATTGAATGTTCCATTGATTTTGTGAAATTAAAATGATTTGCACTTTCTATCAGAGAAAATTACATTTATTTTTAGGGAAAAACTTTTCTTAAATTTAGGGAATAGTCCTAATATTTTTACAGTGTACACAAGGATGTAACTTCACATTTTCTTTTAATTTATACACTGTAAAAAATGTGCACAATTGTTGCCACAAAGTTTAGGTATTTTTTCCTAAAATGTAGGGAATACTCCCTAAAATGTGGGGAATATTCACTATATGTTAGGGAATGTTCCCTCATTTTAGGGAATATTCCTTACATTTTACGGAAAAATACGTAAGCTTTGTGGCAACAATTGTGCACATTTTTTACAGTGTTGGAGAAGAATAAACTTGCTACGCTAGTTAGCGATGGAGGTAGAAATAGTAGCGAAAGTGGAAAGCAGAAGACTGATAAGACCATTGATAACTTTTTTCTGAAGAAAGCAAGATCAGTTAAGTTCTCATCAAAAGAAATTGTCAGTGACAGTTCGTGCACTACTACTCCTATCCCTTTGAATGTGAATCAAGGTGCAAGCTCTCACTCTCATTTATTTACTTCACCCGTGACATACTCGGTTGCGTCACAACTATTTCTACAATCTTTGCACGAGAAACAGTATCTGGATATGAGTCCTTAATGTCCACCTTGATATTGATGTGGATAATATTATAATATTATCGATAGGTTTTCTAAATCAAACTGAAAATTGGATTTTGTAATATAACGTAAATATGATTAAACAAAAATGAAAAGCGACTTCTTCCGACTTTTTCCTCCTCTTCGAAAATTTTACATGTTAGTTATTACCCCCCCCCCCCCCCCCCCGGTGGCTGCAGGTCTGGATACGTTATTTGCTATTTGCGTCTTGCTTCCTGCTGTATTAGTAGACTGGGCCACAACATCCATCCCCCTGGAAAAAACTAGTTCTTGCAGGAACTAGGTCGGATGTGTTCATTTGGGGCATTTACATATTTTTTTTAAATTTTAATTTAATTATATCCTATTGAAATCTAGCTTGCCTGAAAATTTTTCTTCTTTATGTATTTTCTGTTTTTTACAATTAAAATTTTTGCTCTTATATTATATTCAAGGACATTACATATTCTTTTTTTCATTTCTGTTTATTTCCATTTTTACCATTTTCTTAACAAATCTATTTTTACTTATTTTATATAATACATTATCTTTTTAATTCATAGTAAACATAACTAGTAAAAAAAATATTAAACTGCTTGCTTGCTTACATACAATATGCACAATTTGCATTCATATTTCTTTTCTGATTGCATACATAAAAAAACATATACTTTTCTCTACTGATCGTTTTTAATTGAAAATTTTGTGTTTCTTTACATTAAAAGAATTTTCCTCTTTTCTTTTATACAATATATTTTCTTCTACCTATTATTTCCTGACCATTAACCTGACCTTAACCATATTATTTCTTTTAACTTTTCACACAGTTTTATCGTTAGTTTCGAAAATATAATCTTCCAAATTCGAGTTTAGTGTGCCATCAGGACAAAAGTATTCCCATAATATTCTTATGTATTTCACACTATTAGTTTCTTTATATTATTGTCATATATGTCATATATGTCATATAAGTACGACAATTTTTATATTCAAATAGTATTCTCTATAACAAATACATAATATTGTTACTAATCTTCTTCTTTGTACATTACTTAAAAATATTTATTACTTCGCTTAATATAATTATACCTTAAGGCTTTTAATTACAAACAATTTCCTAATGGATAACTTTATCGGCACTAGATCTTATCCTTGTTGCCCTTTTATACAATAAAGAACCTTAAATTTTCTGTGATCGCTCCAACTGCTAGTTGATGATGGTGAAAAAGTATTGCCTTTATTCTCTCGAGCCCTACGTTGGAAGCGATATTGTGCTGCACTTATCCACCTTCTTCCAGTTATTGTTTCCTTTCGAGCAATTTTTCCTGCCTAGTAATTATTTGAATCTTCTAATGAAAAAAAAAAAAAATTATTTTTCGATTCTCATGTCAACAACTGTTTCAATAATCGGAGTTATCAACACTATACTACATAGCATTTTGATTCTCATTGAATATACCATTTCAGATCTTAACATTAGCTAAATATTCCAGGGTTCCGTATAAAATCACTTTTCTTTCTTTCGCTGCATGCTTGATACGTGCTTTCATCTGCGTACCTCTTTCCTCTGTTACCGCATTTGAATTCATCGTTGAGCTCCTAAGGCTAAAACTACACTACACTACATTTAAGTTTTTTTTACATATAAATTTTCAATCTGTCTTATTCCCTAAGCCTTAAGGTGTCTTATTATTATAATAATTACTGTCCTTTATTTGTAAATTGAGATTTTTAAACATTATGTTTTCGAACTTTATTCCTTTTTTTTTATCTTTTCTATCAAAATTAATTTCTTGTACTATTCATTTGCGATATATTCATATTTCTTAGAATTTCTTTACTTTTTTATATAACTTTACCTTAGCTGTCTACCAAAATTTTAAGGCCCCTGCTAACCTCGGTTTAGCGACCCGCTGCTCGTATACCTACGAACACTTACCTCATAAGGTTTCATTGAACTATCAGTAGAAGTAGAACTTTCAACATAAATGAATTTTCGATCACATACTTTCTTTCTGCCTTGATGTAAGTCTATCCTATCCGGCTTACTACTATATCCCTGAAATTTTGACTTACCTTTTGGCAGAATCTCCTGGCAGCCTCATTCAACGAGGTAAGAACTAAAGGAGATGCAAATGAGAAAATATCCCGTACCCAATTCTAACACAATGACACTGATATTGTTTGTACATAAGCGCCGTAAAATTTGTACACCTGTACACAATTGTACAACCTATGCGCAATTTAAATCGCTTTTATTTTCATATACTCAAAAGTCTTTACTGAATTTGCAAACGTGAACGTAAAAAGTTAATAATTAAGAAGAAAAGTTCAGTGGTAAAAAGTTTGTGAGTAATATTTGCTTCGTGCTCCTACGGTTATTTCACGGGTTTTTCTGCGTCAATGCACCAAGCCCCAAACCAACCAAACCTAAAGGTGGAATTACAATGGACGCAACGGAATGCAACTGAACGGAAAGAAATGTCAAACCGGTTTTCTTTATATGCTTTTCAAATGGAGTTGCGCACCGTGGACGGACGAAAACGCAGTCGTACGCAGCAAGTTTAATAAAATCTGAAATTAACGCAACTGACGGATAAACATAGCCTCAAATTAGTTTTGGGATTGTTTATTTTGTTCCGTCAAGTGAAACTGTGCTGCGGTAAGTGTGTAATAAGCAGAGAGGAAATGGAATGAAAAGAGGTTTTTGATTTTACCCATATTTGTTTATAAATTTTGGGTCAAACGTCACTGTCACTTTCAAATAATCATGCGTCCATTGTAAGCAGCTAACCTCGACGTCCGTTTTACTGCGTAAATTTGTAATTCCGCCTTAAGTATGGATTTGACAGCGAAGACCAAAAATGGCGGAGTGAAACATACACAAATGCAGGGCAATTTTGGGTACGCTCATGTACACAGATCATATATATGTTTGCATCTCCTTTAGTTATTACCTCGTTGGCCTCATTTAAGCTTTTTCTTTGGAAATTTGACAATATCTCCAACAATATTGATCATCTGCTTTCTGTCTCCCCCTCTTCCGAAATCATCCTGGCAGGCAATTTTAATGTCCATAACATACCATGGCTCAGACATTCTTCTACCACAAGTCCTTCGGGCCGATTCGTTGAACTTTTTTGTGAATCTTTTAATTTGCATCAGCTAGTGGATGCACCGACGAGAATCCCTGATGCAGCTGGAGATAGGGCCAATTTACTAGATTTGTTTCTGTCATCTCACCCTGACAAATATTCCATCTCAGTCGGCTCCCCTCTTGGTAATTCAGACCACTGTCTAATCACGGCTCAATTTATCACCTCATCTCTGCGCCGCCCTACTTCTCCACCTACAAGTAGGCTTCTCTGGCACTATAAGAACGCTGATTGGGAAAGCCTCAATCAGTATCTTAGAGATATAGATTGGTCGGTCTGTTTTGCTTCGAGGGATGCTGATGAATGCACATTAGAACTTAGTAACATACTAAGTCTAGGCATGCGTGAATATATTCCGTATTCTTACAGCAGATCTCAACAACAGCAAAATCGCTCTTGGTTTAACGATAAGTGCAACCAAGCTATAAAAGCGAAAGAGTCTGCTTTTCGCGCCTATCAAGTGCATCCTTGTCCAGAACTGAAAGGAATCTACAAGACTGCACGGAACACCTGCAAGTCCATTATCCAGAGAGAAAAATTTCTTTTTGACCAGAATGTTAGACAAAGAATCTTGGCAAGCCGCAAAGGTAGTAAAGGTTTCTGGTCCCTGGTCAAAACCATCAGGAACAACTTCAGCAGTTCCTCTATACCTTCACTACTTAATAATGGTGAAGTGGTTGTTGACTCCCTGGATAAAGCTAATATTTTGGCTGCTAGATTCGCATCAAATTCTTTTCTTCCACCCACTTCACAGGCACCTGTCGTGCATCCCCCGTGCGGATGTGTACAAGAGCCAATACACATCCGTACGAGGGATGTGTTCAAGGTCCTTAAAGGAATCAACGTCTCTAAAGCCGCAGGCCCTGATGGTTTCTCGCCCCTATTAATTAAAAGCTGTGCCTCATCCTTGGCTAAACCTCTGCGCAAACTATTCTACCTGTCCTACTCGACAGGAAAATTTCCAACTGCTTGTAAACTAGCTCACGTTCAGCCTATTCCCAAGAAAGGAGAGGGTAGCGATCCCTCAAATTATCGACCAATTGCAATCACTTCGATTCTTTCAAAGGTTTTTGAATCTATCATTAACTCCAAATTAATGAAGTATCTGGAAACCAATCAGCTAATCAACGATCGCCAATACGGCTTCCGGCACGGACGCTCATCTGGAGACTTGCTGACTTTTCTTACGGAACGTTGGAATCGTAGTCTTCACAATTTTGGTGAGTCCAAAATCGTTGCTCTAGATATTTCAAAGGCCTTTGATAGAGTCTGGCATTCAGCCCTTTTAGCCAAACTCAAAGCACTTGGTCTTTCCCCTCCTCTTCTATTATGGATTGAAAGTTTTTTATCTAGTCGCCAAATACGAGTTGTATTAGATGGCGTTATATCTGATCCTCATCCTATTAATGCCGGTGTCCCTCAGGGCTCTGTTATTTCTCCGACTCTATTTCTAATCTTCATTAATGATCTGCTTTCCCTTACTTTCAATCCTATCCATAGCTTTGCTGATGACAGTACCCTTGATTTCGCATACTCCTTTGACACCCTTGCGGATTCCAGAGGAAACGCCGCATGTGTTAAACGAGACTGCATGATTAGATCATTGAATAACGATCTTGACAATATTCTCGCTTGGGGCAAAGTGATTCGCGTCGAATTCAATGCATCTAAGACCCAAAGCTGTCTCATCTCATTAAAACAAGACCATCACTTAACCACTCCCGTTTCGTTTGATGGTGCATTAATTTCTGAATCACCGTCACTAAGAATTCTTGGCATTAATATTTCCAGTAAGTTAAGCTGGACAGATCACATCTTCTCGGGTGCCAAAGAAGCATCCAAATGTCTTGGTTTCTTGAAAAGGTGTAAGAAATATTTCAGCCCATCAAATATAGCGCTCCTCTACAAGTCCTACATCAGACCCAGAATGGAATACAATTCCCATATCTGGGCCGGGGCTGGTCGCACAGCCTTAGCTTCATTGGATATTGTCCAAAAGAGAGCCTGCAAGCTCATTGGCGATGTGGCAATTACTCGTCATATCGACTCGCTCGAGCACCGTCGCAATGTTGGAAGCCTTTCGCTCCTTTATCGCTATATGCATGGCCAATGTTCTGATGAAATATCTAGTCTGATCCCTTGTAGAATAGTTCCTGCACGCAATACCCGCGCTGCATCCCGCGCTCATCCTTTTACCCTTCAAATTACCTTCGGCCGTACACTTAAATTCCGTGATGCTTTCTTATCCCGAACTGTGCGAATGTGGAACAGTCTACCATCTTCTGTCTTTCCTCCGTCATACAACCTGCAAAAGTTTAAGGGTGACATACATCGGCACCTCCGCCACTCTCCTCATATCCCTTAATCCTTTCCCTATCTCCTTCCTGCCACGCTGTGCTTTGCATCATAGGGTATCCCCTGAGCTTGGCTTAATAATATATAAAAAAAAAAAAAAAAAAAAAAAAAAAAAAAAAAAAAAAAAAAAAAAAAAAATAGGACTTTATTTAAGGTTTTGGGGAAAACCATAGTCTTAGAGTTAATGGCTAAACTCTCAATGGGAATTTATAGAAAGGGAATGCTTAATTTTATCACCTGATTAATCCTAACCTAAAGATTATTCCTGACAAATTTTATCTTCGTCACATGCAAAAAAAAAAAAAAAAAAAACAATCAGATAATTCAAATTGCTGTAAATACTATAACGCGTTTTTGTTACCTTCACGGGGGTGCTGGTATGAAAAATCTAGAGGGTATTTGTTCCTATATAGGTAGCAAAAAGATCTACAGGCTTTTGAAAGATTTCAAATAAAAAACAAAAACGAAAACAAAAGTTGAAAGAAAATTAAATTCACTGATTCGAATGAAATTTATTTTGTGCCAGGAATAAAAATTTATTTTTAAGCATTCAAGAAGGTCCAACAAAAACAGATTTTTTTTTTTTTAACAAATAATTTCAGTCACGTAGTCTCCAATTTTTGTTACCTCATTTATCTTAAAATATATTTTGAAGTCAATTTTCAAATCAATGAACACAAATGGATTGAAGGTCCTTTAAAAGCCACCTTCGATGCGTTGGTGTGTGTGATGATTCCTAGCAGAGCAACAGTGTTCATCTTCTAGAGAATCACTCCCCATGTAAAAGCCCAAATTAGTCTTCTGTTCAAAGTTTTTCGCCATTAATGACGTTAGAAAATCGTTATCGTTCCAACATTTGGGGGAAGGTACTTTTGCTTTGATAAATTAGCTCCAATTTTTATACTAAAGGTATAATGGAGGGTGAGAAATACGTACAGCGACTAATGGAAATCAGTGATTTTTATAAATTGGGTTCAATAAAGTATTCTACTTCTATCCATAACCTTACTGTGGCCTTTAACAATGTAAATATGTTTATCTGAATAAGAATTCAAGGATTTTAAGCAGGGACCGTAAATAACTGTTATTCTTGGTAATCAGCTAAACAAGTCCCATCAACTTGAGACGTAATGGCAAATAGTTAATGATTGCTAAAAAAACTTTTAAATCTCATTATAACAGTCTTAGTAGAATTTTATAATTCTACAGACTTCTATCTATCACAGATCTTTTATTGTTGCAGATCTTGGTATTTGATTTTGCTAATATGCGGTTATCCGGTTACCCGGATCTGCGAACTATCCGATTCCTGAAATCCAAAACCATTTTCATATTGCAATGGTAAGTACCCACCGTTCGTCCAGTACTGTTCGTAGAATATAGAGGGAACCAGTCCAGGAAAGTTGTCTATATAGAATTAAAATAAGTTCATTCGCTGTTTTTTTTTTCGTTTGACGCATACACGACTCATAACCGCAGCAAAACGTTAGAATGGGATTTCGCTGAGATATTTGTGTATAGTATTACCGTTGTGTTTAGAACTATATAGTGATTGCGAAACACAATTTGACTTGCATTGCAGAAGCGCTACTATTGCAGAGCAGATGTAGACAAAGGATAAGCCAGTAATGCCTCGCTCCTATAACCCTGTTTAGACGGGTCAGCATGTTGCCTCTGCCTCATAAAAAATTATGGGTAAGAAGATGGATGGGGGCAGGAATGAAGTATCACCCTACTTACAGTTTTCGTGCGGCAGAGTCAGTATACTGACCTGTCTAAACTGAGTCAATATAGACAGAATACTGCAGAACATCACTTTCGCCCTGGGTATCTTTAATTCCTTATCTGTGGTATTACTTTAGAAGTGCACAGGTGTTTGTTACTGATAACTCCTCAGCTTTGATCTTGAGCGGTTCTAAATAATAGTAAAAATAAGAGAAAAAAAATGCATAAACATATGAAACATAAACTTGACCATTGGTTATTAAAAAAAAACAAAAATTTTTTCAGTGCAAAAACATAATAGTTAATATAAGGAGTCGCAGCTATGGTATAGCACTCGAAGGGTATGGATAGGTTATGCTTAGACAAGCACAAAATTGTAGGGGGGGGGGGGAGGGAATTCTAACAGTTTCCGAGATAACGTGATATATTTGGGTATGTTCGACCTTTCCAATGGTCTATAAAGAAAAGTGCAAAAAATGTGTAAAGGGTTTCATTTTATGTAGAGAGTATGACGGGTCATTTTCCTAAATCCAATATGAAAAATTGGTATTGATGACGTATTTTTTGGTAGGATTCTAAAAGCAAAATTATATATATGTATGTATGTGCAGTGTGTACATACATTCTCCATTTTTTTATCTCATTTCGACTTATAAGAGAAATCATCATCATCATCGGTAGTTAGCGGCGGTCGATACGGTTTAATAAATTTGTGAGTCAGTCAGTCAGCATTTAATATAGATAGTGATCAGACGGAATTGTTGTTTTCTTGTGTCGCCTATCCATCCCAAGCCCCCCTACATAGTAGTTAAATAAAAAACAACTAGTAAAAATTCGGAAATCTTAAGTTTGTTGAGTCATAACTTCAAAGCGGGAAGGAGGGAGAAAATATTGACCATTGAAAAGGTCGAGCGATTTAAATCATCATCATAAGGCGTAACGTTCAGAGGTTACAGGGTGATCTATAAATACATGCCCAAATATCTTTAATCCTCGTTATCTCGGAAAGTGCTAAGATCCCACCCCCCATAGAATTTTGCCTCTTGACCAATCATGTGAGCTATCCGCAGCATTCTGGTGCTCCACCACATCTGCGACACCCTCCATAATTACTAATCGACAATATGACATACAAAATAATTTATTATTTTCGTCTGCTTACAGTGCTAGAAGAAAGAGAACACTTTCGGTAGCAGCTTTCTTCTCTTTTTCTGTATTCTTCAATTTTTCGGAAGCTTCTGAAGAGGTTAAAATCTCTGTTCCAGATGCAAGACTACACTTCCTAATTTTTTGCTGAGATGAAGACTAATCAGGGTCAGATCCAGCTAGAAGGCGCGGGGAGTGCCCCCCAGAAGACCACCTTGCTTCATTCTTAGAAAAAAAAATTGTATGGGGAGAAGGGGTTAATTTCTAATATACCCCCAATATTGTGCCCCAATATGCTCCCATGAAATGCTAATCTTTGAAACCAGACACCTTGTGTATATTTTATTTATTACGGCTACTACTTCCTTGAGTCTCACATTTGGAAACAGGTAAAAAAAAATGTGTTCCATTATAATAACCGCAATATGGTAGCAGTTACGACACAATGCGGCAAGTATTTTAGAAAATAGTTAAAATATATTTTAATCAACTATCGACACGGATTATATCTCTTTTTGCTATTAGTGCCAGTGTGAAAATAGCGGAAATTCCACATTTAACTTAAAACTAAAATTACAATTCAAATTTATTATCTTTAATCAAATATTAATTTTCGTATGTAAATTGAATCGGCTTTCCTCTATTTTCTTAAATGTATTTAAGCATCACTTTAATAGCCTGTGGGTGACACATATCTCTTCCTCATTTTAAAGACGCTATCGCGAATTTTACACGACTTTTGACAATATACGGGCATATTATGATTAAAATGTAAAAATACATCCTCCACTTAAAAGAGAATCTCTCTGTTCGCCTCCTATCTCCTCCACTCTATATATATTTCATGCTTCTAACATCACCGACGTATAATAATACATTTATCAAAGCCCATGATGATAAATGGAAGCAGCCGACATCCTTTGAGGACATTTTTTCGATGGAAGCATCAGGAAATGACGAAACCGATTTAGAACTCCTCAACGACGTATGACATCTTTAGAAAGCTTTTGACAAATGCCAGTTACTTACCACTTTCCATAAAATCGCATAAATTTTCTTAAGAACGGCATGTAGGTAGTCCCTGTTTGCCTTGAAGCCATAAAGGAATTATGAGGATTTGTGCCATTTATCAGCGGTGGGAATTCAAAAAGCATCCTGAAGCTCATTCGTATTTCCATGACAAGTGACAAGGGAACACAAGGTCTAAGTGCCACGGAGAGACGAAATTGAGCTCACGTTATGTTGCTGAATCTATTTACTTTTCATTAAACTCAGATTTCATTAGTTCTTTAGTCTCGTAACGCAATGTGGCACTCGCACAATTGTTCGTACGTTGTGTGACGCCAGCTCTTCGTTTGTACACGTCTACGAATTCTACATAAGTCCTAAGTGCTCTCAGCATAAAATCCACCAAGTGCGTTCTTTCACCTGTGCGGTATACCAACGTAATGTACGTAATAATATGCTAAGGCTTTCAAAAGACTGGGTTTTATTAGAAAACAACTTGAAATGTTTCCACTTCTTGAAAATACGCGCGTATGCAGAGCTCTTATTCCTCTGGGAATTCACTTTTTATCAAAATTCCCTTTCGAGATGATTTCGTCCTTGTGTGGAAGATAGGTAGGTATGTGCTCACAAGTCAGATAAGAATAGGTTTTTTTTAATAATTCATGGAGCTCTCAGTGATGTAAGTATGTACCGGGATTATATGAAAATATTCACTGCACTACACAGGTACCAGTCCCCGTAATTAGACTGTTTTTTTTTCATTAGTGTGACTGTCACTTTGGAAGTTTTGTGCTGTTTCCTCTACGTACGTAAAGTTAGCATCGCAACTTCGTCTGATATACTTCGGAGCTACCTCATAATTTGTCGTTAATTTGTCGTGTCTTTTTTCTAAAGGAAACTGGATGTAGTGCTAAGTTGTCGTCAAGTTAGCACCGCAACTCACTGGAACTCGGCCAAAATTTATCGGATTGGAAAATTTCACATCTTGGAATTTGTCGTTAATTTGTCGTGAAAACCATAAATTTTTCGTGTCCTTTTTTCTAAAGGAAACTGGATGTGGTGCAAACTTGACGCCAACTTAGTACAACATCCAGTTTCCTTTAGAAAAACGGACACGACAAATTTATGGTTTTCACGACAAATTAACGACAAATTCCAAGATGTGAAATTTTCCCATCCGATAAGTTTTGGTCGAGTTCCACTGAGTTGCGGTGCTAACTTGACGTCAACTTAGCACCACATCCAGTTTCCTTTAGAAAAAAGGACACGACAAATTTATGGATTTCATGACAAACTAACGACAAATTAACGACAAATTGCAAGATGTATAATTTTCCAATCCGATAAGTTTTGGCCTAGTTCCAGTGAGTTGCGGTGCTAACTTGACGTCAACTTAGCACCACATTCAGTTTCCTTTAGAAAAAAAGGAGACGACAAATTTATGGTTTTCACGACGAATTCCAAGATGTGAAATTTTCCAATCCGATAAGTTTTGGCCGAGTTCCAGTGAGTTGCGGTGCTAACTTGACGTCAACTTAGCACTACATCTAGTTTCCTTTAGAAAAAAGGACACGACAAATTTATGGTTTTCACGACAAATTCCAAGATGTGAAATTTTCCAATCCGATAAGTTTTGGTCGAGTTCCACTGAGTTGCGGTGCTAACTTGACGTCAACTTAGCACCACATTCATTTTCCTTTAGAAAAAAGGACACGACAAATTTATGGTTTTCATGACAAATCAACGACAAATTAACGACAAATTCCAAGATGTATAATTTTCCAATCCGATAAGTTTTGGCCGAGTTCCACTGAGTTGCGGTGCTAACTAGACGTCAAGTTAGTGCCACACCAGTTTCCTTCAGAAAGAAGGATACGACAAATTTATGGTTTTCACGACAAATTAACGACAAATTCCAAGATGTATAATTTTCCAATCCGATAAGTTTTGGTCGAGTTCCACTGAGTTTCGGTGCTAAATTGACGCCAACTTAGTACCATATCCAGCTTCCTTTAGAAAAACGGACACGACAAATTTATGGTTTTCACGACAAATTAACGACAAATTCCAAGATGTGAAATTTTCCCACCCGATAAGTTTTGGTCGAGTTCCACTGAGTTGCGGTGCTAACTTGACGTCGACTTAGCACCACATCCAGTTTCCTTTAGAAAAAAGGACACGACAAATTTATGGATTTCATGACAAATTAACGACAAATTCCAAGATGTATAATTTTCCAATCCGATAAGTTTTGGCCGAGTTCCACTGAGTTGCAGTGCTAACTTGACGTCAAGTTAGTGCCATACCAGTTTCCTTCAGAAAGAAGGATACGACAAATTTATGGTTTTCACGACAAATTAACGACAAATTCCAAGATGTGAAATTTTCCAATCCGATAAGTTTTGGCCGAGTTGCAGTGAGTTGCGGTGCTAACTTGACGTCAACTTAGCACCACATTCAGTTTCCTTTGGAAAAAAGGACACGGCAAATTTATGGTTTTCACGACAAATTAACGATAAATTATGAAATAGCTCCGAACTATATCAGACGAAGTTGCGGTGCTAACTTTACGTACGTATTTCCTCTGCATTTTATAGTACTTTTTAAAGCAACAAATTACATGCTAGCAATTTGGTAAGCTTAATATAGGTGTTAAGACTATAGGTGGAATTGTGATATGGATTTTAAATTTAATTAAAACAAAAAAAAAAACGAAATCGGGCCTTAGTTATTTTCCAAGTTAAAATCTAATCCCTTAGTTTCCTTCCTAAGACCCTGAACTATCTTTTCGGATTACATGGTACTAGAAGAATAAGTCTTGTAATGCCACCTACAATCTTAGGAGTTCCAGCAGTTTATGAACACTCTCCGATGTATTGCCATTAAAAAGAACTTGACAGAGTGTCGGTGTAGTGTAGGATGCATTCGACATCACGTATGCGACATTATCGAGATAATGGCTATTTTACAGAATCTTGAAATGACCAGCATTTACGAAGATTAGTTCCCTATTGAACTAAATAAGAAAACTTAAGTCTACATAGGTAACTAATTGTTGAGCTTGGAAGGCTCGCTACTGTCTGCCAGGCAGAGGTCTTCGCCATTGCAATGGCAGCGAAGGTATTATTTGATATGAAAATTAAGGGAAAGGATTTTGCTATCCTTTGAGATAGCCAGCAACCATAATCACTCTGAGTGGCCCTTGGATAACATCTAAGTTACTGGGGGACTGTAGAATATTTTTAGATAAGCTGTTTGTCTCTACAATGGGTACCTGGATATGCGGGAATCATGCGAAAAAGAGAGCGGACTTTTTAGCCATGTCTGGATCTAGTTCTCCTTTTTTTGGACCAGAACCGGCTGTTGGCATTAGCACCTGTGTACGTGAATTTGATAATGAATTTAAAAGAATTGTGGGTGGTTTAATATGTGAGAACGTAATGCGAATTTCTGTCAACAAATGGTTTGATGATAGTTTAAGAATGAAAAAAACTGAAAAAATGAGGAAATATGAAAAAGCTGTTTTAATTATTGATAAGGTTGATTGGATTGAATATAGAGTATGTAAAAACAATTACACTAATATGTTAAGGCAAAAAAAGAGTGAATTTATTAAACGAAAAATATCGAACGCAAATGATCAAAAAGAAATGTGGCAGGTAATTAAAAATTATGTTCTGAAGAAAGAAAATATGTCAACATTTAAAGAGATACAATTTGGGAATTATGTGAGTGTAGAAGATAGTGAAATGGCAAACAAGCTAAATCATTATTTTATACAGAGTGTTAGACACATAAATAATGAAATCGATTTCGTGCAATATGATGATAACTTAATCGTTCAGGCGGAATCAAGATTTATATTTAGAGATGCTACTATTAATGATTTAGAAAGAGCGTGCAAGAAATTGAAAAATAAAAGGGATTTTAATACGATAAGTCCGAAAATGATATTGGATAGTGTAGATGTGATGGGCCCCAAATTAATTAATATAATAAATGGATCATGCAATGCAGAAATTTTCCCTGATATATGGAAAGAATCTTTAATTGTTCCAGTGCAAAAAATAAAAAATCGGCAAAATGTGAAGAATTAAGGCCTATAAACGAAGTTGAAACATTAGAAAAAATAATGGAAAAGATAGTAAAAAATCAGCTTGAGGAATATATGGAACTAAATAATATTCTAACAGAACAACAGTCAGGATTTCGTAAAAATCACTCATGCGGAACGGCTATAAACTGGGCACTGTTTGACTGGAAAGAAGATATAAGAAAGGGAAGAAACGTCATCTTAATATATATTTTTTTTTTTTTTTTTTTTTTTTATATTATTAAGCCAAGCTCAGGGGATACCCTATGATGCAAAGCACAGCGTGGCAGGAAGGAGATAGGGAAAGGATTAAGGGATATGAGGAGAGTGGCGGAGGTGCCGATGTATGTCGCCCTTAAACTTTTGCAGGTTGTATGCCGGAGGAAAGACAGAAGATGGTAGACTGTTCCACATTCGCACAGTTCGGGATAAGAAAGCATCAGGGAATTTAAGTGTACGGCCGAAGGTAATTTGAAGGGTAAAAGGATGAGCGCGGGATGCAGCGCGGGTATTGCGTGCAGGAACTATTCTACAAGGGATCAGACTAGATATTTCATCAGAACATTGGCCATGCATATAGCGATAAAGGAGCGAAAGGCTTCCAACATTGCGACGGTGCTCGAGCGAGTCGATATGACGAGTAATTGCCACATCGCCAATGAGCTTGCAGGCTCTCTTTTGGACAATATCCAATGAAGCTAAGGCTGTGCGACCAGCCCCGGCCCAGATATGGGAATTGTATTCCATTCTGGGTCTGATGTAGGACTTGTAGAGGAGCGCTATATTTGATGGGCTGAAATATTTCTTACACCTTTTCAAGAAACCAAGACATTTGGATGCTTCTTTGGCAACCGAGAAGATGTGATCTGTCCAGCTTAACTTACTGGAAATATTAATGCCAAGAATTCTTAGTGACGGTGATTCAGAAATTAATGCACCATCAAACGAAACGGGAGTGGTTAAGTGATGGTCTTGTTTTAATGAGATGAGACAGCTTTGGGTCTTAGATGCATTGAATTCGACGCGATTCACTTTGCCCCAAGCGAGAATATTGTCAAGATCGTTATTCAATGATCTAATCATGCAGTCTCGTTTAACACATGCGGCGTTCCCTCTGGAATCCGCAAGGGTGTCAAAGGAGTATGCGAAATCAAGGGTACTGTCATCAGCAAAGCTATGGATAGGATTGAAAGTAAGGGAAAGCAGATCATTAATGAAGATTAGAAATAGAGTCGGAGAAATAACAGAGCCCTGAGGGACACCGGCATTAATAGGATGAGGATCAGATATAACGCCATCTAATACAACTCGTATTTGGCGACTAGATAAAAAACTTTCAATCCATAATAGAAGAGGAGGGGAAAGACCAAGTGCTTTGAGTTTGGCTAAAAGGGCTGAATGCCAGACTCTATCAAAGGCCCTTGAAATATCTAGAGCAACGATTTTGGACTCCCCAAAATTGTGAAGACTACGATTCCAACGTTCCGTAAGAAAAGTCAGCAAGTCTCCAGATGAGCGTCCGTGCCGGAAGCCGTATTGGCGATCGTTGATGAGCTGATTGGTTTCCAGATACTTCATTAATTTGGAGTTAATGATAGATTCAAAAACCTTTGAAAGAATCGAAGTGATTGCAATTGGTCGATAATTTGAGGGATCGCTACCCTCTCCTTTCTTGGGAATAGGCTGAACGTGAGCTAGTTTCCAAGCAGTTGGAAATTTTCCTGTCGAGTAGGACAGGTAGAATAGTTTGCGCAGAGGTTTAGCCAAGGATGAGGCACAGCTTTTAATTAATAGGGGCGAGAAACCATCAGGGCCTGCGGCTTTAGAGACGTTGATTCCTTTAAGGACCTTGAACACATCCCTCGTACGGATGTGTATTGGCTCTTGTACACATCCGCACGGGGGATGCACGACAGGTGCCTGTGAAGTGGGTGGAAGAAAAGAATTTGATGCGAATCTAGCAGCCAAAATATTAGCTTTATCCAGGGAGTCAACAACCACTTCACCATTATTAAGTAGTGAAGGTATAGAGGAACTGCTGAAGTTGTTCCTGATGGTTTTGACCAGGGACCAGAAACCTTTACTACCTTTGCGGCTTGCCAAGATTCTTCTTTCTGGATATGAAGAAAGCTTTCGAAACCATAGACAGAGATAGCTTAAGGGGAGTTACCACAAAAAAAAAAAGCTCACGATTTCTATTCTCAAAAGCACAGTGGAACAGAAACGCATAAAAGTATGCAATTTGAAAATTGAAACAAATCACTATATATACATGCAAAGCTATATGATGCTGTGGTATTCGTGTGCATTGTATTCCAAAGCATTTCGGGCATCTGCACAGCAGTAGGATTGAATAAGCATAGCGAGATTTTATATTTGCTGTCGGATTTTTCATAGATTTTTTTTTGGAACTTACAAAACTTTTTACGTGAGGAGCAGGCAAGAAGCGAAAGGAATGTGTGCGCTCTGAGCTTGGGCAAATTTTATTTGACTGAGGCCGCTCATCAAATAAAACTCTTCCAAGAACTCTGAGATGTAATGTTTCATATAATTTTGGCAATGTTCACACTATGTTAGTTTTACCATTTTATTAACTAGATAACCAAAGAATTACTTTAAAGAGTTAGATTTGACTTTACCAAGAACCGTTTGCTTCTTCCTACAATCTCACTAAAACCCATTAGGGATTAAGATCCATATAATAAAATAAAAAATATGGAGACTGCGCATTTTGAGATATTCAAGGATAACCGAAATATCCATTATCCTTGAAAGCGAATTTTCAGAAAAATGACACTGATTCATTTTTCTCGGGAACCACAAAGCTTCCCAAAATAAATAAGTTTTATTTCATGGAGATACGATGATAAAGTTACATCTACTAAACAAAATTTCCCACATTTTTCAAATTTCAAAAGAGCTTCTAACCAAAATAAAAAAAAAAAAACGCAAAATTGGTCTATTTTCTGTGTAACGGCTTATAGGATTATATATTTCATATACACAAATTTACATACCAGCACAATATTCAGTTTTTTCTTCTTTATTCCATAATATTATTGGACCGAATTTACTAACAGGTCCCATAATAGTTACTCACAATTATAAAAAAAATAGATTATAAAGAGAACTGCGAAAACAATTTCTCGCCTCCCAAGCAAAGATAAGAAATTACCAGTGATAAAACTTATAATATTCCGCGAAATCTACACTTATATACCTAATGCAGAAAATGGCGGCATACACTCTCCGAGCCTGCACACTATAACCCGCCGCAGAGCTTTCAAAGCAAGAGAATGCTTTTCGAATGCACATAGTCCCATCTGACGGTGATGAAATGAGTTATAAACGCCAAATTGTATGCAAAATATATAAAAACAATAAATTTTTGTTGTTACTATGATTAACATTATTGACTTTATTTCCTTTATCATTGCACTAAACAATTGGAGTTTTTCAGAATAAACAGAAAAAAGTTTCGATCTTTGTTACAAATTGAACTTTCATTCCAATACTATCATAATTGTGATAGTTATTCGTCTCTGAAAATAGCATATTTCAAAGACAATATATTAGTAACCAAAACTTGTTTTTTTCTCCGTCAATTCCTCTTCCACTTCAAGATCTTCCATAGTCAAGTACAAATTTATCTACTAGATGTTCCACATGTTACGTTTTTATGTACCAAAACTTTGCATATTTCATGAATTAGAATTTTCTAAAGCTAATTGCATACATATAAAACCACGAATTCTTTATTTTTGCCACGTCATTACATAAGTTTATGCTTTTTTTCAAACCATGTGGAATTTTTATCATGATAATACGCACAGATCTGACGCAAAGTCGTACTAACTTTTGGTGTTTTTTAAGATTTCAGTAATAACCCCCCTTAATAAGAAAACACAGGCGATATGGGATACATGGAAAAGAGCTAAAATGGTTTAAATCTTATTTGACCAATAGATTTCAAAGATGTAAAGTAAATGGAACAAAATCGGAAAAACTATTAAATAAATTATGTGTGCCTCAAGGATCAATACTGGGACCGTTGTTATTCATACTATATATTAACGATATTAGTGCGGTATTAGAAAAATGTAAAGTGAAGTTATTCGCGGACAATGCCTTAATTTACCTTAGTGCAAAAGATGACGTACGATTTACAATAAATACGGTGGTTGATGAATTAAACAAGCTGTGTAAATGGTTAAAAATGAACAGGTGAGCGAATGATCATAAAGTAACGACAAATCGCGTAATGCGGATGCTATTATATTTCGTAGACGTGAGATTTAAATATTGTGTTCTCAAATGTGTTTTTTTAAAGTAGTTTCTTTTTTGTTCTTTTTCTTGTATTTGTTAATAATTTATAGGTTTTTATTGCAGTGTTTTTTCAATTAAATGTTAATTTATTATTGTTTCGCCCAGTGCGTGTATATTTTATTGAGTAATTAATCAATGTACATAAATGTTTTTTTCGTAAGTAATTTAAACATTGTAAATTTTGGCAACGGCTCATGATAGTTACCTTATAGATAAGACCACCTGAAGACACGGAGTGTTCACCCGTGAAACGTTGTGGCAGATTTTAAATAAAAAACTTAGACACTAATCGTTTGGTTTTTTGTCTACAACAGAGACCGAGAGCCCGAGCATCCTCCCATACATATTCAATCAGACGGTCAAGACCTTACTCAACATATAGACAGAACATGTAAAAAATTGTCAAAGAAAATAGATTTTTTCAGTAGAATTAGAAAGAATATTGACTTTATGATAGAAATTAACATATACAATGTAATGATAAAACCGCATTTCCAATACTGCTCAACTATATTATTTATGAGGAATCAAACAATAATTCAAAGACTACAAAGGCTACAGAACAAGGCGATGAGAATAATCGCATGTGTCAACAGATACACACATGTTCAATGGATGTTGGAAACACTTAAATGGATGCACATTACCCAACGAATTATATTTAACACTCTTTTATTTGTTTTTAAAATGAAATATGGAATATTACCAAATTATTTAATAAAAAGTTTAGTGTACGTTAATGAAGTTCAACCATATAATTTAAGGAATACTATGGAATTTAGATTAAGTTCGCATAGAAATATTAGAGACCAGAAATCACTTATGTACAAAGGATTACAAATATTCAACAGTCTACCAATAGAAGTTAAGTTAGAAAAAAATATTAATGAATTTAAAAGAAAAGTTAATAACTTTGTAAAATTTAATTATTAATTATGGGACCAAGATATGTGAAATTGATTGAAACATTTGCGTTACTGTAATAGTTATATACTAAATAAATATCATCTATCTATCTACCTCACAGATCGGGTCTGTCATCAAAGTGGATGTTCGTACGTAGCATCCACAGCGAAAGGCGAACCTGAACACTTGTTGGTGTATGACACTTTTTCTTGGGGGCTTGACTAGAGGCAATAATCTGTCTCAAAAATTTCCGTAAAATTCAACTGCTTTCGAGAGAAACCCAAATAAGCTGGAGTAAACTGAAAAATTTACAAAAGTGTGTATCCGGATTTAAATTTTATAAGGTAAGAAAATTGTTTACGAAAATCATTTTAATTTAACCTTAATTTGAAGTTTTTTTATACGCAACAAAAACTGTTATCTACTCAAGGCCAGAAGAGAAAGCGGAGAATATGGATCAAGGAACACATTAATTTTGCTCAATGTCAATGGATAATGGAATTCCATCATTTGGAGTGATGAGTCATGATTTAAGCTTAGTATTGGGAATATAAGTATCTTATGCTTATATTTTGGAAACCTATTGAACATAGCATTTTTTCTTAATCTTTTACAATAAGGAAAAAGGCCTGGGACAATTCGTCTTTTAATGCCAAAATACATATGGATATCCTTCAGGAAGAGCTTATTCCTTCTATTTCCTTTCTTCAGATAGTGGAGAAGGAATATATAGGCCAGAAAGATGGCGCAAAATGCCACAAGGTCAAGTCAATAGGATTGGGGGCCAAAACATCCCTCCCCTTGACTGACCACCCACCAGACAGTTGTGGTGAAATTATTCGATTGTGACAAACAATGGGAGTGACTTTAAAAAAATGGAAATCGTAGATATAATTCGTCAGCATTTTCTATAGTAAATAGAGTCTAACACACGTCCAGGCTTTGGAAGACGTTTGCTAAAGACCATAGTACTCCGGCCTTAATAAGAGGGGAGACAGGAGTCTGGACGACTATAAAGGAGGAGCTGTTAAATGCACCGCTTGAAGTCCATTTTTCAGATAGCGGGGAGATAGTCCCGTCGGTGCAGAATTCTGCAGAACGGCACCTACAAGATGGAACGGAGGAGGTAATTAGCTCCATAGTCATTGAAAAAACGATAAAATGGGCGGTTTGTTCTTTTACCCCCTTTAGGCATCGGAGTTCATGGAATAAGACGGATTATAGATATAGAATGCATTAAGGTACATAATAGTATGGCTAAGGCCGAATTAAAAGTGCTAACTCAGGACTTGGTTTCTTCTCCAGGGCCTGACACGAAGTGGGGATAATCTTCATTCCTAAGGCAGGCAGAACGGGCTACATTGAGGCAAAGGACTTAAGATCTATGAGTCTATCCAGGTCTTGGAGAGACTAACAGAGGTACACATGAGAAGTGTATGGCAGGGTGGAAGTGGTAGCCACCATGCCTATACTAAAGGGAAATCGGTGGAGTCGGCACTGCATACAGTGCTGTTCGTTGTTAAGAAACCCTAGAATATAAGGAGTACACCCGAAGTGATTTCCTGGACATTGACGGGGATTTCAATAACGTGAAGACCGAGGTTATATTTAATGGACTGGGAAGGGTGGGAGTAGATAAGGGTCTATGTGACTGAATCAACTCATTGCTTCGCAGCTGCAAGATTAGCTCCTGCTCAGGTGACGCTATTGTGAGAAGAGCAGCGAGGTGCTATCACCACTTCTGTCGCTACGGGTAATGGATGAAATCCTCATCAAGTTAGAGAGAGAGCTTTAGGACAGTTGCCTACGCGGATAATGGTAATTGTCAAATTTCTCTCTATGAAAGGCTCGAGTATGCGCTGTTTAAGATGGATAACTGGGGCAATAATAGCGGATTGACGGTAAGTCCGTCGAATATGAAGCTGGTCCTTATTACAATAAGGAGGCGGGTGCGAAGCTTCCTCCTTCCAATGCTGGGTGGAGAAGATCTTACTCTCTTCAGCGATGCAAAGTATTTGGGAATCAAACTCAATTCCAAGCTGAGCGATAAGGTTAATTTAGAATAACTCGTGAAGAAGGCCCGCGTAGCCTTCTTCACGTGCATGAGAATATTTAATATAAACTGAAGATTGAAGCCCAGGGTAATACGTTGGATGTACACGCGGCACTGATGAGGAAATGAAACCTGGATACGCGGCCAAAAATCCAGAGGTCCGCCTGTATGGGAATAACTGGGTGTTTACGTACCACGCACACGGCGGCTTGACTTATTGCCGCTCTATTGCAGAGGTATAGCGGCAATTAGTGCTACCAGGCTGAGGGCGGAGGGTTGATCGATGGAGAGGAGTTTTGGGTACACCAATATACTCCAGAATTTACACTGTAGGGAATGCAGGAAGAAACATACTACCATTTGATCATGAATTTTGATGAGGGTATCAATGCAATGATGCCCACCAGGTATATTTCCATCCATCCAATATTTCTATTTTGACGGATAGTTCCAAGACGAGTGCGGACCCAGGGGCTGGAGTGGACTCCAGAGATGTTCAGTGGCACTAGTCTCATAGACTGCCTTTCAAATGCAGTGCTTTTCAGGCAGAGTTCGCAACGCTTTATTAGTCGGAAATATTGGTATCCATATGCAAAGAGCGCTCACGGTACATCCGTATATATGCCGATAGCCAGCAGCCCTTAAGACGCTAGATGCTGTGCTGGTAAAATTAAAATTGGTGAAGTTGTGCAAGACCAACCCTGAGGAGTTGACTATAAGTTCCCATTCTTGGTATCTGGTCATAAGGATATCTCAGGCAACGAGATGGCTGATTAGTTGACCAAAAGGCTCTGAAATGACTGGCTCAGCAGCGGTAGGTTATGTGAGGATCCTAATCGGAGCCTTAAAAGAAGGGTGTCTATCAAAAGGCAAGCCTTCGGTGGATCAGCAGGGATAATTGCCGTATTACGAGGCAATTTTTGCCAGCATATGAGAGGAAAGGACAAGGGAACTGCTTAATACCAGCAGAACAAATACCAGGAATCTAGTAGGGGTCATAACGGGTTACTGGCCATTAGGGGACCATGCTAGAAGACTGGGTAAAGCGACGAACGATTTCTGTGGGAGTTGTAAGAACTCGTGGAGATCGAATCCGTCCAACACATGCTTTGCGAGTGCCCCGCTTTGATGAATAAAAGAAGTAGAAGAACCAAAATATGTGCTGCTGTGACAATACAAAATCAAAAATTAGTAAAATTTATTTCGGATTTCGAAGGCTCTGGCTCTCAGTCAGTATTTTGCCACAAGCAACTCGTTTAAATCTGGTTAAGACACTTATTCTGCCGTACTTCACATGCGGAAGTTTAATTTTCCCTCGACTTGATAGTGTTTGTACCCGTAAAATGGAGGTCGCGTTCAACGATTGCTTACGTTTCATCTTCGGACTTCGCAGATATGACCATGTCTCACCTTACCGCGATCAGCTGGTGGGCTGCCCGCTTACTACATATCTCAAGAAAAGAAGCGTTAGTGTTCTTTTTTAACCTGCAAAAAAATAATGAAATGTTTAATTTCACTAATTCACATAGAAGCAGGATCATTATTTTTCCTCCTTTTACTAGGCTTGTCATGGAGGGCTCTTATCTTGTCCAGACTGCGCGCTCTTGGAATGCTCTCCCATCTAGTATCCAGCACGCACGTACTGTCAATTCCTTTAAAAGCCTCGTTGATGCACATTTCTTAATTAGACGCCCGTAAATTTACTTGATTGTGTTGTCAGGATCACTTCTCACAGCAAAGTACTATCGTGAATTATTGTAGCTTTCTTTTTGTTTTTGTTTTTCTATGGCATTTGTTAGTACCTAATTCTAGTGTCTAGCATTCTGTTTTAGTAGTTCATTATAACTTGTTTTTGTTTTTAATTTGTCATTTTAAGCGCAATATTTATTTATTTATTATTATTATCATAAGTTACTTCTGAATTGTTTATAGCTTTTCCTCCACGTTTAGTCCAATTATTTTTATGTAAATATAATAAAAGATTGTAATCTTGTATACTATCGCCTCTAATAAATATTATGTTATGTTATGTTAGTTCTTTTCAAGTCTAGAGGAACTGCAAAACAAAGAATTTGGATATATCCTGAATTTTATGAGAGAAGCAGATTTGTATGTAGGCATGGGCGCCGCCAGGATTTTGTGTAAGATGGTGCATGTGAAAATAATTATTTATTTCACCGAATGTTCCCAAAAGCTTTTCACAGTTTCGTTTTTTTTTTTTTTTTTTTTTTTTTTTTTTTTTTTTTTTTTTGGGAACACCTTAACACCTTAAAATTAGCCGCGGAATATGTTTTCTACTATAAAATTGACTATCATATATTCTAATTCTAGCATAAATTTGATTTTCAAACCTTAAATTGTTCAGTAATATGTTAATAATTAATTACAAGTGATTAATCACATATATTATTATTTGGAAATACTACAAAAGATATTTTCAAAAAAATATTCCATCAGAAACTATTGTACATTGTGTGTTAACGAAATTTAAAATCAGTTCAACATGGTAATGCTCTTTTGGAGCTTTTTGGTAAAAATTAATTATTTACACCAATTGATCAATATAAAAATCAATATAAAAAATGAAAGTAAGGTAAATACATACTAAGTGTGTGCATAACTTAACTTCTATTATTAAAACTTATGAGATTTCGTAGAATTTGTATATCTACGGTTATAAAAATATTTTTAATTAAAATAAATTAAAATACATTTACAAAATTTAATACACCACTAACTGAAGTAAATTATTATTTACTCAGCCCTTTTTCTAAAGAAATTATTAGAGACGAAACAAAAACCATAATTTTCTGTAAATAGAAATTATATACATATAAAATACGGTACCTGCTTTTTGGAAATTGTAATAATTTTCTGCTTTCTAAATGAAAATAATGGAAATATTTATGTACATAAAAATAACTAAGCATATTCGTAAATGCTCTTTTCAATATTTGTATGCATTTCGTAAAAGCTCTCTTTCATACTTTTCAATCCGTTGCAAAACAGAATAAATTTCTGAATTCACGAAAAAATTCATCACAGTATCCGCTGATGCTCAGAACTTTTTAAAATCATCTTTTACTTTTATTAAGTGTATTCACATCAAATTTATAATCAGCGCAACGAAAAATGTGCCCTCAAGGTCAGGGAAATTTCAGTTTGGGGTTGTCGTTTTACCAATTTAACCTGAGAAAAATTTGGTAATTTTTCCATTTAAATTAAGTTATTTTATTGATTTCCTACAAGGTCAGATAATTTTCAGTCTCGCAAACATGTTTTATGTCGTGCTATTTAAGTTAGAGAGTTTATTTAAAAATAAATTTACTCATTCTAATCAGTTATATGCCGATATTCTTACTGTACTGCTGGAAATACACGCTACAGACATTTCTTGGTCTTTGATTACACAAAATCCCTGATTAAACTTTGTCTTATAACCTCTTGGGATATTATTAATGAAGCTGATTTATTAAATATTTTTTGTTTTGTTGAGAAATCGTAAAGATTTCCCATGAAATATTTCTCTAGGTCTTTAAGCAACTCCACAAATTGTTCACAAGTCTGAAATCCCAGCAAGAGAAAAGTTACACCACACCATCTTTACGTTGCAATAGCTAGCAATATTTTTGTTGTACCGTCGCACAGACTTTGTTTATATTAGAAGAAATTGGTAACTTAGTAAAAATTTTAAATTGCCATAGGGAAAAGTTAGAAGAAGAATTTTCCCTAATTCTTCAGCAAATTTAAACTTGATGCGACGTATTGAATATTGACCTGGCATTGCCCCGCTTAGTGAAGCGAATGAAACACTAGTCAAATCAACGAGCATATTCTGTGGAAACATATTTATTAAAAAAGATCAATATTTATTTCTTATTTAGATTCTATGATAATATTATTGGATGAGCATTTTTCTGCACTCCTGCGAAATGAAATCGTTAACAAAGCAAGAGCTCATAAAAATTGTTTCAAAAATAAAGGACTTCTATGGAACATCTTTGATGGAAAACTTTATTGTTGAAGTCACAATATCGTATGAAACACTTAATTACCTCAAAAATTGAAAACATTAAAGGTTTTAGCACATTGCGAAAAGTGAAGACTTGGACAAGAGTGTGAACAACGATTCTCGGGCTTATGTATGATAAGTCTGTTGTTAATGAAGATTTCGTAAGCGTAAACACTACTAAGTTCGCAGAGAAGCAACGTATTTAATAAAATTTAAGAAAAATAGTAAAAAAAAAGTTGTATCGTTTGAATTTTTAAAGCTTCTCTAAATAAATACATGATCACTTTTATGAAACAAAGGTGGTGCAACTGCACCACCTTGCACCATACTGCCGGCGCCCATGTATGTAGGTAAAGAATCTTAGAGATTACCTAAGTTTTGAAGTTGGATGGATCCCAGGCGACTTGAAAGATTGGTAGGAAATGGCAAATAAAGATATTTAACAGATGTATTTGCTAAATAATTACGTCCATGCTAAATGACGAATGTTAATAATCAAATGAATACGCTTTAATTGAATCAAACAAGAATACAATAAATTTATAAAAGAAAATGTTGTGTACCTACATTTTAGGTTGGGAGTTTAATTGAGTGCTTTTGATATACCTAACTCATCTACATACTTGAAAATTCATCCATGAAATAAATACTCTCAACAAAAGACCACAGTAAGACACCTTTGAATACACTTAACTTTGGGTCTGTTCAGAGAAGATAAATGAGCCTTGAATAATAATGTATTGATGATAAAGCGGTGTCCATAAAGATGAAATGGTTGGTTGGTTACTTCTCTGTGCTGCTGAGAAGAAATCAATAGAAGGATAAAAGCCCCGGAAATTTCATCGAATTTTTCATGGGTGGAGAAAGGATCCATCTTAAAACTGCAATTAAGTACTGGTCCTTGAGGATAAAATCCGATTTACCGATGATGGATTATTTCTTAGAAAAGTGTTATAAAAAAGAAAATCATGCTCGTTACATTGGGTTGCTTTTAAAAATCTCTTCAAATTTGATGATTTAAACGATGCTCCAAGCCTTTACGAGATAAGCATAAATTTTTCTAGCTTTAATATATCTTCGAATTGATTACATACTTAAATTTGGTTAGATTGATAAACCTTGATACATGCATATCATGATGAGAGAATGGCTTAACTGTAGTCTGAAGATGGATGATTTTTTTTTTTTGCAATCACGACAATGGTTGGTATCTCAAAGGGATTTTATTGGTCATGTTATAGTAGATTGGCTTAGAATTCGCAATTGTTTTTCTTCCGTCTCAATATTTGCAAGTCCTACACCCTTTGCATCCTTTCTCCTTCGTCTGGGCTAGCAGGCGCTTCGTTACCATATACAGTGGTGTACGGAATTGGCATGACAATCGGCCCTCCTTATAGCGAAACGTTACGGTTCAGTTCTTGTTTGTAATAAACGATACATTACTCTATTCTATTATTCATAAATTCTAGTACTTTTGAAGTTTATATTATATGTAAGTTAGTTAGTCAGTCGCTCTTAAACTGTAACCCTAGTACGTAGTTTTAATAAACTTGTAAAACCACATTTTCCGGTTTTCTTAATTGCCTCCACAACACAACAAACTGGCGACGAGGATTTAAAAAAAAAAAAAAAACAAGGAATAATGGATGATATCTCGAAAGCACTAAATGCGATAGGAGCAGCGTAATTACAGTCAGATAGAGAAAGAAGCTCTATCCATAATTTTCGGTGTTCGCCGTTTCCATCAGTACTTATATGGACGTAAATTTGAGCTATTAACTGACCACAAACCGCTCATTGCACTCTTCCATCCACACAAGCAGTTACCAACAATGAAAGCTCAAAGACTGGAACGATGGACTATAACGCTCATGGCATACGATTACGTTATTATGTACAAACCCACTAGTCGCCATGGAAAGCAGATGGTTTATCTAGACTACCAATGGGACCCGATATAAATTTCGACGATACAGAAGGAACTTGCCTCGAAACAACTATCCAATTTGACGAAAAAGTAGAAGAATTCCCTATAAACCATGAAGTAGTTGCAAAATTCACCGGCGAAGATCCAGTATTGCAACGAGTTCAAGAATTTCTCAAGTATGGCTGGCCGAATACTAATAAAAACCTTAGCAAAGATATTAAGCGATATTGTCGATGGAAGTTATCGATTTGCACGCATAGCGGAGTTCTATTGCTACAGACCGATTATAACCGAGTAATTCTACCATCAAAACTAAGACGAACGGTTCTTCAGATGATACATAAAGGACATTGGGGTATTGTGCGAAGCAAGCAAATAGCTCGTAGACATTGTTGGTGGCCTGGAATCGACCGTGACATAGAGATGTTATTTAAAAGCTGTAAGATTTGCCAAGAAAACTCAGATAATCCTCCACAGACTTTCAGTAGCTGGCCTGAATCATCAAAACCGTGGCAGCGAATCCATACATATTTTGCTGGACCTTTCATGTCAAAGATGTTTTAATTTGTGTAGATTTTTTTTCAAAATATCCGTTCGTTATAACTATGACATCAATCATGACAAAAGCAACGATAAGAGCATTGACTCATAATTTTTCCACTGAGGGTTTACCAGAAGTTATTGTGTCGGACAATGTAACTCAATTTTCGTCATTTGAATTCCAGGCATATTGTAAACGAAATGGAATTAATCATATCACGTCTGCGCCGTTCCATCCAGCTTCAAATGGAGAAGCTGAGAGATTTGTTAGAGCTTTTAAGAAGGCTGTTCTTAAAATAAGTCTAAGCAACAAGGATTTGGACAGTTCCATTCTTGAATATCTCATAACTTAGCGATCAACTCAAACAAGCAAAGGTAAAACACTAGCAGAATTACTTCATGGCCGGCAGCCACGTACATTATTATCATTACTTACACCACCAAAGGACAATATAATCGTAAGTTCAACAGAACGGAAGTTCTTACTAAATCAACCCGTACTATTTCCAAACTTCTCAAAATATGGACCAAAATGGATGTCGGGAAAGGTGACACAAAGTATTGGATACCGTATGTACGTCATTGAAAATTCTGGATGTTGTTATAGACGCCACCAAAACCAAATGAGACCGGCTATCAACCCTCAGGATTATGTGGTTGCAAATCGACTTGCAGATGTCAGTTCACAAAGAAATCACAATCAACAATTGGAAGAAAGTTTAACAGACCCTTCAACATCCTGTACAAGGGGTCAGCAGCATGGATATACAAATCAAAACACCGAAAGCAAAAATGAAGTAGTACTTCGGAGGTCAATGCGATCGCGTAAGCCAATCATAGCATTGTACAACCCCGAGCCTTTGAGAATTAGGGCACGGAAGAAATAAACCAGCGTTAGAGGAATGTAATAAATGATATTGTTCTATTCTATTATTCATGAATTCTAGTACTTTTTGAAGTTTATATTATATGTAAGTTAGTTACTCAGTCGCTCTTAAACTGTAACCCTAGTACGTAGTTTTAATAAACTTGTAAAACCACATTTTCCGGCTTTCTTAATTGCCTCCACAACACAACATTGTTTACTTCTCCATCGATTTCGTCTTCGGACGAAGTTTCAGAATTAATGTCGAGTTCAGAAATTAGTAAGCACCACGGCTTCATTTTCTCAGCCGTGAAGATAGAGCTGTTTTTTTTTCGGTTTCGCGGAGCATCTTGAATGTCTTCCAATATATATCGGTCTTTTCCTAGGGCTTTGACTCTCACGTATGGTCCTCGATATCGCGGATTTAATTTGCTGATTTCTCCACTGGCGGGAACGATGTTCTCTATTACCATGAGTTCGCCTTCAGTATAGACATGATTGTCGCTTATGTCGTTGGTCGAATCGGATCTTCCACTTTCGTTGTTCTTTACTTATGTTATGTTGTTATGTATTACTTCAGCACATTTGGCTGCGATATCCACTAGTGGAATCTCATCAATGTACTCGATTTGAAGAGTTTGCAATAACTTGTTGTCGGTAATATTCATCAGCGGAAAATCGAACACGGATTCATTGGGGATGAATGTCGTCGTGACATTTCTCTGGGAATTCAACGTCCATTGTAAATTACGTAGATGCAAATCCCAAGTTCAGTCGAACATCATAAGAAGTTCAGGAACGATTGATCCGCCCGCTCTACTTGTTCGTTGGTTCGTGGAGTGCGAACAGCTGCGTTGGTATGCCGATTTGCATTTACGGCGTAGTATTCTTCAAAAGGCTTCGAAGTGAAAGCAATTCCTCGGTCAGAGATAACTGAAGATGGCAATCCAAAGTAGGATGACAATTCGTTAAGTACGCTGATAACTGGCTATATTTTAGTTGTTTTTGTTGGTTTAATAATGAGATATCGGCTAAAGTGATCGATGATTGCTAAAATGTAAGGGTTCCCTGATTTGCTACAGGACCTAAATGATCGAGATGTACTACTATAAGTGGCACAGGTATAACTCTATTGTAGTATATTTGAGTTTCGGCTCTTCCATTATTACTCCTATTATTATGCTGTGAATTCAATTAAATCTGAGGCAGCTGGGCCTGATAATCTTCCACCTAGGTTCATTAAGCTTTTATTTCCCATTATTGGTAAATCCGTTTTGCATATCGTGAACTCATGCTTTACATCATCCTGTTTTCCAGCTGCCTGGAAGATGGCAACAGTCCTTCCTATTGCAAAGAATTCTTCTCCTGAAACACCAGCTGACTTTCGCCCAATAAGTTTATTATGTTTCATATCCAAAGTCTTAGAAAAGCTATTATATAAGCAGATAGTCGAATTCGTCGAGGCCAATAATTATCTTGTGGGTTGTCAATCGGGTTTCCGACGCTTGCACAGCTGTGAAACTGCAGTTCTGAAGGTGACCTCTGATTTAAGGAAGTCTTTGGATCAGGCCAAGTTCAGTATTTTGATACTTCTGGACTTCTCGAAAGCTTTCGACAGTGTGGACCATCGTATCCTTCTCCACAAACTTGACGCTTCTTTTAATTTTAGTAATTCTGCCATCGCTCTGGTAAAGGATTTCTTGGCAGACCGCAGCCAACGAGTGCATATTGGTAATAATTCATCTTCTGCACTGCCTTTACTTTGTGGGGTGCCTCAAGGTTCAATTCTGGGACCTTTTTTATTCAGCTTATTCGTCAATAATCTGCCAGATGTAGTTCAAGATGTACAGATTCACTTATATGCCGATGATGTACAACTCTACTTAAGCCGACCGATCGGTCTTCTGGAAGACTGTATTGAACGTATAAATTGTGATTTGGAAAGAATTAACACCTGGGCCAAATGTAATTGCTTGATACTGAATCCTGCAAAGTCTCACTGCATTAAATTCTACAATAACGGTTTAATTAAAATTCCACTAGTGACTTTAAATAATATTTCGCTGTTAAAACGCTTGGAGTTGTCTTGAATCAACACATGAAATGTTGTGATTACATTAAAGCCATGTCAGCAAAGTTTATGCAGGGCTCCGATGTCTATGGCTTTCATCGGGTCTGCTGTCTGTTAGCATGCACTTACAATTAATTAAAGCTTTAATTTTGCCCCACTTCACCTATGGCAGAAATGTGTTTCCCAAGCTGGATAGCATCTGTGCCAGGAAAGTAACAGTAGCATTCAACGCCTGTATTCGGTTTGTTTTTGGGCTGCGAAGATTTCATCACGTTTCGCCTTTCCTTTCGCGTTTGCTCGTACGCTTCTTTGCCACTTATTTGAAGAGGCGAGCTTTGGTTTTCTTATATTCTCTTCTTAGCTCGAACAAACCAGGGTAATTACGCGAATTATTTCAATTTACAACGTCACAGCGTAACAGGAACACATTGATTCCACGATTTCATAAGTCCTGCATGGAAGGTTCTTATCTTGTTCAAGCAGCTCGTTTATGGAATAATCTTCCGTTGACTGTTCAGAGTGTTGGCACTGTCGGCGCGTTTAAGAGATGCATTGATACACATATAATTTAACCCTATTATTTTCTTTATTTTCTAGTAGTCTCGTAGTACAATTTTTTTAATTGAATTTAACTTCCTCATTAATTAATAAGAATTTGCTTGAACTTCCTTTAAATTTATAAATCTTATTTTAAGTAGTTACTTTTCTAGCACCGCTTTATATAACGTACAAGAAAAGATGTGAACTCTTGTGTACAATAACCGTAAATAAATATATAACAGCAGCTGACGCAGGAGGATATGCAATCCTTTTCATATTTTCTGATACGCGGAAACCAAAAATCTTCTATGATTCGTTTGAATTGTTTTCTCCAATCCAAAATGCCATGAATCGTAATGGCACGTTTTTACGTTTCTCCACCCTACAGAAGATGGCACAACAATCTATCAATTCTAGAGCCTGCGAGACTTCCTTGTTCACCGCTTCTAATCCCTCTTTTCGAGAGATTTAGAATAGAATGAGTTTTTAAGCTCGTTTTATTAGTTGCTTTTTATTCGTTAATTGATAAAAGTGAAGTGCGCACGTGTAAAATTTCTATAATAAAATGGTTAATTGTTTATGTTAGCACAAATTTAATTTTATTACAGAAAATTATATTCTCTAAAACATAAATGCTATTGCAGCCACTTCTACTCCTGTAATTCTATTTCCCTACTCACACTGTAGACATTAGGAAACATCACTTTTATAAGTAATAGTAGGCCTTTTTTCCAATACAATCCTGGGTAAAATGAGGAGGAAAACGAATTGGGCCATTCTTTCCTTGGGAAGTAGTTGTACATGGTGTTTCAGATTAAGGTGTCTTCCGGTATACCACGCGATTCCTTGAGGTGGTCTGATAACAATATACCATACCATGATATATACTGCCTCCCCCTTCCAGTAGTCACCACGCAGGAGTTATAACTATATGAATTTTCGCTACTATTCGTGAACCCTGATGAGAATAAATGAGTATAACTTTTAAGTCACCCTATAGAATTTCGGCAGTTCTTGGAGTTTTTCATAGCTTATAAAAATACCTTTTTTTTATTACTTACTTATTATATTTTATTAAGGCATCTCTTAGTTGCGCGCAAATAATTTAAACCCATTTGTTCTTTTTCCATAAAAATTTCATAAAAGGCGTTACTTATCTTAGTAATTTTCATCTATCTGACCTAATCCTATTGCCCATTGTCTATTATTAAAACCACAATTAATGTCCTCTTTTATTAGAAAATGCATCCTAATACCTCCAATAGGTTCAAAGATCAATACAGAAAGTAAATTGGTTTACACGAGCAACACCTTAAAAAATTTTCAACTACCAGAGAGAGAGAGAGAGAGAGAGAGAGAGAGAGAGAGAGAGAGAGAGATAGAGAGAGAGAGAGAAAGGGAGAGACAGGGAAAGAGAGAGAGAGAAAGTGAGAGGGAGGAGAGAGGTACGTTGTGCTCTTTAGTATCTCGATCTGGAATTGTTTTAATCATAGAAAGTATATGTGTACTAATTACAAATTTAGTATAGCGATAACTCCTATGGAGTGACCCTGTGGCGACTTGACGACGTCAGGCGTGGCGTTTCCGACCTGGCTCAGCCAAATTAAATCTGTTTGCTTTTCGTGAAATTCAACGAAGGCCACTTTGATAAGTAGAAAACGGTATGTGTAAGTAGGCTGTGAGATAGATTTAAGAAAAACAAAAATAATAAAGATTGATTGTTCCGTCTGAAGTTAATCAAAAAGGATCAAAATATTGTATAGATTTGAATTTCGATAAATATAAAAGAAAACTAAAAGCTAAAGATCGCAGGAATTTCCCCCACAATAACCGCATCCTAAAGCAAATAAAGAAGTTTCAATAGATGTATGGACTTTAATTGATGCCCGCATTTCCGTATCAACAAATACACTTTTCTTCCAGCGTCTGTCCTTTTCAGGTTCCACTGATAGGTCTGAACCGAGGAACTCCCTGAGACCTCACAGGCCTTCAAGGGGAGAGGAATAAAACCCTGAACTGCTAGTGCTGGACGTGGTACAGTCCCGTCAACGAGTCTACCTATCTACATAATACCAAATATATCGAGCTGCTTATTGTGTTCCTGATGTGATGCAGTTTGGTCAACAACTGGAATCAAATCTTGAACTGCTGGCACTGGATGTGATATAGTTCCGTCAACGACTTGGCCTGTCGATATAATACCCAATATATCGATCTGCTTTTGTGTGCTCCTGATGCGATACAGTTTGGTCAACAAACTCCGGCCTGCGATATAACACCAAATATATCCAGCTGCTTATTGTGTACGTGCCGCCTCATAACGAACTGCACTGGTCTACTATCCATAGAGAATCTCTCTAGTCCTCACGAAGTTACCACTCAGGAAGTCATAGGGACATCCTGTAGTCTTTATTACCCCAACAATATCGATAGAAAGAAACTCATCTTGTTCTACGGAAGTGCTCTACGGGCTGTCATTGGGACAGTCCATACTGCCTTCACGCCACTTCTATATTTCTGCAGTAGTTCTCATCTTACTTTCAGATCAAGAGGACTTTGGATCTCTACACACAAGCTCGAGCTTAGGATTCAATCCTAAGATTCCGTTGTCACTAATATTTCATGAGGCTATCGACGCACGTCGGTCTCAACTGGAGACATTAACTACTGCGGTTAAGGATACACCCTTGACGCACTTGGCTGACCTGCTACACCGGTCGTATAAAACAGCGTGGTTCTCACATACCACTAAAACCCCTACGGATTGGGGTATGTGGAAGGAATCTCTTGCTATACCGATAGGAACCTTGATCTGAAACACCCTGTACCTCTTCGATGACATCTAGGAATGAAAATTTAATGGTAACACGCTACCAACACCATTGCGAAACTTCAATTTATTTCGATATACGCGTGTTGAGATTTTTGGTTTTTCCCAATTATGTAAATGGTTTAATACTAGAGCACACGCGCAGGGGACATGTTTCCCATCGTTTTTCATTTTTGCTGCATTTTATGATGAGCGGCTGAGATATCATGAAAACCTAGATAAGTTTAATTTAATAACTAGTCTACGCAATAAGTAACTTGTTACCGCTTGGTGTGTTTGTACGTATGTATAAAGCTAGGGGCTAGGGGGACTTAAGTACAAATAGTACAAATAGTACAAATAGCCCCGCGCATGTGGTTGTGGAAATTTTCTAAAGGTAATAATATTGTTAATATTTTTCTAGTTGCTTTCATTTTTTAGTTTAATATTAGTTTAGTTATACAGTGGTGTAATATCCTACGGATAGATAATGCTTAGATGAGCAAAAAATTCCTTGGCGGGGGGGGGGGGGGGGGACTATCGGTTTCCGAGATAGCCGAACTTAAAAATATTTGGGTATGTTTTTATAGATTACCCTGTCATTGCTGAACGTTATACCCTATGATGATGATTAAAACTTTGACCGATAGATAGTCGTTGGACCTTTGCAACGCTGGATCATCTTTTTCCATCATCTTCTCCATTTTGAAGGTATAGATCAACAAAGTTAAAATTTTGGAATTTTGACTCGTTTGTTTTTTTTTACTTGACTACTATTTTTATCAAAAAACACGTCATCAATACCAGTTTTTCGTATTGGATCTAAGAAGCCTAAAACCTTAGCTTTAAAATGACACTCTGTACCGAATATGTAACCCTTTCTGTATTTAAATTTTTTCTTAAACACCTCCAGCGAAAATTGGTGAAAAAATTCAATAAGTGCCAGAAAGTAGGCAATTATCTTTTGAAAATGACCTTTTTCAGCCATTTCCACTGGATATGCATAAGAAAAAGTGCAAAGAACCCAGAAAGGGTTACATTTTCGGTACATAGTGTGATACATCATTCTAAAGCTAAGATTTTGGGCATCTTAAATCCAGTATGAAAAATTGGTATTGATTAAGTGTTTTTCGATAAAAATAGCAGTTAAATAACAAAAAACGAGTTGTAAATCCGAAATTTCAATTTTGTTTAGCCTTAAGTTCATAATAGAGGGGGTGGCAGGAAAAATTTGTAAACCACTATAAAGGTCCAACAATTATCATTCGAACAAGTTTCAAATCATCAGCACAGGGTCTAACATTCAAAAGTTACAGGGTAATTTATAAAAACATACCGAAATATTTTAAAGTCCAGTTATCTCAGAAACCCCCCGACCAATACAATTTCTTGCTCATCTAAGCATGACCTATCCATAGCCTTCGGATATTCCACCACTCAGTAATTTGAATAAAAATAGCTTAATGGGCAGAAAAAGTACACAAGTTGTTTGATTACCGTGGCAATTAGTTGAGATGATATAGGTAGGAAGAACAAACCAATAAGAAATTCACACCCTGTATGGAATAATAAAAATAAAATGAGAGTCGATCTGCTTGCAATGTAATGGAACTGTTTTCTCGGCTGTGGGTAATTAAAAGGAAGGATCCATGAGAAACAGAAATACTTCTTATTCTGGTACGAGTGTATAAAAAGCACATATCTTCACTAATTGATCAAAGCTATAAGCAGACCAAATTGTACTACTAGAGACAGTGATATTTATAGGAGCTGACCTTACGATAACTTTAGTGTTGTTTATGACCTTCGACTAGGGAACTAATGCAGAATAAATAATTCTTTTGGTGCCGGAATAAGAAGATTCATTTTCTCATAGACCTTTGAATTTTAGTACCTACAGTGGCTAATCATCAAGTAATTATATGCCTCGACTGTAAAAAAAAAATAATGAAAATAATGTCTATGGACCAGTTTGTGCCCATTTTAGTTGGGCTGCTTGAATTTTAAAGAGATTTATATTTATATTTTTCGTTTATATTTTAATTAGTATATAAGAAAGTTTTTGAAAACTTTTAGTATTTAAATAACTGTAACAAAGTTCCTTTTTTATAGTTATTAACACTCTTTTATTTTACACTGTGTGACTGAGGAAAACCACTTGAATAATGGGGTACTCATACCCCCACTCGAGCTCTAGTGAACAAAGTCGGGGCGCGTGTGCTCTAGTGTTAAGCATTTACAATATGAATATCATTATCGGCTGTGGCCTATCAACTTGATGTGATTAGAATTGTGCCTCTATAATCTCTCACTATAATTTTATTACAATCCCTCTCGCGACGGTGTGTTTTTTCACATTACAATTCTACTAATTAGTTATGACATCTTCCCCATTACAATTCTTGTGTAATAGATGATATAAGCCTACTTTCATATTTCCACTTTTCATAATTAAACAAAATTTTCAAAAGAAAGCAAATGAAAATGTCAACTACGTAGGACAAAGCAAAAGCTTTCAGAAGATACATAATTTCAGCTAGAAAAGCAATAGGAAACTTTTTTGATTAAAATTTAGGAAAAACCAATTAAAATAAAGTTCTTAGTAGTCAAAGAAAGTTCAGTTTCCGAAGGCGGCGAAATTTCTAATTACCTTCATCCTCCAATATTTTAAAAGCATTCTGCCTCAAATTTTATGTCTAATTTCATGGCATTGAGGTAATTAACTTAAAAAATTTGGCAATTTTAGGTATTTTGCATAAGCTTCTGCTTCCATTGTATTGCAAATTTATACTACATCCAAAATCAGGAGGGTGGATATATTCGTTGAAGAGAAAGACGAACCAAAGGATAGACACTTTTAAGAGCTTTTGTATTAAGGAAACGTGCTTGATGGGATATAGAAAATACAGCATCCATATTATCTTCTAAATTATACATTAAAATTTCAACAACTAGAAAGTCAGCTGCGAGTCAGCTGGTTGTCTGAAACGACAAAAACAAAAACAAACAAACAGATTAATGCATGGAGCTGCTACTGTATTTGTTCAAGCAATTAAACGATACAAGGTTGAAAGATGGTCTTATTAAGATTTATGAAGACTTTGTGATTCATCGTGAAACCTAATAACTGGCTTTTTCATTTATGATATACTATCAAGCAGGTATCACTATAAAGTGACATAAAATTAATTTAAGTCTCACCATCCCAACCTGTAAAACTTGTTAAGGTATGAAATGATAGCTTGCTGGGATACTGATGATGGAGAAAAATCCCGAAATGGTGTTGTAGACAAAAGATATTTTACTTCGAAATGAAATTATTCTCTATCCAAAATTTATTTAAATTAAATTTAATGTAGTTCCAATTTGAAACTAAAGAATGCGCTGCATTAGCAAGATATGGTCCAAGATATAGGTAGAAAAATTAACGTTAGTTTTATGTAGAGAAATTACAGAATTACATGATTGTACAAAAAAATGTATGTAGATAACAAACTAACCGTTTGAAGATAGCCAAAGAAAAACTCCTGATGAGTCTCATGGCTGGGGCGAAACTTGTTAAGCATCGCCAAATACCAGCCTACACGACATCCCTTAAAAATCTGTTATTAATTTTTTTTGTTAAACCATATTCAGATGCAAAACAATTCAAATAATGTAAATTTATCGTTTGCGCAGATATTACTTTTTTCGCAAACTATAGGTGTGTTCCCTTTTGTCCGCAGAACAGGGTAGAACAAAATATGCATAAAAGCACGCCTCATACATTTTCATAGAAGATTTATAAATGAAGCGAACAGTACAAATAGTTCAATTCAATCAACAGAACAATTTGTTCTCTCCAGTATATAGGAGTTCTAGAACAATGTGTGCATAGGAGTTCTAGAACACAGCTGATATCTGCGCGACAGACATGGGCTCTTAGAAGTGGTGCCACTTTGGCTACAATTGTAGTAAATTGCTACTTTGGGCAACGTTTGGCCCAAGAAACAATTTTTTTATATAGTGGTAACCGTAAAGTTTCTATTACCAAATTATATAACTTGAGTTATATAGACTAGTATTCGAAACTTCTTTGTAACCACTATAAACTCCTTATAGAGCTTAAATGGAGGATTATATAAAGGTTACCGTGACTTGTTTTAGGTAACATTATAGAACTAAAAGTTTCATAAAATGAGTAATAAAAATATTCTGGTTACCTTAATATAACTTCTAATATAACCCATAACCCAGGGTGCTCTCGATGAATTTATTTTGGTCACAGCAGTAGTTGCAGTAATGTTTCGGTTACATTTATAAACTTTGTTATAATAGTGATGGTAACGCTGCCACAAGGCTTGGGATTTCCACAGACTGATTACTTTTAGTGATTGAAATGTTAGGGGTAATTACTTTTCGTTACCTTTATTAAATAATACTAAAAGTCTTTTGGTTTTATAACGATCACTGTAGTTACTAAACGGCCACCGAAAAATTTTACGATATTTTACAGTGGGATATATGTGTTACCGAGAGCTCCCAATTTTTATTAAAGTCACCTACATTACTTAATGTTGTCGAGTTATATAAGGGTAACCACCGATACTGCAATAAACACTTATTACCAATTAGTTGTATAACGTAGTGATGAAAACAAATATAAAACTTTTATATATATCTTCTAGTAATGGTTACTATAAGTTATGTAGACCGGTGATTGAAGCATTTCCATCATCAACTTATAAAACCTGTAGTAACTTACTTCCACGATAACCATTAGTAACCTTAAAATACTCTAATATAACTACGTCACCAATTGGTTATATTATGAAACTCTTATACAGGGTGTCCCGTAAGTCGACGTCAAGCCGGAACCGGGTGATAGACCAAATCGTAACAGTTACCAGAAAAATATAAAAAAAAATCTAAGTCATGTGTTTTTCAAATTATAGGCAATTCTTTTGTTTTCGAGAAAATTTACACCTTGTGATGGTCTTTTAGCTCCTGTTGCTACAAATCTTTACTTTTTTTCAATTTTATTTTTCTTATGTAATCCCGAATAGTGCTTATGTAACCGGTTGCTTTAAGTTCTAAGCCAACTGCTCCAGCTTGGAAGAAAATGTCACATTTTGCCGAACCAAAAATATAAAATTATAATTCGTTGAACTTTAACTGACTGTACTGAAAAAAAAATGTACTACGCCAGTCTGGCAAATAACTTTAAAAGTTGACGCATTTAATAAGGATCCTAAAATGGTACAACACTTGCTACTTGTAACTTTAAGATTCTAGCTTGAGTGAGACGGAGAGTCATTCCATGAAGTGTGAGTAAGACAGATAGTTACGCTTTCGAGTCAGACATGCTAACTTTTTGTTAAATTTAGGACAAATTTTCCTTAATTTTAAAATTAAACACAAATTATTTGGATGCTCGACGTCTTCTTAAAAAAGATCGAGTTATCAGACGGGCAATTCTTCCGTTGTTGACAAATTCAACTGCTTCCGTAATTATTTGCCGAAGCTCAGCTAAATTTTCAATTGATTCTTATAAACTTTCACTTTTACTGCTCCCCAGTAAAAGAAATCTAATGGATTTAGATCAGGTGAACGGGCTGGCCACGAGATCGTACCAGACCGCCCTATCAATCTGATATTCTTCATTGAGATATTCTCTAACTGAAAGGGCATAGTGCGCTGGGCAGCCGTCTTGCTGATACCACATCTCTCTGTAAATACTTAGTGGCATGTCTTCCAGTAAATTAGGTAAATCGCTTTGCAAAAAATCTAAATAAACTTCAGCATTAAAGACCTCTGGCAACTCAAAAGGTCCTATGGCTTTTCCGTTTAAAATTCCGGTCCACATGTTTATTTTAAAACGATATTGAGATCTATTTTGTCTCATTAAATTCGGATTCTCTACGTCTGTTTTAAATGTCGATTCATCCGACCACAAAATTTTCTCGAAGAATCGCGGATCTTCCCGTTGTCTTTGTAGCATCGTTTGGCAAAACGCAACCCGAGGTTGATAATCCCGAGGTAGCAGGGTTTGTACTCGCTGTACATGGTATGGGTGGAGCTCATGTTTTTGTAATATTCGGTGAGCTATACTTTTGGGCACTCGTGTGCATTCCTGGATTGCACACTTCATGGAATGACTCTCCGTCCCACTCAAGCTAGAATCTTAAAGTTACGCTCTTAAGGCAAGCTTTGGGTACACTAGAATCAATTTTAGTAGGTGAAAAGAAATTTTTCTTGAAGAAAACATTTTTTTTTCCGTAATCTAAGAAATAATGTAGCAAGTGTTGTACCATTTTAGGATCCTTATTAAATGCGTCAACTTTTAAAGTTACTTGCCAGATTGGCGTAGTACATTTTTTTTTCAGTACAGTCAGTTAAAGTTCAACGAATTATTAATTTTATATTTTTGGTTCGTCAAAATGTGACATTTTCTTCCAAGCTGGAGCAGTTGGCTTAGAACTTAAAGCAACAGGTTACATAAGCACTATTCGGGATTACATAAGGAAAATAAAATTGAAAAAAAAGTAAAGATTTGTAGCAACAGGAGCTAAAAGACCATCACAAGGTGTAAATTTTCTCGAAAACAAAAGAATTGCCTATAATTTGAAAAATACATGACTTAGATTTTTATTATATTTTTCTGGTTACTGTTACGATTTGGTCTATCACCCGGTTCCGGCTTGACGTCGACTTACGGGACACCCTGTATATAAAAACTAATTCTAGTTTTCTAATTTAGAATAGAAGTTGTAGCTGAACCAAATAAGATCATTACTTTTGCGCCACCCGTTACAAGCATATGGTGTAACCTTTACCTTCATAGTGTTTTATTTCATAGTTCCAGGAACTATTTTTTGCGCATTAAATTATTTGATGATCCTACAGGAATCAAGCTACCTTATACAAACATTTTTGGTGGTTCCACCCAGGAACCAAATTACTGCGTAAACATCCAGTTTATTATTTAAATTTATTTTTCGTAAAAGCATGATGAAGCCCAAGATTCTAGCAGGACTCTAGCATGGATTAAATAAGCCGATAGTTGACAACATTTTCATTCGGTGAGCATTGAAAACTATCATGTAAAAAATTTTCTTTGCAGAATTATTTTAATAAGCTACTCATAATCTAATGATGACACCCATACAAAGAGAACGACACCCATATGTACGTTCTAAGTACTCCAAATAAGTATACACATCCTTACAGGTCATCACAATTTGCAAAATGAGGAATAGTTTGGCTATGTAATACAGTTAGTAACAGCATTACATAAACGTTCAATTGAGCCCATAGGGTTTAATGTCACAATTATTATGATATTATGAAGCATCCCTAACTAAACATAAATTGAGAAAATTTATCGCTTCTTCCTTGTGACCCTCTGATAAAGAGTTCTCAAAAGTAACACGTAAATAAGTGTTTAACAAGGACATTTTTAGACTTTTCTGTCATCTTTGCATTTTATATCCTCATAAATCCATTCAGTCAGAAAATTTACCTTCGAAGAAAACCTTTTTAATGCCTTCGGGTCAGCACCTTAAAGAGCTCATTTTCTTCCATAATATATATAAGTTTCTGGAAACCCAGCCAGAATGATATCCAGCTGTGCTCAAAACTTTATTAAATTTATGCATCCCAAAAGATAACTTGACTGTTATAATGGAGGCTGGATACTTCCGTATAAAACTCATACTAGTATAACAACTACTGGTACATAGGTACTAGGTGTATTCCATTAATTTTAACTATATTTTGCTCGACAAAAATTTTATATTGTTGTAAGTTGAATTTATGAAATGGCGGACATTTTGATAGTCGTTGAATTAATTTTAATAATTAAAATTAATGATGCCGCCATACAATTATTTTATGTGAGTTGTTTATCATTCAAATTAAAGGAACTTCATATAATTTCATTTGTTATTCCAGGTGTGCGAGCAGATTTTACATGATTTACATACTCGTACACTGGTTAGCAACTGGTTAGGTTGGTACAACACAAAAATGAGGAGGGATATGGAAATAATGTTTAATGGTTTTGTGGCTTGTATGAAATTTATTGAATTATTGCAATTGGCTAAAAGTATTTATTTTTGAGTGGAGCAACTGATTAGGTAGGTACTGTAAAAAAACATATTGAATCGAGATATATAGTAGGTACCTATTACAAAATGATAAAATAAAACAGAATTTTATTGGTAGAGGGTATTTTATTAATTTAATAATAAGTAATTTTACCATCAAAGTGTACTTTAAGTAATAGCTTTTTATTTTTATGATTTTTTTTTAAATATTTGGAGTAATTTCAGCCCACATTTTTTGTGACTTTCCAGCTCTGGTGCAAACTATTGCTTAGTTTGGTGAACAAATGTATTGAAAGGAACTGTGCCAGCACTGTTTGCATCTGTACGTTATTAAAGGAGCAACCAGTGTTATATGTTCAGACCACGAAAGTGTTGTGTTAAAAATGAAACTTACCTGTGGTACGGAAAAGTCGTATCGTCTAACAGAACTTCTGGAAATTTTGTGGTTTTCATAGATTGCAAAGTATTTAGAACAAGCTTATTCGGTTTTGCCCACAAGGATATCACTATAAAGTGTTCACGAAGTCTTCATATGTATAATCATAAGCATATTAGAGAAAATTTCAATTTAAAATGACTGAAGAATTATTATTTATGAAAACTGAAAATAGCAAACAATTGAGCCCTGCGGAATACCACTGCATACAGGCAAAAATTATTCTGAGAAATATTCATCATAATACATATTCTGTTGGCGGTCTTTCAAGTATGAGCAAATAAACTTTGGAAAAATATAAAAGAGATAGAAGTGTTAAATTTATAGACACTCTAATATTACCAGATGTTATCAGTAGCGCTGTGGTAGAACTGTGTTTAGGTGTAAATCTAGACTGAAAATTGAACAGTAGGTTATTGTAGTCAGCCAGTGGCAGAAGCAGGATTCCTATAGGGGGGGGGGGGGCAACTATGGTTTATTCAAAACTGGTACATGCAGAAAACTGAAAAAAAGTTTGAAGACACTCGCCACCACTTACAAATGTCAAATGCACAAAATTAATCATTAAAAAGTTACAAGTCGTAGAGATTAGCAACTGGATACCAGTCACAATGAAGAAACTTGCTCAAGGTTCTTTGCCACTCCCGAAAGTCAAAGGAGATGTCAGATTTTTCATTTTGTTTTGATCTGTAAATGTTGGAAGTATAAAATTTCCCAATCATCCATTTTAGTTAGTAAAACTAGGGAAATGTATTTTATTGAAATACACGAGTCATCAAAAATAGTATCTTTGTAAAACACAGGAATTAAAAATTTACAACTATTTAAAATAGTAGTCACAGAACAGATGCAATACATACCCTTTACGTATATAACTTCTTCGGAAAGTTAAGAAAGTGTGACTTCTTTTGTTTTTTTATATTATTAAGCCAAACTCAGGAGATATCCTATGAACTATTATGCAAAGCACAGCTAGGCAAGAAGGTGATAAAGATAGGAATTAGGGAACATGAGCAGAGTGGGGAAGGTGCTGACGTATGTCAGCCTTCAACTTTCGAAGATTGCATACCGGAGGAAAGACGAAGATGGTAGACTGTTCCACGTGCGCACAGGTCTGGACAAAAAACCTTAACCTTAAAAGGATTCAAACTTAGTAGGTTTTTAAATAAATCTATATGTGCCCAGCAGCACCTTGTTAGCATTTGAGTTCACTGTAATGTAGACAGCAGGTAGTTCAGGGTTCAGAGTTTTGGAGTTTGGCTTTTTATTTTATCACTTTCTTTTTCTCATAGTTTAGTAAATTATATTCTCTAGGTACCTATTGCTTCTCATTATCATGAAATTTTGTTTTTGATTTTTATTTGAACCTTAGCTTAGCTTAATCTATGGAATTGTAACGGTAGCGTTTTGTGCTATCTGGATAATTTTAGCTTTTGATTGATTAAACATTGGATCGGTTTCTTGCTGACCGTTTGTAACTAGAACTGTAAATGAATAGAACTTGAAGAAAGACTGAGCCTTAATATATATTGCTTTAGTGCTTAGCTAAATTTGAATTTGAAATTATATTGTGTTGAATTACTTAGATTAGGAATTTCAGTTTTCTTCAAGTATATATTGCTTATATTTATTTTATTTTATATCCCAAACTCTTATACCAGCTTTTGTATTGTATTGTACAATGTACATATGGTCAATTGGCGCAATTTAGATTTCGTAGTCGACTCAAACATATTGTAATAATATTCAAATTCAAGAAGATTGCGAGATATATCTGCAGGGTGGGCCAACTTGGACTGACTGATTTGAAATGCTTATAATTATTTTATTTTTAAAGTTTTTTTTTTATTTTTTTTTTTTTTGCAGGTTATAAAGAATTTAATAAAATTTGATAATATCATCATACTCAGTGCAAGAACGTGACCCGTTTTGAGAATTGGGGTTCAGTAGGTGATAAACCACGAAGAAATGTTGATCGACCTGTTCGCACTGAACAAGCTATAGATGCTGTACGAGAAAGTTGTAACGGACCAGGGTTTCTAAAAAAAATGAAACTCCTTCAGTTACAATATAAATAAAAATAATTCTTTATTTGACAAAATAGCATACCAATTACACAGCTAACTTAATCTAGTTCTATTTATCGCCTATACTAGAGACTATGTAGTGGTAAGGGGAACTTCACACGGCTTACAACTATGCTAATAATTCTGAATTCAACACTAGAATAACCTGAGAGGGAGACGGTGACGTATCAAAAAAATATTTGATGAGGATGGAAGGTACGGGGAAAAATCACACGACGTACCAATTAAATGTTAAGGCGGGATGGTTCACGCTAGCCTTAACACAACGGATGAGGACGGATGGTACGGGGAAACATCACACGACGTACCAAGGAAATGTTAAGGCGGGATGGTTCACGCTAACCTTAACACAACGGATGAGGACGGATGGTACGGGGAAACATCACACGGCGTACCAAGGAAATGTTAAGAAAATGCACGGGGATTATTCACACGGTGTGCAAGGGTTTACTAGTGTGGGAATTTCGTGCTCCACTAGTCACCCAGTAAAATTTCTGACCACCTAACTCGTTGAGCTCGCTGACCAGACTAATTTCTGTGGGCGAATGGCGCGCTTTATATAGCCGGGGGTCAGAACTTCTCAGTGGCTGAGTGCCTGATGCTTAACTGGCGTAAATATAAAAGAGCTTGCAAGCTCTTTTGAAAAGCTTTTCTTGTACTTGAATAGTACATGTGCTGGTGTTCTGATCATGCAGCCTGTGACTAGGGCAGCATTTTGGCATGCCACAGTGGCCTGATTACTTGAACTTAAGTTCAAGTTTTAATCAAATAACCCAGTAGCGGGCAAAAATAATTTATTTCGGTTTCAAATTCGTGACTTCGTTACAAAGTGTTAACATGGTTCCAACTGTGTGTACTCATCGACGTGCTACGCAATTCGGCATATCCAGAACATCGGTACGACGTATTCTAAAAGTTGATCTGAGGATGTTTCCCTATAAAATTCAATTGGCCCAAGAATTATTGCCGAGGGATGCACCACAACGGCTACAATATGCCAAAAGATTGATTTTGTTTGCGACAGAAAATGCCAATTTTTTGAATAATCTGATTATGAGCGATGAAGCAGCACATTTTCATTTGAATGGATATGTTAATAAACAGAACTGTCGAATTTGGGGTACGGAGAATCGGAGAGCATTGCAGCAGCGACAATTACATCATCTCAAATGCACTGTTTGGTGTGGAATCATGGCTGATAGAGTTATCGGTCCATATTTCTTCGAAAATGAAAATCAGGAGCCTGTAACCATCTCTGGGACGGCATCCTGGACCATGTTGGAAAATTTTTTACGTCCAGTAGCTCTCAATTATCCTGACATATGGTTCCAGCAAGATGAAGCTACACCTCATACCGCAGGAGCCACAATGGCGATTCTTCGAGAACTTTTCGATGACCGAATAATGTCAAAAAATGTTGATTTCCCGTGGCCACCTCGTTCTCCAGATTTGATGGACCTATATTTTTTTTTGTGTGGGGTTTCTTGAAGGAACGAGTTTACGTCAACAAAACAGAAAATTTTGAGGAGCTAAAGCAGAATATTCGCTCAGAAATTGCTCAATTGGAGCCAGAAATATTGGGCAACGGAATGCAAAATGTCTTAAATAGAGCCATTAACTGTCAACGGGTGAATGGACGCCATCTAAAGAATGCCATTTTTCATACTTAGCTTAAACAAAATTTATAATTTAATTTAATTAATTTAAAAACCAAATAAAATAACAAACTTTGAAAATAAAAAAATTATAAGCATTTCAAATCAGTCAGTCCAAGTTGGCCCACCTTGTACTAATTATAATTTAATGGAAATATCTATATTGATTCAAATTTCATATATAAATAATAAATAAATAAATATACATTGCCAGTGCTGAGGTTTTTTGCACCTGGCGCAAATATTCTTTGTTTTTTCTCCCCCTTCCTCATCACCTAAGATATGCGATTTTTTGCAAGGCATCTCTAGTAGGACCAGTCTTCGTTTTAGTAATATTTTGAGTACATACATAATATATTTGGAAAAATTGTTACTTTTTTAATGAAATTATCCTAAATAAGAATATTTTGAAAATATCCTTTCTGGTCGTCCTCCAAATTCTACCTAATTAAATAATTTTTTTGTAATGTTAAATTTACATATGACCGTCTTTTATCTAATAAATCTTCAAATTACCTTCCACTTTGTTATATGCAACACGTAAACCTCTGTTCGGAGCTTTCTCCAACACAGATATTTCCCGGCAGACTTGTTTTATATTTTCCCTCTACACTTGTAGGCTCATTTTTTAATATCTTCTATCTCCATAGAAAAACATTCGAGTGTCATTAAAGTGAGAGCCTTAACCAATCTAAGTTTCTCCTTCTTTGAATCCAATACCCTCTAGAAATATCGACTACAAAATTTATCTAGTATATACTTAATGCATTGTATGATAATGGTTCATCCTGCTAACAATAAGGAAAGCTCAGAGCTTCGAAATCTTGCATAACGTTGACCATTTACAGTTCCTTTTTTTCATCTTAGATTCATTCCACTCGAATATTTTTCAAGTATGACGCAAATGTGAATAATAATTTATATTCTCCTTAAATTTTCATTGAACCCAGTTGCAAAATTACCTTTTCATTATAAAATCTGGTCCTGCTTCCTGGCAAAAATATGATAGGGATGTGCCATTAATATTGTCAGCGTCCTTTCTATGCGACTTCGTGATAATCAGAATTTCGCACGAAATTTGGCGAATACTGACGTGAGAATTTATCTCAATAATTTAGCAAACTATACTCCTCATCCGTCTTAGCTTAAGCCCGTTCACCGTTGAATTTATTAACCAAGATTCTTGTCTGGATCGCTTTATTATTTTTGATAAGTATTCTCTTGTAGGACATCATCTCCTTTAGGTAAGGATATCTCCTCATAGATTCTGTGGAATTTCGATAATATTCTCCATAGGCAATCAAAACATCTCCCAATTCATCATAAGAGGAGACATTTGTAATTTAAAAAACAGCTGCGGGGCGCCGAGTTATTATTTTTCTACAAGGAAGAAAAACAAAAAGTCTCACTTTTGCTTTTCCTAGAAATTAATAGATAAAATTGGTACCTCAATAAGAACAAAAAGAACACAGTTTCGGAAAAATCGGTTTTGTTTGCGAAAATTAAGCCAAGCTAGTGTTGAATATTTTTTGTTATTAGGACCATTGCAATTTATGTATTATTAAAAAGCAGGCCAACGATATAATTACGGGGGTCACCATATAATACCTAGATATACCTACCAAGATTCAGTTAAGTATTTCTTGACAGATGCAGTTAAGTTGTCTCTTTAAGTGCCAGTTTGTTGTTAGTTCATCCAGGGTTGCAATCATTGATACAGGTTATGTTAGATGGCGTTACAATCAACTTCAACTTTATAAAGCACAGGTGTTCCTCAGGGTTCTGTTTCTTCTCTTATATTGATTTTTATCGATGGACCTGCTCTCCATTACTTTCATTTTAATCTCTTACAACTTAAGTGAGACCGAAAGGCGTTTGAAGCAATAAAACAATGTAAAAAACAGTACCTTCAAAATCATTTATGACGACCAGAGAATATCATAGTTCTATATCGACTGGCTAAAAACAACACCACAATGTGGGATGCTTTGGACAGCGAGCATATACTTAAAGAGAATTCACTTGCACAGATGTTCAAGAGACAGAGATTATCCATTAGAATAGCCTTTATTTGAAAAAATAAAACAAAACAAATATGAATCCAAATTTTGAAAGAAAGATTTGCATGTATTATTTAGGGAAAACGAGCATGTGTGTGACAAAGAGAAATATACTTGTTTTCTTTTTTCAGAAGGAGAAATGTTGCAGTTTTTCAATTAGGGTGTATTGAGCAGCTGTTTAAGGGATTGATCTGTTCGTACACGCTGGCTTGGGCACCTAAGGTAACCCGCACATGTTAATTTTTCTGATGAATTATTTTATTTGTAGCAATATCTGATCGGAGCTAAAAACCACGGTTATCTCTTCAACCATTTAAATATTTTTAGATACCATCCAATACCCAAAAAAAGGTGAGGCAAACGATCCCTCAATTTATAGACCAATTGCCCTTACTTCCATTCTTTCGAAGGTTTTCCAAACACTCATCAATACCCAATTGATGAAATATCTTGAAATTAATTACCTTATTAACAATCGCCAATACGGCTTTCGTGGGGGCCGCTCTACTGGAGATTTACTAACATTCCTTACTGAGCGTTGGAAGCAAGGTCTCCATAATTTTGGTAAATCTGAGATCATCGCATTAGATATTTCGAAGGTCTCCGATACAGTCTGGCATCCTGATTTTTTAACTAAACTTTAGGCATTAGGTCTAGACAGTCTTTTCTCAAAATGGATTGAAAGCTTTCTTTTCCGCCGATCAATTTAAGTTATGTTGGACGCAGTTACTTCTGACCGTTTTATAATCCATGCTGGTGTACCGAAAGGCTCTGTGCTCTCTCCAACTCTCTTCCTCATTTTTAATAATGATCTGCTAGTTCTCACTTTTAATCATATTTATTGTTTTACAGCCTAGAGCATTCTTGAGTTCGTGTTGTTCGACTCTATAGCTGATCCCGTGCGAATGTTATAGCTGACAAACGAAACCACATGTTCAGCTCACTAAATTATGACCTCACAACAATACTCGCTTGGGGCAGAGCGAATCTTGTCTTCCAAAACGTAATGTTGTCTGTTATCACTTAAACGTACTCCCACTCCAACTCAACCCATTTCCTTCGATGGGATGATATCTCGGACTAATCATCTCTTAACATCTTAGGCATTGAAATATCCAACAATCTTAGTTGGTCTGACCCCTTTTTTGGTATTGCCAGAAACGCGATGAAATGCCTGTTCTTTTTGCAAAGATGCAAGAAATATTTTACTCCCTCAAACTTGGCGCCAATCTACAAGTCTCATATAAGGCCTAGAATATAACTCCCATATTTGTGCAGGGGCTGGATGCGCTGCATTGTCCGCGTTAGAAAAAATCCATAAGAACGCCTTTCGGCTTATTAGCGATGACATATCAATAGCAACTGTTGATTCCCCAGAGCACCGACGTAGTGTTGGATGTGTATTTCTCTTTTATCGCTTTTTCTGTGGTCATTGCTCTGACAAAATTTCTAGCCTGATACCTTGTGGAATACTCCTAAGCCCACCACACGAGCTACTAACCCGAGCTCACCCTCAAAACTCTTGAAGTCAAATTCGGCCGTACTCTGAAATTCCCTGAATTCGTCATAAGGAGAACAGTGCGAATGTGGAACAGTTTGCCATCCTCTGCCCTCTCCCCTCCAGCTATGAGCTTCAAACATTCAAGCGTAATACGCACCGTCACCTACTTGTCTCAACCCAATAATCCTCAATTCCCAAGCCCTTATTCCTTTTCTGCCAAGGCTGTGCTATGGCATTATAGGGTATGCCATGAGCTTTCCTTTGGCAGCATCGTAAAAAAAATGTATTGAAATTCTGAGACGCTTTTTTCCGAACTCTGCAAATTTGGAGCAGACTACCACACTTTCTATGTTTCCTCGCACTTCATATGGGCTTCATACATCGACATCTTTGCCACAATCCTTATGTCATATAAGCTTTTCACTTTGGTTTCAATTGGTCGTTATTTCTCGTATCGTATCAGTCTGCATGCCAACTAAATTTATACATCACAGAGTAAAATTGAATTCTATTCTTAGACTCCCACCCGGGTTATTTAATTGGTTGCGTCACAAATTAACATTTCAACGGAATCATTATAGTGGAATTTGCCCAACTCTCCATAGGTGAAAATTTGTATAGAGGTAAATAAACGAACATTTAAATTAATTTTGCAATAATTTGACCGACAGCATTGTGTAGCTCTTCTGTAAAATCTAGCTGTCTGCCTATTTATTCATGTTCCCTTTGAGTTGTCACTTCATGTTTGTAATTTTATCCTTATGCCAAAACATCACACAATAAAATCTACATAAACTCTAATTATCACGAGACAATCTGAAGTACCTACCCTAGTCTGGTCAGATTAGTACAAAGGCTCAGAGCTTTTGAATCACACTTCAGTAATCCTCTTCAGCGCAACAATAAAGCGCCCCCAGTAATGAGGACAACCACTTCTGAAAATGCAATAAATTCTGGAATATTTACTGGGGACACAAGTGTGGTCCCAAATTATACACCTACGAGTACTTCTTCTACTACATTACGTGCTATATATATATAGGACAAGTGGCAGGATTCAGAGATACTTTCTGACCTTTTTAGGGGAATTTGATTTTAAGTGCCAAGACGTATACATAAAAATTAGATACATTTGGGGGAGTAATTCACAATCAACGGAATTCCTGTGGGGAAAAAGCGATTTCTAGTCTTAAGCCTATAGTCGTATACTAGTTAATGGATAATATGAGACGTCTCTTAAGTGCTATGTAAGGAAAAATGGCACAACACGTAAAAAAGATAAGACGAATCTGTTGTGGTCGCATAATCTGGAGTAAATCTAAATTGACGTGCTCTACTGAATATTAGTTTCAATGTTGACTTACTGCTCTAATTGACAAAGTAGGGGAGCCCGGTGCATAATGACGAACGATTTATCTCTAGATTTTTCTTAAATCCCTGAATCGATTTCTTGAAACTTTAAACATACCAATCGCAAGTAGGGTCATCAAGAACAAATTGTGATATAGATAATTATCGTCTAGTATCCTTATGAAGTGCGCTGTTGACGTAAGTGGAGTGATGACCAGTTCGTCACAATACCCCAGTCATCAGTTTATGATACACCTGGCAGTTTTCAGGTAAGGTTAGATGGCTTCAGCTTTAACTGTGTTGGTGCTAACGAGATTATGAAGGATTTTCTTTCCATTAAATCGCATGCTATCGGACCGGATGAAATCCCCCCCAAATTCATAAAATAAATTCTGCCTGGATTCTCACTCCGCTATTTAACACTTGTCATAACACTTCTGAGTTTCCCTCTCTCTGGAAAATCTCTACTGTGATTCCGATAGCTAAGAAAAGTTCCCCTGCCGATTTAAATGACTTAAGGCCGGTTAGTCTATTATGCTTCCTTTCTAAGGTTTCCGAAAAAATCATATCCCTTCAGATAATCGAATATCTTCAGAGTAATAATTACTTTACCAGCTGTCAATCAGGTTTTCGCGTCACTCATAATTTTTAAACTGCTCTCCTAAAAATATCGACTGATATTCTCAGGGCTTTGGACGATAATAAATTGTGCCTGTTGGCCTTGCTGGACTTCTCCAAGGCTTTTGATAGTGTTAGCCATGCTAAGTTGCTGTCTAAGTTGTCAGATAAGTTTAGTTTTTCTTCGTCTGCCTTTGGCTTAATTTATTCTTTCCTGTCTGATAGATCCCAAAAGGTCATGGTTGGCGGCTCTGTATCTCATGCGCTGTCGTTGATATGTGGCGTCCCGCAGGGATCCATACTTGGTCCAGTATTGTTCTGTACTGACATTAATGTCATCCCTGATGTTATTGAGGATTGTAGTATTCACTTATATGATGTGATGATTTTCAGCTATATTTGGCACTCCCAATAGGCCTTATGGACGATTGTGCAGACCGCATCACTTCCGATTTAGTTTGGGTCTTAACTTGAGCCGTTGAGAATCATTTGATACTTAATCCTGATAAATTCCATTTGATGGGGATGTTTAGAGGGACTTTTAATGCTAATGATCTTCTTCCAGTCTTTTTAGATTCGAAAATCTTGCGATATACTATACAGGTCTCCGCAGACTATGGCTATCGGCTAGTATTCTCTCAAGGCCGTTACGCTTGATGTTTGTCAAAACACTACTCATGCCTTATTTTACCAGTGGCAGCGTAATTTTTCCTCATTTAGACGCAGTCTGTCGAAGAAAGATCAATGTTGCTTTCAACGACTGTACGCGATTAGTTTTCGGGCTGCAACGCTTTGACCATGTTTCTCCACATTGGCACGCTCTACTTGGCTGCTCTTTGAATGTTCATTTGGTTCGCAAGGCTCTAATATTCCTCTATAAACTTATTTATTCAAAAAATCCCACCTACTTGTATAGTGAGCTTGTATTCATGCAATCTTCTAGAAATGTGAACATTTTGATACCTCGACACAGACACTCCATTCTGGAGAGCTCCTTCTTCGTTCGAACAGTTCACGTGTGGAACTAACTTCCTGCTGAATTACAGGGAACGCCCCCGATGGGTATCTTTCGGAGGCTTATTACCCAATATATCCCTCTCGAAAATCTATCTTTATAAATCGCATATACTTTATATGTAACTTTTCCTCCGATCTCGACTCTACAACAATTCTCTTTTTACAATTTTCTACCAATTTATAATGCATTTTCTTCTTTTATTTACTTTTTTTTCTTTTTTCTGTTCTCTTTCTTTTATCATTAACCTTTAATTTTGAATTAGCTATCAAATGTTTCCTTTTTCTGTTCTATTTTTCTATTCTAATTATATATTAGTATTAGTATTAGACTATTAGTATTAATATTGGTAGTACCCTGGTAGACATATCATGATGAGCTCATCAATGAGCTCCTCATGAGCAATCAGATGAACGTACTAATGAAATTTATTCGCGTTTGAATCAAATCCGGGAAAAAACTCATTTATTTACTTTTTCACAGATAGTGTGCATGAGATATTGCATCTCTTTCACTTATTTTGAAATGTATACTTTGCTTCTCTTTTGAGCATTTTACAATATTAGATGAGCACTTCGATGAGTACATAATGAGCGTTACGATGAGCTTATTAATGAGTATGTCAATGAGGGTCACGATGATCTTATTAATGAGCGTAGCACTGAGTGTCATGATGAATTTATTAAGGAGCATGTCAATGAGTGTCATGATGAATTCATAAATGATAATCTGCATTTACGGTTGATTTCATATTTTTTCCCGAATTCAAACTATAAGACGCTGAGGCGTAAGGATTTGGGCATCACGTCTTGTTCAGCATACCGGCGACAGTCTTTCCGCGGAAAACAAATCAAAAAATTAATTTAAAATAAATAATTTAAAAACTTAAATAAATAAATCACAAAAATCAACTCAAATTTTCCTAGTAGAAATGTCATCTGACAAGGTGATGACAATAATAAATATTTATTTATTGCTGGTTTAGTATATAGGGAGCAGTTTCATGCTATCTAACGAGCCCTTCGATGAGATTTAATGAATGCTCATCAGGAGGCTCATGGGGACTTAATTTTCTATATGTTTCTTTTTGAACTGCAAACACCTTGATACTTTTCATAAAAACTTTTACATAAAAACTGCCCCTTGCGAGGCAGGAGACAAGGTAAAACTGTGAGCAATTTCTACTAGGGTAGTCTCTCTCTGCAATATTGTTCGGTACAGGCAAAAGATTATTATATCTTATTGTACTATGGCCTAAGATTAATAAATTGAAAATTGAATTGAATATGGGGCATAATGACTGTGGGTTCGGGGCATAACAACGAATTATATTTAATACATTAAGTAATATCATTTTTATCAAAACATATTATTATTAATTAATGACCATAATGAGCCTTGGAAAAAAGGCCAATTTTTATTCGACATTATAAAAAAAAACGAATTTTTTTGATTTTATTAGTTTTAGCAAGTTTAAAGGGAATTATTCCACTAATTCAGATTTTCAAAAAGTTAATTTTTCTATTCCACTCGACAAAACTCTCGGCTGTGTTAGTTGTGGAGAAGTAAGAAGAATATTTCTCAACTGACAGTATTATCTGTTTTTGTTGTAATTTTTGAAGGTAGCTAGGAGCCTAGGAATTTTCAAACTAAATTATGGATTCACCTGGCTATATTTACAAAAACGAATTATCGAAATCCTTGCAATACTTACAGAGAAAGGGGAAGTAAATGAGTTCTTTTTAAGATGAAATAAATCGACGTGTTTTGGTACCAAAATGGATATATTTTCAACTCATAATTATGAAGAACTGGTAAGTCGTGGAAATTCACTTTCCATGAGGAAGATGTTAACAACGGAGTACTAATGGATGTGAAACAAAGAACGGAAGAAACATATGCAAAACCCAACATATGTATAACCCAAGTGCAAAAAATCCCTTTTCAGCGGTAAAAAGTCCATTATGAGGTTAAAATAATCAAAAACAAACTACACCACTCGATTACCCACCTCTCCTTCTTTAATTTAATAGGAAATATGGCGTATTTTGAACAACCCCTATGAGGGGTGGTACGGCTCCCAATCCTAAGCCCCCCCCCCTCCAGCAATTGTTCACCTATATTTTTGTACTCTAGACTCCAAATCCGTCGGGAAGAAATCCCGATATTCTACGACCGTCCCACACGGAGTTAGGCGATCTTCAATATTGCGACACTTCTCACTCTCCAAATATGTTAGTGAATCGCAAATAGAGAGTTAGGGAGGTTTAATCGGGGAAAACGAAAATTCTCATCTCCCAAACTCTCCAACTGTTCGTATTATAGAATCCGGCCCCCGGACGTTCTTGAAGTGTTTACAAAATTATTAATAAAAAAACAGGCAGTGATTATACGGGGAAAGCTTCTATGAAAAACTCTGTTTACAAATGAAAAATCTTTAGAAAAACAAATTTCTTTGCAAAAGAGGGCGTTTCGAATCAGCGGGAACCGTATTACTCATCAGTACGGCTTGTTTCCTGCCTGCCGTATACTCCAAAGATAATAAGCAAGCTGACCTCATATATATGCACTTAAAAATAATTTTTAAATGTGAATTATATATGAGAAGAAATATTACGTATTTACTTGAATGCCTAGCAATATTTAATCCTAAATCGAGAAACGCCTTCTTTCTAAGGTTCCGTACCCAAGGGTGAAAACGGGAACGTTATTTCTAAGCCTCCGATGTCCGTCTGTCTGTCTGTCACCGGGCTGTATCTCATAAACCGTAATAGGTGGACAGTTCAAATTTTCACAGAGTTTGTGCTTCTATTGCCGATATAACCACAAATAATAAAATAAAGTAAAATTAAAAATTAAAGTGGGCCCCCATAAAATAAACGTGATTTCTTCCTCGTTTTATTCTCATTCCTTAATATTGTCATAAGTAGGCATTTTTTTTTAAATGACAGCATTATTTTTTTACATGACGCCTACTATGATTCGAAAAAATAAATAAAAAGTACATAGTGTTAAATCTTGTACGATGGTACGGAGTCCTTCATGCGCGAGTCCGACTTGCACTTAGGTAAATTTCATTTTGACTAAATTCGCTATGAATTTATTTCATAGCAAAATTCTCTAAGAATTTAGTGGGTGGTTTTCAGTAGATACTCGAGTGAAAACAATTTTGTACGGGTGAATCTTCAAGTTCAGATTTCAAGTTGTAGTGGTCGAAGAAAAGCCCACTTCATATGCTAGGGGAAAAATTTATTGGAATGGATTTGTGGCGAAATGGGAGCGACCTACACTTAAGCAGTTTCCAATGAATTTCAAGTGTTTTACATTCCAATCGAGGTTCACTTTGAGAATTGGAAACGGTTTGGTGAGCAGGCATTGATTTTTTATGTTAAAAGTAAAAACAATAAAATAATTAGCTTTGTGCCAACCATCCATTCAAGCAAATGTATTCAATATATATAAAGTGTAATGAAAGGATATAAAAATTGTGATCTACAAAAGAAAAAGAAAAACAACACGTCCGACGAACCATTTCTTGCAAAGGTATAGAAATAAAGATTGAGAAAAAACATGTTCATGTTTTTATTGTACTGAGAATATAAATTTATCTTGCATATTCTTAGCTATAGGTTCAATAAATCTTGTTGCGTTTCAAGGGCGCTTCGGTGCCTCCGCCTACCTCGCAGTAACAAGGAGATCCGCCATCTTCACCTTGATGTGGGTTCAACCCGATCTGAGTATCTCGCAACAATTACGGCAATAGAGCGTCGCTACTGCCGCTGTTTACTGAAACTTCGAAGAGACATCGTTATATAGACACAGTCCCCTGCGAGCGAATCCTGGCCAACAATAATCGCCAGATTCACGCGTATATCCTGACTAATGGCAGCGATGTTTTCATTTGGAATATCCGGTTCGTTAACGCATAGCTGTTATTTGGTTGGAATGAGACCCGGTTACCTGAAATTTTTTGATTAAACTTCGAATTGTACTCTCGGAGGGATGATTAGAATTACGTACACCGTAAAACATAAATTTTGGTAATAACTTTCAACAACTTCTACACGTTGGTAAATCGGATAACTTTGGTTCACTGTCCGGCCGGCAGGCCTTCCATTATTTGAGAACGAGTTGACCTAGTGAGCTTTAATTTCGTGCATACTGATAATAAAAAAGTAATTAATGCCTTGATTTATAGAATATATACACATAATGAAATTTGCTGGAAAAACTAGAGTAAAAGTTATGCTGCATTTTACACCCTAGATGAAATCTCATAGAGATACTAGGTAGAGCAAACTGAATTGGACACACATGCATAGATAATATTAAGCCATTTTGATTTTTCTTCTTCTTCCTCTCGATAATTCGAGAACGCGTTTACTTAGAGAGCTGAAATTTTCCAAAGAGCCTTCTTAAAATCATTTTAGATTTAAATTCGAAAATCGGACAAATCCGGTAACTCCTTCGTAGGGTTGCTATACAGAAATTTCGTTTTCCAATATATAATAGGACACTGCCTGAGATTGCGTCGCCGTAGACGAATTTTGTACACGGCGTTTTCATAAGAACAGCAAATACAATTTTAAAAATGAACTAAACCGGGCAACCCCGTCTTATTGTTGCCATAGATAACTTTTGCTTCTCACTTTTTTTTGGATATTAGGTTGACTTGTGGCGGCGTCGCCTTCGTTTGTCAGATAGATTTAATCAAACGCCGACGCGAGTTACGTTACCTCACCTTAATACAGGAAACCGATATTCAATTACAAGTCTAGACAGTCTCGACATAAATAAAATCCTATACGAACCTGATCCATTCCTCATATTTTCCACATTTTCCCATATTCCCAGACTTACCTGCAAAATAAACAGAAAAAGACAAATTAATAAAAAGCTCAACAAAACTTAACGTGGGAACAATGATTAGGTAAGCAGTTTTAATTATGAGAATTTTTAGAATTAAAGAAACCAGAATTCAGTCTTAAGACCGCCGTGATTTAGTTCATGACTTTTTAAAAGAAAAGCTCCAATAAAGAAAATATACTTGTGTTAGCTTACAATAAAGGAAAACAAAGAATATATAATTGTGTTGGTTTACTCTAAAGAGAAACCAGAGATTAGTGATAATTGAAAATTTGTAATAATCAAAGATTATAAATTAATAATTTTGTAAATATATAAACATAGTTGTTCAGTTTACAGTGGAGATTGAGTTTTTCATTTTCCGAAATCTATCCTCAGTTTTTTTGTTACGAATCCTAAAGGAAAAAGTTAATTCGCGCGTCGAACGTACTCACGATTGGCATCTGAATAACACCATACATTAAAACATTTGTAAGTTTAGTGGAGCCAAATGAGCGAGCACTTTGCGAGTTGTGGGTAAGGTAGTTTTCTTGTTAAATCCAGCAACCCGGTTTTAATAAATGTTTTTGTTTTTTGATAGGAGCTAGGATATCTCGTTTTTTGTAAAATATTGTGATCCGAGATAGACTTTAGTTTAGAAATACCGTGTTGTCTAATAATAATAATAATAATAATATTAACCAGGCATTTTTTACGATAAACATTTTAAGACCTGAAGAATTATATAAGTGTTTAAAATATTTGGTGTTTTATTCGCAAACCCTAATCGCTCCTTTGAAGGAATAATCCTAAAAAAAAATAGAATTGAATCAATATTTCTTCCACAGTTCCACCATTCTCAAAGAAGATCGAAAGAAGTGGAATCTTAACTTAGAAGCTGAGTCGAGTATCTAGTGTCATAGGACCGTGGCTAGACGTTCTGTCACGCAACCACATACACACTGGTTCCTGCAACTACAGCTTCCAGGCCGATTAAGTTCTTCCTTTGGCAACTTAATCTGGACAAACCATTTCACAACGACAACAAACCGCAAGACAACATAGCAGTGAACAAAGAACTCATGGTGAATAACAACCTCAAGACAACATAGTAGTAGCAATAGACTACAGACTGACAATAAGTTTCACCGAAGATGTCAACGATTTCCTCCAGCAATCACTTTGATTCTTTCAAAGATTTTTGAATCTATCATGAACACCAAATTAGTGAAGTATCTGGACGCTAATCTGGAGACTTACTGAATTTTTTCTTGGAATATTGGAACCATAGTCTTCACAAGTTGGGTGAGTCCGAAATCGTTGCCCAAGATATTTCAAAGGCCCTTGATATAGTCTATCATCCAGCTCTTTTAGTCAAACTTAAAGCATTTGATCTCTGCCGTCCTCTTCTATTATGGATTGAAAGTTTCTTATCCGGTCGCCTAATACGAGTTGTACTAGATGGCATTTCATCTGAACCTCAACCAATAAAGACCGGTGTACCTCAAGGCTCTGTTATCTCTCCATCTCTCTTCTTAATTTTCATTGATCTGCTTTCCTGTACTTCCAATCCCATCCATAGTTTCGCCGATGACTGTACGCTTGATTTCGTTTACTATTTTAACACTGTTCCGGACTCCAGACGGAATGCCGCATTTGTTAAACGAGATTACATGATACGATCATTGAATAACGATCTTGCTAATATCCTTGTTTGGGGCAAAACGAATAGCGTCGAATACAATGAATCTAAGTACCAAAGCTGTCTCATCTCATTAAAACAAGATCTTAATTTATCCCACTTCCGTTTCTTTTGATGGAGCATTTATTTACAATATGCCATCTTTATACATTCTTGGGATAATATTTTCTGTAAGCTGGACAGATCACATCTTCTCTGTTGCCAAAAAAGCATCAGAATGTCTCGGATTTCTGAAAATGTGTAAGAAATATTTCAGCCCGTCAAATTTAGCGCTCATCTGGAAGTTTAGTATCAGATCTAAAATGGAATACAATTCTCATATCTGGGCCGAAGCTGGTCGCATAGCCTTAGCATCATTGGATATTGTCCAAAAGAGAGCTTGCAAATTCATTGGTGATTTGGCAACAATTTGTCATATCAACTCACTCGAGCACCGCCGCAAGGTTGGATGCCTTTCGTTCCTTTATCGCTACATGCATGGTCAATGTTCCGATGAAATATCTAGTTTGATCCCTTGTAGAATGATTCCTGCACGCAATATTCGCGCTGCAAACCGCGCACATCCTTTTACCATTAAAATTACCTTCGACCGTACAGTAAAATTCCGTGAAGTTTTGTATGCCTTTTTTATCTTCTGTCTTTCCTCCGGCATACAATCTGTCAAATTTTAATAGTAACATACATAAGCACTTCCACCGCTCTTCTCACATTCCCTAATTCTTTTCCCTATCTCTGTGCTTTGCATCATAGGGCTTCCCCTGTGCTTGGCTTTCTAATATAAAAAAAAAACAAAATCGCAATCCAAAATCAACCCTTATATAAGAATACGGGGAATGAGTAATTCCAGTAAGGACTGATTTTCGCTATCAACAGTCTTATAAGCAATCAGTATTCATACATTTTTTATATAGGATCAAAAGGATCACTGGAAAATTGTATTCTTATATTTGTTCAAGAAGGATTTTTTTTTGGATTCTCCGGTATATAGCAAAAGCCAAAACCCATTTGATTTTGGGTGACAAGTTTCAAGTCTTGGTTTTGACTCATCAACAGGTCCCAAATAGCGAAATTGAGTGACTTGAAAAAGAAATGAAAAAATGAAAAAAATTGAGAAAAATAGAGAAAGAAAAGAAAAAATAACAAAATTTTTTTATTAAAAAATTTTTCAAAATTTTAAAAAATCAGATTCATTCGAAACGAATTGAACCTGTATTCGTCCGCAGTAGGCTGAAAAAGAAAAAAATAAAAAGGAAGAATAAGAAGCGTTTCGTGTTTCGAATGAATCTGTTTTTTTTTTCATTTTTTTCATTTCTTTTGCTTGTTCTATTTTTTCATTTGTTTTTCAAGTCAGTCAATTTCGCTATTTGGGACCTGCTGATGAGTCAAAACCAAGACTTGAAACTTCTCACCCAAAATCAAATAGGTTTTGGCTTTTGCTATATACCGGAGAACCAAAAAAAGTTCCTTCTTGGACAAACATAAGTTTAACCCGGTTATTTGAGCCGTGAAGGATTCCTGCACAGTTCAGATTTGGTTGGTTTAAGAAGGCTTCCTAATTAAACACAGAACAACGCTTTCATTTAAGAAAAAACTTTATTCTAAATTCTATTTACAAACCTCGATATTTATATATATAATTATAATAATTTTAATATGACAAATATGCAGAATCAACAAATTCAATTTTACAAATTTAATTGACAACAAATTTCATGCGTGAAATTCGATCTCACGAAATTGTTATTTGTCTGCAGGTGTTGCTGATGCAGCAAAAGTGCATGAGATTTACCTAATTAAATTGAATTTGGGCTGCATTTTTTTCTTCAATAAAAGTTATTCACTTCTAAATTTGCTGATTGTTTTTTAATGTTTAATGCTTAAACATCCTCCCCCCTTGAGTTGGTGTCCAACACAAATTTCTGATCCAGGCCCCCTTGTGATGCTCCTGGTAGTTTAAAGGTGTTGGTTTTCTTACACCGCAAATACATTAACTATAGCTGAAGATTGCTAGCAAAGCTGTCACTGATAGATAGGTTATTGTTCGGGAAAGGTTGAAGTTGCCTTGAGGCCTTTGATTCTAGAGGTTAGTTCCTTCATTTCTCGTGCATTAGATTGCAGATGAAATTCGGATGAGGCGAGTTGCGGTGTCCTTTGTGTTACACTCAGGTGGACTTCTATCAATGCACTGATGTTTATCCGTGGAATAAGTCCGGAGGTAAGGTTACTTTGATACCGGCCGTGTCAGCTAATCGTCATGGAACTCTGTTTGACTGTGCAGTCTGGTCGGTACCTCAAGATTCCACTTCCGTTAAGTGTTTTGAGTAGGACTTCGGTTCCGCAGACAATATTGAGTGTAATTTCCACATCCAATGAAAATAGCCAGTTGTTGGGTGTGTGAAGCTGAATCCATATCTTCGAAAGCTTTGTGGTTCGGAATCGGCATGTTGGTGATAATGTTCGGTGATGATTTAGTAGCTCCATTTCACAGTGGCTCACACTGAATTTTAAGTTGTAGATCGGATGATTTTGAGCACATAGATATCGTTCATCGTCTAAGGTTTTGCATTTGTTCAGTTCGAATTACATTAAAGGATAGTATCGGTCTCTTGGTAGATTAAAGATGAAGTATTCGGTAGGTGGCTCAATTTAAGATAAAGCTATTTTTGTGGAGTGTAGGAATTGGGATTACTTTAAAGAGTTGAAAGTATTCATCTTGTTGTAGTGGAATTCGTATGTTTTTCAATGTTTAATGCTTAAACACCGGTAAAAAATCCTATAGAGTAATCTCTATCTGGATTCTTATAGAAATCTCATAGAAGATGCTACTGTTTCCACAATTTTATATGGCGTGATACTAAATAATCCCACTATAATTAAAAAAAAAAATACCTAATGGAACCAAAATAGCAAGTCATATAGACGAAAGAAAATTCAAACAAAATTCTGCGAATTCTGCTATTGCTATTCGATTTCTTGGATTTTTGTTACATTTTTCCTTTGTCTGTATGGTTTTATACATTAGACTCAATTCTGATAGACCGAGGATTTGTAGCCGAAAATCAAAATTTCATAAAGCAATTTTGAGAGCATACTGCATGTTTTGAACGACAGTACAATGCGATCCCATCAGGACAGCTATGAAGCCTTGAACTACAGTGAACTCAGATGTCTAAAAGTTGGTGGTGGATGTATAAACATTTATTAAATATGACTAAAAATAAATATGTAACTGACCAGTACCTCGGTAGTTGTCTTTTTAACATTGCATTCAGTAGGAGGAAAATTGCCTGTAGACATGTATTTATATGGGTCTCAAAATACTCAACCCCGCTCTTATTTATGGTTATCGTTGAGATTTCCTAATATTTAGGTCCCGTGTGGAGAATAAGAGGAAAACCGTCATATCGGCGTACATATTAGGGAACTTTGGGAGATATATGTATTTCTTTGATTGGCTAATTTGAAATTAAATTTCAAATTGAATTTACAAAATTAGCCTAGATCTCAACCTATTTTCACCTTAGTTTGATTATTGTAAATAAGTGTGTCTCGAATTTGATTTTTTTTAAATTGTACATGTGTATTTTCTCTACATATACTAGGTAATGTGTGTATTATGACCAAGGCGCATCTCTAATTTGACTGATAATGAAAAGTATTGAAAAAAATACATATATAGAAATTATGGAATTATCCAAAGTTAGTTTTCACAGCTTCTAAATTCTCAATTTAAAACGCGCAAATTTTTATTATAACAGAAATAATATTTTGGAAAATCTCAAAAATGTTTAATTGCAAAAACAAAAATATTGTAAAAAAAATTTATTTAACTTTTTTTTTTTGCTACTTAAAGTCTTAAAAAATTATATTTAGTTTTCTTTAATCGTTCTGAATTTAAAAAATACATTATGCAGTTATTTAGGTGACTTATGGAGAAAATTTATCTGAAGTATCCACTGACATGTATATAACTGTTCGTTGAATAAAAAATGCATGAAAGCAAATGGCACTACTTTCATATTCCTGTCTCTATCCGTGAGAGCATACTTTCCCACTGAACTGTAACGATTCAGCGGTATTTTCAACCAAAACTCCCTGTAAAAAAAACTTTCTTCACCTTATAATTAAAATTTAACAATAAAAATAGTCCCAAATACTTTTGTGGTAAATTCGGTAAATCCCACTGACTGGTGCCACATGAAACAGGTGATCAGTCAGTCCATTTATATACATGTCAGAGGAGGTATCACGCAAATTTCTAATGGTAGCCTTGATTTGTGTTATGGTCGTAGTATGCTGCATGCAGCAGTATGTTACACTGAAGCTAGCAGCAGTATGCACTGTGTGCTACACAACGACTGTGCTGCCACTCTGACCTGGCGGTGCGAGTGAACTCTGACTGGAGAGCGTACCGAAAAATTTTCACAAGAAAAAGAATAAGAAGAGTTCGGTTGGCGGACTTTTAAGAGCGAGTTTTGGGTGAAGTAGGCGGCTAGGAAATGTGGTATTGCTTATAAAATACAAACGAAAAGAAAAAGAAATCACCAGTTCAATATATTCTGAACGGATAATTCAAGTAACTCAGGAAAAAAATCGGCAAAGTCACGGATTGCTGGAATTAATTTGGAAATTTCAAGAGGTAAAAAATTTTCAATTTGCACATCTCATTGAAATTCTTTGAAAGAGAAATGCCATTACTTACATAGATACCGGTGTTGATAACGAACGAGGAATTCGCGATTCCGTTTGCAGGGAGCATTGCGCTCTAGTGCGTACATACAATTTAGCTAGCGCAAAGTCGAAACCTCAAGAAAAGGTTGTGACCAGAGCTCCGTTTAAAGAACAAGGGGGAAACCCAAACGAAAAGCGTTGCCCGAGGAAACATCTCATGGCATATTGAGCCCTCGTCCTAGTAGCGTGGAAGTTTGATTAGAAAATCTCGTGCCATAGATAGAATTAATATGTAACCTCAACTAACTAAAAGGAGTACAAGGAAGAACAGGTGACAGGGGGTAAGGTTTTATGCTTAGCTCAAGTGGAAATTCTCAATAATATCATTAAATTTTTATCAGGTCAGTGTCTATTTACGGTACACTGAAATTAGTTTCAGTTTTTTTGTCTTTTTGTGTAATTTTCAGGATCACTTTAGATTATTTTACCAAACAAATATATTTTCATTCCAATTAAGATTAAGACATTTCAGCTAAGCTTATTTAGGATAGTTGTGAAGTCCATAGTACTGGTAATGAGAGTTATGTTTACTCACGATAGAGTGTAGGATAGTTTAACAATAGCCATTTTGCACGAGACATTTTTTTTCTTTTAAACATACTTACGTAACGACTAGTTATAGAGCTACATGAGTTAGAAACGGTACTCATTATGGTTAGACATTTTAATTACTTACACATATTTTAAGATTTGTGATTCATGAGTAGTATATGTACTTACCTCATACCTTAGAACTTAAATAAGTGACCCAGTCGAATGACATCTGAATTATATTTTAAAATTGTTGATTCATGAAAAGTATACTTACCCCATACATGAGAATTTAAATAAGATGTTAGCTGAGATGTATACACAGTCAAATGACATTTGAATTATAATCGATAAGGATAAATCCATTTTTTTTAGACTTTTGATTCATGAAGATAATACTTACCTCATACCTTAGAGTTTAACTCAGTGAGGTGTTAAGTGAAACGTACACCTCAATAATATATGAGCTTATGGCAGGTTTACGTCCAGTACTTTATCACTAAATGAGAATTCCATTTGTTAATGTTAAGTGAGTTGAAGTTCGATATTGCTGATAGCTATGAATTACCCCAGCTTCTGATAATAAAGTTAAATTTTTGTAACATAATGTTGCCCTAAGAGTTTGCTCTTCTTCTCCCTCATCCTCCTGGAGCCCGCCTACCATGAAGGTTGACTAGATCCGCTACTCTATCTCTTTACAGGTATACAAGGGACTCTGAAAATTTCTGCGCTCAGACTCAGTTGGGTGGTTGGGGCATGCAGGAAGGCAGACCATCTGCGCCTTCAATGCGGATGTAGGTAAGTGAGGTAAGGGTCCCTTCAGGACCGAATGTGTGCCGGCGTTTTTGGTTTAAGGCACTAGTTTTTTTTTGTATATGGCAGGCGGCAGCGGCAGGTTTTACGTGGAACCTCCCCACACTCTTCGCCAATAGCCGAGGTGAACTAGCGCGCCGCCCTTCAGTCAAAGCTGTCCGCCGCGTGATCTGTCAGCTCATGCTGGCAGTCGGGACTTAACGTCCAGTCGTCAATCACTCAACATAGTCCCATAATATTTGTTTGACTTAAATTTAAATTTCTTCATACGGAGATTTTTTTGTAAGATAAAATGAAAAAAAAACAACATTTTCGTGATTGAGGACAAAAGTTCCTATAATTTCGTCTTCGGTGTTAATGATAATTGTTTCCTATATGTTATCTCGACTTAAATCAGAACATTTCATACTAAATATGGATAAAAGACCACGTTCATATTTTAACAATTGATAGAATTGAATTGTTCGTCAAGTAGAGAGCTTAAGCGCTGGAAGAAAATTGGTAACATTACTGACACAGTCGCAAATCTTGACACAAACTTCTTCTTTCAGTTGCCTTTGAAAGCAGAATTTCGTAAGTCATTTGAACTATGAAGGAATTTGCTTAATGTGCCCATTTAGTCTAATTGAGCTTAACTTCCTTGGGAATTTCGAGGGCGAACACAATCGTCTAGGAAAATATTTATGTTATCTTGCTTTGAATTTGGGAATAGACACAACATCAAAGTCCATATAATTCCTTAAATTTTGGCTTCAAAGCTGATTGTAGAAAATTTGTGCCGGATTTAGAAAATTCTCTTTCCCTATTTTTCTTCAAGAATTTAAAAGGATTTACTTATTACGTTATTTTCCCTTAATAATTAAGTACCATATGGTTAAGATTACTTTGAAGGCCTATTTTAAATTATTGCCTATACATTTTACCTCACAGGTGTTTCGGATGCCAAGACTGTATGGCTTCTCAATTGCAATTTGTCTCAGATTTATGTGAAAACTGACTGGGTTCCTCTGAAGTTCCTCTGAATGATAGACTTTGGGTCGACTTTATTCTTAATTTATTTTTCAATCTCAGTCGAATAATATGTAGAAATATTTTCAAAATAATTCACTATACTTCTAATGAAAACAAAAATCTCTAAAATTAGGCTTAAATTGATTGTTAACTATCTTGAAATGAACTGCATGATGTTGCTAGGTTGAAAACTGTACCAGAATAAAATATCGCCAGATGAATTGCTTAGATTCCCAAATGATAACTGTTTGTACAGTGATACTGAGTACGGAGATAATAGCCGTCGAGCACTGCAGCTTGTACATACATATGAATGTATGTGTGATCTGATGGTGTTAAGTGTTGATGAACGTTTTCTGGTACTGCTGCAACACAGGAAATTGGCTTTTGAGGTTAAATTCTTAATGCTAGTTTATGTAGTTTTCACACAAATAAGTCGGTTGGTTCTCGATGATAGAAAATTCAACCTACAATCTTTCTTCTTTTTTTTCAGGAAGTAGGTGTCTTACACATTGAACAATGCCACAATTTAAAGACCAATAAATGCTGGCTACGAAAATAGAACTTTTTGGAGACGGTCATCTGGCAATGCTGGTTGTCATAAAAAAAACAATGAAACTACACTACCATAAAAAAATTAAATACATACAAAGACTGAGCAAGTAGAATAAAAACCTGCAATGCTTTGCTCGAATATAAAATCGACGAAGCCTAGCCTTGACGATGCCTCAACTTGTTGTCGTAACAAAGGGGTAAGCCAGCAACGCCTCAAATCAATATAAATTAAAGGATGCCTCGACCTGATGTAGGAAAGGCCTCAATTTTTATTAGAAATTTTTTGGAAATTTTTACTTTAGAATTTGTACGCATTATTGGAGGCCGCCGACAGCAATGTCTCGCTCCATTATAAAATCCACAATTTCTCGACCTGATCTAAGGAAGCCCTCAATTATTCTTTTCTTTAGAATTTTTATGCACTCCGGCAACTGCACATATGAAAGTATTGTATCCAAAAATAACATAAACGTTCCGCCGAAACATTTTTTTGTAAATTTCTAAGATAAAAATTACGGCTTTTGTACATCTTGCCGAGGCATCGTTGATTTTATATTGGATTGAGGCGTTGCAGATTTTTGTTCTACTTGCTCAGTCTTTGTATGTTTATCTATGATACCACTCTGTTTTAATATTGTACACCATAATTTTCTAGGTAGGGATATTATATATAATGTATGTATATGAGTACCTGAAATGCATAACTGAATATCTCCGTAACAAAGTAATTCAAGAAATAGCTAAAGCTTATTTGTAATATAAATTTAAAAAATACATAATTGGTAATTATACTATTTTGATGTATTTTAGGTCAACTTTTATGTTGGAAAATATTGATAGTGTTCAGATTAGCGAAGTTTTAAATATAGAGATATTCAATTTTGCTCCAAAATTTTGGATATAGGACAACTGTACCAAAAGTCAGCCACCTTCCAATATTTTATGATTATATATGATACCAGATTATTCCACAAAACTTTACGAATCAAAGATTTTATTTTCTGTTATTCCATGTTGTTTATAATTCATCTAAAGTACTTATCTACCATAAAATGGAAAAGCTGAGAAAAAAACTTTTATAA